>KZ505690.1:396782-507249 GCA_002844005.1 Limosa lapponica baueri | reverse complement strand
CCTTACACTTTTCCCTGTTGAACCTCATGAGGTTCTTCCTTGCCCAGCTCTCCAGCCTGTCCAGGTCTCTCTGGGTGGCAGCATGGCCCTCCGGGGTGTCAGCCACCTTACTTTTAACAGGAACAAAGGTCAGCCTCCCATCAGGTTGGGAGCACACATGCATGATCACCTGCACTTGGACACATAAGAAGATTTTTCTATGGTCAAAATACTCTCTAAGTCCCTTTTTAGTCACTAAAGTAAGTAGTGGGCACATATAGCCCTACTGCCTCAACAGCAAAGAGCAAAAGGATAGACCCTGAAAAAGATAACATTAAAATAGACTTGCTTTCCTTACTCGGGTTTCTTAAGTCAGCTCTGGGGTATATTCTGCATCCTTGCCAAAAAGTTCCCTATAAAATCCAGTCATTAATATCTAAAAGCTGTACCTTGACTTATAAGTACCTGGAGCTGAGAGTACCACTAACCTTCAGAGCTTGTGTGGGGCTACAGGCTTGACAAAAGAGCAAAAACTGTGTAACAGTAATTGTGGATTGTGCTCCGGTCACAAAACACAGAGCAGGATGCCTATGGAGTTTATTTCCCCAGGAGCCAGTAACAGCATTAGAGCCTGGAAAAAAACCAAGAAACAATTGGCCATCAGTGAAAGCCTCCAGCTCAAGACTAGTGGTTCTGTAGTGATTGGCATTTGAAAACAAGCCCGAAACCTTGAAAGACAAAAATGTAAAAAGGAAATTGGAAAGCAGAATCCCTCTATCATGCAGGGGACTGAAACTTGTGATCACAAACAGATTTTAGAGGTTCTGACTCCAGAATCTCATTAACACCAGAAGTCAGGTGTGCAGAACTACAGCAGTGCATAATGCATTGTCCTTCAAACCATAAAGGAACAAAGCTCTTTAGAGGTGCTGATAAGGTAAATGGAATAGGAGGGTTTGGGGGTGAGAGTTATACCATTGTCACTCAGTGACTAAGAAGCACATGGCAACAGACTAAGCTGAAAGGAACAAGGTCTCAAAAAATGAGTGACCTTCTCCTTACACCTTTTTCAAGCCACAGAGAGCTATGACAAACAGATGGAAAGATGATAATTCTAATTTCTAGGAGAAAATTCACTCTGAGTCCAGACAATTTCTTAGACACAAATACCCAGGGAATACAAGGGAATACAACACATTTTGTATAGGTGATACAAAACCATATACCCAACTACCAGCAGTAGTGACTAATGTCTGTGTCACATAATATCTCTCTCTCAATTATCTTTTTGATTCATTTGACTAATCATGAAAGTTGAACTTTAAATAACAACCTAAATGAGGAAGCTTATACAATCTGCAGTTGTCATGTGTGCCCTCCTCTATGCTTTTACAGCAGAGGACTCTGAAGAAAAAACATTTAAAAAGGAGAAGGAGGAGGAAGAAAGGGAAGGAAAAGAGGAATTAGAAACCCAGGATGATGTCAGCTAGCAAAGCCAGAGGAAAGGAGTCATCTGTAGTACATCATTAAAAATCATCCAAGAAGTAGGGGGTTGCACATATAACCTGTTTATTCAGCTACTGTTGCCAGCAGTAACTACTTCAAATGAGTCACTGCTGGAACTGAAAATCTATTTGATGCAGGGGTTCATGAATAAGTCAAAAAATGTCTTCCCCAACACTGTTACCTGCACTTCCCTGAAGAGCTGTTGCAGATTCTGATAGATAAATTTACAAAAAAAAAAAAAAAAGAGAACTAAAATATCCACATCAAAGATGGTGAAGTTTAGGAGAAAGCAGCACACATCTGAAATCAACCTCCTGCTTATATGTCATCATCAGAGGATGAAGTTGCCAATAAACTCCCTAGGAGAGGGGGAAGAAGAAAGATCTGGACTTTACAGCTGAGTGAATCTGAATGATACTTTATTTAACTTCCTTCTGATAGCGCACCTCACCATCCCATTTTGTGAAAGGTGATACTAACTCGGAGGAGAGGAAAGTAAATACGTGTTCTGAAGTGAGAGCCCAAAAATGAGTAAAGAAAATTGTTTATTTGTATTTATTGCCTGCCTCACAATTTATCTTTTCTTTCTTACATAAGTTGTGTTTGGAGAGTGTTTTATTAACCAACAAAACAACAAAACCCAGAGCCTACTCAGAGAACAAATTCTTTCGCCTCTTACAAATACTGCAGTCTGTTCAAAAATGGAGGACAAGTGAAGAAGATCCAATACCAGAATCCAATTTTGGTTTATTTTCTACTGTTTAGTAGAGCATAAGAGCAAACGCTATCAGCTAGCCAACGTCTGGTGCTTGATTCAGCAGCTTCTGCGTTAGAAGAAAGCATTTATTAGGGAAGTGTTGATAGGTTTATGAGTTGTTGCTGTTACTTGGGTAAGCTGAGCTGAAGATAACTAAACTAGGACAATAAAATAGCTATTTCATTGAAGCTGGCATACCATGCAGTTTCAGTCATGCACTTAGCTTAACTACTGAAATTATGGAAGTGCAGAGCTACTAATGAAAGGCAGGTTTTGCATCCTGACTCTGTGTGCAGCCTAGATAAGGTGTTCTTTCAGTTTAAATATATACTTGATCATGACAAGCTTAGCTACCTGCTGTGACTTTTAAGCACACCTGATGTAAGAGAAAATCAGATTTCCAAATCAAAACAAACCATTCCTACTGAAGACGGAGTGAAAGTAATAGGCTTGTTTAACCCCTGGAGAAGTCAGTGAGAGTTTTGCTATTAATGTTAGGAAGAACAAGATGATATGTAGTAACTTTAGAGTCAAACTGAGTGGAAGTACTGGCTGCTCCATGTAAGGCAGAAGAATCTCCTGCCCTCCAGAACATCTGAAGGCCTTTACATTAGGAAACCCACATTTTCAGTGCTGTGTTGCTTTATAGTCATACAGTCATGTATTAGCTAAGCAAAGCCTACAGTCCCAATAGCATGACTAGCTTGCAAACATTATCATGCTTTGGGAGAAGTACAGGGCACAAACAGTCCTTGGCTTTTTTTTTTTTACTGACATAAAGAAACTTTCATTTGTTTGGATTATCATTCCTCGCACTGCTAAGCTTGCAAATATAAATTCAATAAAGGAGAGTTAGCTCATAGCTTACTAAGCTTTCTCATCAAAACTTGGAGCTTTATATTTTGTTTAGTTAAGGTCAGTGGTCTGCAATTAACCCTTCTCAGTTACTTCAGAGGAGATTGCTGAAATGCAAACAACTTGTATTATACCAGAAGTAAAACAAAACATCAATTTAATTTGCTCTTGCTATACAGTGCAGCTGTTAAATACAAGTGCTTCAAAGGCCAGACTTCATTGAAAGTGAATCTTTCAGGCTTTGACTGCTAGAAATGCTTGTCTGGTTAAAAGATAGGAATCCTTAAAAATGTCTAAGAAAAGCTTTGTCTTAGTTTATCTTTCCAGTTTTCAGCCTGCTTCTTCTAATCCACAATGATTCCTTTTTATCAGTAGCCTTGAGCACAAAAGATCACTCATTTTGGAAAGAACAAGACAAGTTTTAACTTTGAATGGGATGATCCAAAGATTCATCGGGTATGAAATAAGCCATACAGGAAAGTCAGTCAAATGTTTTATGAAGCTCCAAATCAGCATCAGGTAGTTGTGTGAGATGATAGATACTGTAATAGTGCCAGTTCACATTTTTACAGCTACAGACAGTGCTAGAATTGTTTCAGGAGCCTGCAGTGTTTCTGGAGAAATCATCCTTGCCAGTGTGGAGCTGTATTATTAAACTTCTTCCACTCAGAAAGAATGTTAAAACAGAGAATAAGCCCTCAATAAAGGGAAATACCAGAAGTCCATCTAGAGTTTTTAAATTCTTCTAGCACTTCTATAACTGCAGAAGAAAAATTAAGAGTCTGATCCAAATTTTACAAATCACAAAGAGAACCATATTTCATTACTGACCTACAGGTGTTTCATTTATTGGATTTGATATAGCTGTCTTTAAGTAATTTTTATTTCAATATATTAATATACGATATTAGCATACCAGGGTCCTTTTTGGGAGAAGTATGTTTATGATTAAACAAAAGAGTACAGAACGTAAGTGGCATACATATGCAAATTGTATGCTTAGTTCAGAGAAATTTTTAAGTTATTTTTTAAACAGAATTGTTTATTTTGGCTTAAAATGAAAATGGTTATGCTATATTGAAATACAAATTGCTTTGTACATGATATGATAAAGTACTAAGGTACTTTGCAAACAATGCAATATATAAGGGATTCTTAATATTTTTTTTTCCCTCGAGTAGGAAAACTGAGTACTCATAAATCGTATGCCAGTTTATTCATTTATCATTTAGTAATTTTAACTGTGCTGGAAGTCAATGTTCCTTTTTGTTTTGAATATCTTATTTTAAGTGTCAATTTTCTTTTAGGCAATTTTAAAATTAAATAAATTATGATGATCACATTTTTAAAAAATATCCCAGGAGGAGTTTCCAGACTAACGGTAAATGGTTAGAACACCAGTGTGTGTATTTCCCTCATACTTTGAATTATATCAGCAAAATTATATTGTCCTGTTATATCTTTGTCCCTTTATACCATCCCATTATATTCTTGGAAATAATTTCTAGTAGCAGAAATCAGCACAGAGTGACTTTACTACCAAACGGCTGGCCAGGGCCAGCCACCACCTGCAATCTTTCTCAGCAGGTATTTTGTGCCACACAATACAAGTCCATCCTATCCCCTTGGCCAGACAATAAAATGGATGGCTCACTTTAACCTCAGAATGCCCAGAAGCTCCCAGTCTTTCAACACAGAACTCTATTTTTGTTTCCTAGTTCTATATTTTTTTCCCCTCTAGAATATATTCCTGCCTCTCTCTCTGTCCACCTTTCAGGGTTTGCTTATGATTACTAGTCTTGTAGACTTTATTTTCTTTCTGATGTCTTTTCCATCCAGATTTCTTGCATCTGGATTCCAAGTCTTCCTCTCTCTAATTCAAAGTTGACTTTCTCCATTTGCATCTCTCTTGACACTTTTCTCTTTTTTTCTTCTCTTTGTTTCTTTTCTAGATATTTCACTTCATATTTGGTCCCAGTGTTCATTTCTTATTTGTTTGGGTTTAGTTTTCCAGTCTCCTACCTCAGGCTTTACTTTCTCTGCCATTGCTGTCCTCGTTGCCTGTTGCCTGTATTTCTCAGTTCACATAGAGAGACAGTTTCATATTGTTTCTTTTGATGCTACGTCTATTTCCAGAATTTTGAAAGACCAGAATAATAGGTCCAGTAAGTACAGAGAACTCGTGAGCTAAAACTGGGGTAGGGTTTCCTCCGCTGAGTATTTCTTACATACATCTTGTATTTCCTGATCACTTCTTTTCCTGTAGGGCAGTCCTTTTTTTGTTGCCTCACAAATGCAAAGAGCTGTGAGGTTTGTACACTTTTTGGAAAAGGAACAACCATTTTTTTGCCCTTTCCCAGAGAGCTGAATGACAGTTTTTCTCCCTAAAGTTCGACTCCTGACAAGCACTTACATAAATGCTTAAGGTCGCTTGCATGAATACTGGACTACTCACATACTTTATGTTAAGACCATACTTAAGCTATGCTAAACTGTGGGTTTATTCAGTATGAACCATGGTGAAAGGCCACTAGTTTGCCAGAGACAAAGGAAGACTCTTAAAATGTGTGAAGAAAAGCTAACAAATAAAGCAGAAAGAGTAAGCCTTTAAAAATAACATTTCAGTCCTTGTAAAAGATCAGTACCCTGTAAATGTGTTTGTCGTTACAATATTTTTGCAGACATGTACACTGTAAAAAGACACATTTTACAATAGTTTTAAGGCTTTTTTCTACATTTCATTAATGCACTGTGAAAATGTGTGTCATTGTGTAAAATATCATTAGATTATAGTTCTCTGTCTTTTGTAGGTAGCTATTTTGAAAGTACTGCCAGAAACACACAGCACTCCCACAAATTGCCTTTTTTAAACTAAAGAACAGCTTTACAGATTCCCTTGACACCTATTAAGTATGAGCTAATACTGCCTCCATGCCACCTACACACCATCTCAGCATCCATTCCATAGTTTTGAATGTCTGTACTTCTACATCCTACACCTTTTCTGTGAAAAAAAAAAAAAAAAGGAAGAAGAAAGAGAGAAAGAACAGCTCCCTCCCATCCTTTCTTCTTCCTCCCAGGGAAAAAAAAAAGGAGGCCTGTAGCAGTAATTGAAGCTTTGGTAGTCATCAATGACAATTTTACTTAATCTTTAAAAAATGTGTCATTTTGAAAAATAACATTTAAAACCCTAATGCTTTTCTAATTAAAATAACTATGACTGTAATTCACAGATGGTTTACTTTTTCAGGAGTCTGAATGACATTAAAATTTCAGACTCAGATGAGAGCACTTTGTAGTCCAGAAAGTATTGAAAAGTGAGTGCTTTAGTGGAGGAACATTTTAACCTTCTTTTCCCCTAGGCAAGCAGGAAACGTTTTGTGATTAGAGAAAAGACCAGAATGAAGACAAGTGGCAGCCTCAAAAACTGTTTTGATATCTGGCATATGAAATTCAAGCATTTTTCAGCATTATTGCTTTCACTGAACACCAGATCTGTACAGAGGGCAGTGAGTCTAGCTTGTTCTCAGTCTGCTTTAGAGGATACCAGGTTTGGTTCGGAGAGTGAGCAACACAGATTTTCAGTCATACTAACATAATCAAATGTGTTATAGCAGTTTCTTCTATACATGTCTAGAGCTCTGCTCTCAACAGACCTAGCATATGATGTAAAATCTATAAATAGCTTTTATCCGAATGTAAAAATGAATTTGTATTGACATTTTTGTATTCCTTCATTCACTTAAAAATTGTAGCAGGCTTCTACTAATGAAGTTCTTCACATAAGTGATGCCACAATAACTCCATTTACATTGTTCCTAGTATGTAGGATGGGAGAAAAGAGCTTTGCGTGTCCCCTAGCTGGCTTCGTGATTCTACAATGCTAGACACTTGTAGCTAAGCTGACCGTAAGTTTAAGCAGTTGTCTTGACTGTGATTTTGTGACTGAACACTGCAAAATAAATTGCAACTCAATACTTAGTTAAGTTACACACTTGAAATATAGCCTGGATGTTAATTATGAGACTAATTGAGAATGGGGTTGTTAGTTTTGCCATGGGCATTGCTGCTAATCAGGGCTTTTTTAAGACTTTACATTTAAAAATGTAACTTTTCATCTTTTCTACTGTCAGAATTCCATAATAATGCCCTAGTAGAGAGGAGTGTTTTAGAGACTTCTACTGAGAAAGTAAGAGGAGAAACATCATTTTTAGGAATGGAGGGAAAGAGGCAGAAATGAGGAAAAAGTGGATGATTTGGCATAGGCCTGCGACAGAGGGGAGGAAAAAAGGCTCCAATGTGATGTAAAGGGTTTGTGGAAAGGAAAAGTGGAGTATAAAGAGAAAATATAATCAGAGTAGAAGAATATGGTTTTGTTAAGTATTTCTATCCAGGCTTTGGTTGTCTGAGAGCTACTCAGATACAAATGGTAATTATAATAACTACGTGATAATTTAATTACAGTTAACAATATGAATAATAATTCAGTTATTCTTATAGAAGAATTCTGGATTTAAGCAAGAATTTGAATGAGGATTAAGCAAGAATTTGATGGAGGATTCAGTAGCCAGAGCTGGTAGTAAGGGAAGTTCAATATGTGTTTTGACATCCAAAAGATGGATGGAAAAAATGGTTGTTTGATGAGCAGTTATTAAAGAATTCAGAGGGTTTACTGACAGAGTGGATGTGGTGGGAGGAGTCAAGGTGGAGTTCTGGTGTCCTGGAATAAAGTTGAAGGCACCAAAATAGAATAGTTGTTGGAAAGAGAGGAGAAAATTGACATGGTTTGCTGGGAAAACATTAAAAGTTTGCTTGTTCATGATACAGGACTGGATGTCTAAAAGAGAAGAAAATTTAAACTGGGGAAGGACATGGTTGGCCCCTTTTTCATAGAACTTTTTGATTAAATAAGGCGGGAAAAAATGAGGACAAAAGGAAAGATTCCTAAGCAAATTTAGCAAGCCCTGGGAAAGAAGCAGATTCCAGAGTAGATGATGAATGAAGAAGGAAGTCAGAGTGCTAAGACAACTGGGCAAAGAGAGAATTTTGAAAGCATGGAAAGAAAAGTGAAAACTTTTGTTTGAAGTCTCCAGTCAAGAAAATGAGGATGACAGTATGTTCCTAAGAGCAGAGTATGAAAGCAGAATGAAATCTCAGTGAGATTGCCTCAGATGAAGCTGAACATTGGAAGGCATCACTCATGGTAATCTATTAAGTAAATATAAAGACATAATTTTTCCAGGGTAGCTACCAGTGTGGAAACAGGATTTAAGAAAAGGTAATATTGTTCTGGAATAATAACTCTGATTTGTAAGCAGAAGGATTGTTCCAGAATAGATGGCCTGAATAGAAGAGCTACACTGGAATAGTTAAGTTATACTAGCATTTCTGTAGCTGCACAGTTTTCTAAAATAGATGTTCCAGGCATTTTTCACCACGTAAAGAAAGCCTATTTCCTATTTATGAGTTTCTACAATGGCAAGACAAGTAAAATGTGGGTTTTATCACCTTGCCTTCTCACACTTTGCAATAACACAAAAGGCCTATTTCATTGGGAAAAGAGATACTAACAGAAAAAAAAAAATTGCAATAATTCTAATTTTGCCATTTGAGTGCATCTGATTTGAAATAAAGTCAGTTGCACCATCATTTTGTGACAATGCAGAATGAGAGACTGTTAAAAACATTTTATTTAAAAGAGTTTCTCTCTAGAGTAGAGCAAAGGGAAGTCAAGGGACAAAAATGTGCCCCAGTCATTTCTGAATTTTATTAATGGAGTTGAGACATGGTATATATGTCCTGGCTTTCAGTAGTTCATCACTTCCAGTGATCTACATCGGGCAGTCGTGTTTGGAATAAAAACAAGTAGTTGAAAAGGTGCGACAATCTGCCTGCTGATTCCTGTCTCCCAGATCTATACTGGAAAATCCAACGGTGGAGCAGGATGGTGCAATGAGAAGAGACTGAGCTTGTGAGCTGCAAACAAGAGTTGGAATGAAGTTCTGCGACTTCAGCCAGACTTGTATTAATTAATTAGTATGCCTATTAGCCATGCAAAATTAATAGCTAGACAGAAGCTATAATCTTCACAGGATAGCACAGTTGTCTGGTACTGGTACTTTTATTTCTAAGGAGTGAAGAAAAGTTTCTTCTACAGAATTCCTGAGAAGAAAATGGTATAAAAAGCCCATTATTTATCCCTGTTTTTTTAGTTACTTACTGTTTGTAGAGTAGCTTGCTTATGTGTGTTGGGTTTTTTTAAAGGCTATTAGAAAGGAATGCTTTGAAGTTTATACAGAGAAGAATTTTTAAGGATTGTTTCAGCATGTTCACAAGGTATCAAAAGGAAGCTATTTTCCTCTGGTCTAACTAGCTAAATTTTTCTGTAAAGGGGGAAGAGCATCTAATGATTGTTATTAGAACTAGATGAATTAAACTAAGCAACTATTCAGCACCAGAATAAGCTCATAAACTCCATCAATATTTAGGAGATTATTTTTCACAAATGAGTACCTCTGTCTCTGACTTAGGCATAATTCTAAAAGGAGACTTGCTGAACAGCTTCAGCAGGCAAGCCTGGGAACTAGGATTCATAATTTTGCTGGACATCAGGAATCATTCTCCCTACTAGCAGTGAGTTTCTCTCACCTTCCAATTTAGGCTAATTTTTTCTTCTTGCACAGATGACAGCTATCTGTTACCATTTTTTGCTCCATATGGGTGGAGGCTTGTCACCTTTCTCCTTGCCCACAACCCCTTGTTTTATAAAAACTAAACCTTATTTTCTATTACGTTGTGTATCATTAGCGTAATTACATTCAGAATGTGCTTTTTTTTCCAACCTGTATTTAGCTTGAAGATTGTAGTATTTGTTCTGCATGGTTTCGGAACTGAAGGGGAACTTGAGTCTGACTGCTTGCTCATCCTTCCCAAATGCATCTTTCATTCAACCAAGTGATAGCACCTCTCTGTACAAGTATTGGCATTGTACTTTTCTTAAACTGCAGATCTCATCTCAACCCTTAGCTGGATTATATATGTACTGTTGTTATTTACCTGTCATCGTTTTGGCCTTTTTTGTTGATGGTGAAGGTTTCCCTGCTGTTTGTATTCTAGATAGGAGTCCGAAAAGTGTTTCTTAAGTACTGGCAAGCTGACCATCTCAACGATTTGTGCCTTCAGCTTCAGAAGAAAATTATAACCTGCCAAAAAGGTAACAATTACAGAACAAGCATTCCTGAGCTGTCACTTAATACACTGAGCAGAATATTGCATAACAAAAAAAAAAAATTCTCCTCCTTGAGTAGTTGCTGTATTTTATACATTTCCTTACAGACATATTTCCAGCTAACTACTTATACAGATTTTTTGAGACTATATTAACATTGGTCATGCTTGCACTTTCTGTCTGTCAAACATAATAATTTTTGTGGCAATCTGTTGACAGTAATTAAAACTTAGGGATCTTGAATATTTTCTTTTTAGAGTATGTACAGTGATTTTTCAAGGCATTAATATCACCTTTAACAACTTCTGCAAATCAGCATAACAATGATACAAAATTGCAATGTGTTAAAATATATCGACAGTGAAAAAAAGCTAATAATTTAATATGTTTATCCCCCTTTCTTACAGCTTTCATATTTGACTACTAGTTTTTTATGTTTAGACATTTTTTCCTCCCTTTTATGCCTGCATTTTTACTAAGGTCACACTGACATTTTTTGGCACATTTTTAAAAGGAGGTATTATCCACTGCCTCCTGATTTCCTGTTACTTCTGTTCCATTTCCTATCAAAATCTCAAATAGCTGATGAAAATGTGAATATTGCTTTGTTTGGAAAGGCTTCCTTCACACTATGCATTATTTATCTAATTGGCTGATGTCTGCAACAATTCCCATTATCACCTTTTTAAAGGAAATTAAAAAGACAAAGATTTATCTTGGTTTTTTTTTTTTTTAAATCAGATACATAATATTGCACATAAGAATATATAAACCTTTTTCATTTTAACTATCTATTCTTCACTGTAAGGTTGTAGTGAAAAAGAGGAGACCAAGAGAAAACTTGAAGCAAGTGGAGTCAAAATCATGGCAGTTCAAGAATGAATGTGGAGAGTGACAGTTAACACAGGCCACAGTTCAGCTTGAGTGTATAACTTGTGCTTGATTTTTTGTGAGAATCACCCTATTGTATTTATACATTTAGCGAAGCAACAGTGATATATCCTCTTTCCCTTCTCGTGCTGGCTTAACAAAGAAAGGAAACATTTACCTTTCGGAATCCAACTTGCAAACAGAGTGCTTTAATACACCCCTACACCAAAATGTAAATCATCCTCAGATATGCCCATGTTTTGAAGAGGTAAGAGAACAGACATCTGCCAAACTCCGCCTAAAGAGTGAAGATAATAGGTCTTCTTGGCTCCTTACTGAAATATTTTGGTTTTGCTTCTTGCCCACTTCAATTAGGCTAACTTGAAAAGTAATTTCCACCAAAACTATGCATTCAAAGCTTTTATCAAAGCTATCACTAATCTGCATGTTTTTTATGGTCTGGGAAACCCGAGAAAATCAAGAACTTGCATGACATCCATTTGACTACATTAGCTCATCAAATAAGCTGCCCTTTGCAAACAAGCACAATTGTAAACTTGCAGACCTAGTGTGCCAGAGAGCTCGGGAAGGTTTGGAATAGCATAAAGTACCTGTGTATTGTTCTTATGTAATCCCAAAATTGCGATCCATAGACTTTAAACTGAGATGGTGATGTTTAGTGCATAATGGTATTAAATTTGTCCTGCTGCATTTTTCTCCCCTCATCCTTTGCATCCAGAGGACTTTGGAAGCTAAATCTCTCTTGACAGTGTATTGACTGATAGCAAAACTAGTCAATAATTTCTGTATCAGTCTGTATCAGTCCCATATATGATATAAGAGCTTAACTTAAAGGGAAAATAGGTCTGGTCCAAAATTCTTATCAACTGTTTTTACCTCATTCTTACTAGCAATCCCTTCAGCATTCCCATAAATTTGGGCAAAACCAAAAAAAACCTGACAAGCCAGATAAGTCTTTTTTTATTATCCTGAAAGTTAATATATGCAGGCAGAGAAAGAGGTCAAACTAAAGTGAAAGCATGTGTAGAAACACTTTTTATTTAAAAATGGATCTGTGAGTCTAGGGACTTTGTCATATTTTTTTCACAGGTATGAGAACTACATATGGGAAGTTTTGACCTTATTGAATCACTGAGAAAATTATTTGTACCTGTAGGAAAATCCATCATGCTGACGTTCTTCCATTAGAGTTCATGTAGATTAGGAATTAACTTTAATACATTGTATACACAATAGTTAATACATTTCTCACATAACCCAGATCCAGGGTCTACTTGAATTTCAATTATTTTGATCTTTATCCTTAGATGAACTGTAAAGAAGTAGATATTCTTCTGCCCTGTGGGTGCTAACCTCAATTATTTTAATTTGCATAAGTGAGAATTATTTTAGATCTACATAAGTGAGGAGCAAGTTCAGAAGACAATCTTAGTACCCATACAGTAGCAGATGAAACTGAGCAGTAAAGGTCTAAAAGATGACAATTTCATTTCACAGGAGTTTTTGAGGTTATGAAATTGGATTTTTGTTCTGTGTTGACCTCAAGACAAAATCTTTCAAATGTTCTCGTAGAGAAGGAAATGTGGTGAAATGTCCCTTTTCTTACAAAAACCTGAGCTACTCAGTTCCTGAAAATGTGTGCAAAAGAATAAAGGGGTGTCTCTCTGCCATCCCTTCCTGGAAAAACTTTGTTGAATGTTTCTTCAAAACATCTCAGTTTTGATGGAAGTGTATAGTTCAGAGTAGCTGTACGTTCTCTAAATGCTACAGCTACCTGTACTGGATAACATTTTATCAGACCGTCCTAGCAGGCTACTCTGCAGCATTGTTGCCTGCTAACAATCCTACCAGAGGATTGACCTCTTTATTTCCTTTTCCTAACCAACCTTAGTGGTGTTACCAACCCTGGTGTTTTTTTGTCAAGGTTAAAGTACATGCATAGACACACACTCGTGAAAATGTTACTTTAAAATACAGGCTTTTTTCCAAAGTCATCCAGGATTTGATGCTTAACCATTTTTCAAATACCTTATCTGCTCTGCAGCAGGGAAGTTTAAAGAAAATACTGGAAGTGAGGGAACAATTTTTTATTATTAAGCTCTTTTGAATTTTTCATACTTGTGAGCAGTGAACTCTGATAATGTTCTATGCATGTATTCATTACCTTTGCAACAGCAACATTATGAATTCAGACTCAGTAACGTGTATATCCAATGTGAATAGCCTCATAAAATTGTCAACAAATAACTGTACTATTAATTTCCTTTTCAACTAAATTGAGTAAGTGCAATAATGTTCCAGGGTTTAAAGAAGTCAGATTTTATAGAATGTAACTAAAGTGATTGAAAATGGCATGGCTGACTGTGATTATAAAAATGTAAACCTTCAAAGTTGTTCATTATAAATAATCTCAAAGCACGTGAACTTGAATGTTTCCGAACCCAGTGGTTTGGAAAAATTGGAAAGGATCAGTATTAGTATGTTAACATTTACCTTTCTTATATTTCATCAGCTGGGCACTGAGCATCTCTAGAAAAAATCTTATTTTAAATATCTAAACAAGGTCACAGAAGGTGGTAGAAAATACTTTACATTGCCCTCTGTTTTAGCTCTTTATTTTATTTAATAAAATTTTACATTCACAAAAGACTAATTGTGTCTTTCGCTGTTTACATTTTTCCTTTAGATTAGTTCAGCTTGACTCTGTGTCATTTGATGTTGTTCTGCAGTGTTACTGTTCTGCAGTAAGACTGAAACTTAATTACATTATTAAAAAGTCCTAAGACATTTTAGCATTTTTTTACCTTCCAGTCTTAATATTGACATTTTCAGTATTTTCCCCCCAAACTCAAACTAACGTCTTATACAGGCTATTGCCTGCTGACTTCATTTCTGAAAAAGTTTCAGTCGCCAGAATGAGAGTAACCATAATAAGCAATGATGAAGTTCAACCTATTTTTGAAATGTGTAAGTTGATGTACTGAAAATCAACAATATTTCAGGCAACAGGCAAATAATTCTAAAACAAGTTCTTCCCTGTGAAGTTCACAGCAGTTATTCCAGATCTGGAAAGAATCAGGATCTTGTGGAACTTAAAAAAAAAACCCAACCCTGACAAATAAAGCACTTTTAGTTAGCGTATCTCTTCCTTCTAAGCCAAAACATACGCTCAGAGAATACCGATACCACCGTTTTGCAGGTGGAGTGATTAATTTGGTGCCAAATTCATCATGGCCACAAAGGTCCCTGTGCCCTGTGTTTCTGATCAGCTGGGTAATTCAGGGAACTAGGTAGTATTTAGGTTGAGTAGAATTTCTTGTAACAAATCTACATAATTAGGAAAGTAGTACAAAAGGCCATTATATATTGGAGATACACCAAAATCTTCTCCCAACATAAGGCTGACAAAGAGTATGAAAAATAGACCTAATAGACACATAAAGCTGATGCAATGCAGGTGAAAATTTTAAACTGAAAAATGCAGACATGATGTGACAGATACATTTGCATTAAATTAATCTAATTATTTTTGCTAAAAGGAAATGAGCAACAGAAGGTCTATAAGTCTTATTAAAAAAATTTCATGTCGGTTTCAATTTTTTTAGGTACACTGAAATATTTGAAGCATTTTGTTAAGTCAGCCAAAAAGCAAATGATATTTTAATTCCTACTGCATTCAATGTAACAATCATTTATTTGGGGTTTTAATTTGAAATAAATGATCTTTTGACCTTTGCAGTGTAAATGTATGCTTTCGCAATCAGTAGCCAGCATCCAATTTTCCATTTGTAACATAATAAAAAATAACATTCAGTGAAGGTAAACATTTTGAATTTTGATAGTTCAAGTTCATGAATTAATTTACTATCACTACTTTGTTCTAATCACTGACAGTAGAAAACAGGAGGAGTTCCATTTTAGTATGTTTTTTCATAGGAGGTTGACTGAACTTATTTGCTCATGTTGACAGCAGAACACACAGTAATATCAAGTTGTTCAGTAATTAATTAGTTGTCTTTCTTTGGTCCATAATTTTTCCTTCTGTTATGGTAGCTGTAAGAGGATTTCTAGCTCGTCAGCGCTTGCTACAGAAGAAGAGCATCAAACAGCAAGAGGTCACCTCAATTAAAAGCTTCTTGCAGAACGCTGAGGATATGGGATTGAAAACATACGATGCTTTGGTCATTCAAAATGCTTCTGACATTGCTCGGGAAAATGACCGGCTCCGCAATGAGATGAACGCTGCTTACCACAGGGAAAAGTTAGAGGCCAGAAACAGACCAGAAGAAGGACACAAAAGGTAAGATGAGGATGAAATCCTTCCATTTTAGTGATTTCCTTCCCTGGTTAGGAATGACTGAGGAGTTGTGAGAGGATTCTCAAGAATATACTCAACCCAAAGAAATGTTAGACACTATTTTTTTCTGTATGTCAGGTAATCAAATCTAGAAACTTAAGGATACCCCTCATATCCTATTCAGGGGACACAGAGCTTTTCAGAAACTTACTCAACTCTGATTCATTTATATTTTACAGAAATATTTTTTAATTCTAAGATAAATAGATTATCGTTAAACTTTTATCAAACCAAATGAACAAAAGAAAAATTCCTCTAACTCAAAATTCCAAAATTAGGAAATTGCCAAGATAATGAAACAGCTAGCAAGGTGTTAAAATACAGTAAAGTCCAGACAAAGAAATCTTGATTATGCATTGAACTAGATATATTGGTTGTGAGGAGGATTCTTTCCTCTTATTTAAAAATAGGCAAATGTTTTTTGTTTAACTGCCATCACAATTTTCAGGACTGCCTACTTGACAAATCCCGCAAGTGCTGGAGAGACTTTCTCTAGGAACTGAGTCCCTGATTGCTTTTCTCTCAGACACCTGAATGGGCAGAGGTAGCATTTGCGGTTAATAGGCATGTGTCTATATCAGGAATGTGTTTATAACTTGCTGGACATATAAATGTTTATTTTTCCACGGGAACTTAATTTTCGTCCAGAACAATTCCCTTTGCTTTCATTGCTTTTGTCAGTGACTTTTATTAAAGTGAAAATGGCAGTGCATCTGCTTAATTAGCTCCAAATATCCCAGTGATTACATACTGAAGGAAATGCCTTTGTAGGAAAGACTGTAATTAAACATTACAGTGAAAACAAATTATCCACTGAGCACCATGCTTTCATCTTTAGCTATTTCATTTACTACATGGGCAGCTGGCTATATCCTGTGCATGAATTCCAGCTCTGCTGGTGATTTGCCATGCAGAAATAGAGTTTAAAAAAACAAATGCTTGGGGATTTGTTTGTAAAATGACAGTATAGGCATCTTCTGTCTCAACATTACCACTCAAAGGTACCAAGTTACCTTTGAGTTACCCCCAAGTTCAAAGGTTTTCAACATTTTGATTTTTGGAGGCCTAAAATGTTAGAAGAATTTTTGTTAAAAATCAGTTGGTTAGAAGCAGCTCATAAACATAATTTCTCAATATGTTCTGAAATAAGAAAAGAAATGGAAAAAAATAGAATAAGTAAAACTCCAAAACTGTGATTGAAATGACTGGACATAAGGTCATAATTAATATTATTAGAATTATAACTAATAATTAAGCTTAAACAGGGAGATATATAGATATCTGGGTGGAATTGTTCGAGCAGTCGATGTAGCTGGATAAAAAGGTTATCTAATATTTTAAAGATTTGCACTATCTAAATAGAATTTATAGTTGTCTTTTTAGAAAATAATGATAAAGGCTCAGCATTTGCTGCCTCAGTAACTTTCTATTAAAATGGATTTCCCAGAAATTATCATTCAGATTGAAAACCCAGCTTTTGATTGTATGTAACAATCAAAGTGTGAACAATGCATTCAGTGAATGTCTGATCAACAATATGAAACTGCTTAAGGAAGGCTGCATTTGTGTGAAAAAGGGCCGGTGTCCTGATTTATCATGGAACAGGAAATGGAAGAAAGCTAGCAGCTTGCTCTGGATTTGTTTGTCAGAAGATTACTACACACATCCCGTGGACACAGTAGGGGAGTTGTGAGATTGTTTACCAAAAAGCTGTTGTTATGTTTGCATGAACAGGTTCATTGTTATCACTTGAATAATGCATCTGGGCCTCTTTTCTGTGTTTTCAGAGCTGAAGACAAGGGTGGGAAGGTCTCTGAGGACAGCTTTGCCGGCTGTCGAACGCCTAAGCACTTTCATTCCAGCTCCGTCCCCGTCCCCATGGCAGTGGATGGCTTGGTACATTCTGTGGCTGGGTCATCCATCAGATCCCCCTCCCTGCACTCTGTGTTCAGCATGGACGATAGCAATAGCCTGCCATCACCAAGGAAACAGCCTCCTCCCAAACCAAAGAGGGACCCCAACACACGACTGAGCGCTTCGTACGAGGCTGTTAGTGCTTGCTTGTCGGCAGCTTCTAAGGAAACCGCTAATGAAGGTTAGGCATAAAGGGAGAAACAGTCGCAAATGTTACTCTAGGTTATTGATTTATTCTTTTCCCTTTGATCCTTTTAAACGCAGTCAAGCGCCTTTGAAAAGTCCCACTTCCCCGAAATATTTCAGTGGCAGTAAATAAAATCAGTCAATTTGTCTTGGTTTCCAAATCAGCAAATAATACTCACGTGTTTTAATTGCCTAGTTTGTCAACAACCAAAACCTATTTGCAGAACTCTCTCTAGAGATAAATGATCTCTGTCAACTTGAGCTATTCTAGCCCACTGACCATTTTATTTCACCTTTTAAACTGTATGTTTGAATACCTTGCATAACTAAAATAGAATGCTCCAATTTTGAATTTCAGCAAGTTAAACATTAACCATTCTCCTACTTTTTCTCTGTGTTCACGTGAATAGCTTATGTATTCAGCGGTTTATGTTTGTGCCAAAACTTGCTTACAGTGAATTTTTTTTTAGAAGGAAAGTTATGAAAGTCCCAAAGTGTCTCAATGCATTATAGTGCATGTAGAATGGTTTTGAGTTCAGTTGTTCTATTCTCCTTCACCCTTGAAATGAATGAGTAGAAGATGAAGGCGGGGAGCGAGGGAATGCATTCTGCTTTTCCTTAATAAGCCTGACTTGTCTTGCTTTGTGTAAAGGATCCTCTAGGCTTATCAGGGAAGATCCTTCAGGTTGGGTTTAAAACTATGTATAACCATTCTCTAATCCTGCATACAGTTGATGGAAACCTTTGCAGCTCCATCTTGCAAAATAATTACTGTTCTCCTGTCCAGTTCATTAGATGCAAGTCCATTTTTCTTAACCTCTTCCTTGCTTGTTCAAGCTCTGTGTAAGGAGAGATGAGCTGTGTCCAATATACTTTTAAACTAATGTGGTTTAAGGAGCTCTGTAGTGGTTTCAGCTTTCAGTGCCCAGGTCTGCACAAGACGATTGATTTAACCTAAAAGCTCTAGCAGATGTTTTTGAAAGAATGACAATTTAGATATATATATCTGGGTGGTCTTAACACTAATGCTTGTGTACACTCACAAAACAACTTCGGAATTCTTCTCATATGTATGAAACAATAGGGCCAGTTTCCCTGCCGTATACTCATTTTCCAAGAACAATGTCTGTTTCCTGACTCTTTGTCCAAAACCAGCTCTGATTTACACCACCTAAGTTTGATCTTAAAAGACCAATCAGCTAGCTATCTCATCTCTCTGCTCCATTATGTGCCTGGAGGCTGTGAAAAGACATCTAGTTTAGTTAACTGTATACTCAGTTGGGGAATTGCCCTTAGGCTACAGGATTTCCTAACTTTATAAATTATTTCCACTCTCGCAGTACAAAAGCAGAAGAGATAGATATAATATCTGCCTATAATTAGAGTTTCATAGATATTACATAAAAGGGGGGTGCTTCCGTTACTGGCAATTATGTGTGTCAAAGTAGCACTGTCCTGAAACTCCTAGTTAAAAGCACGCCCCTCTCCCTTGGTACAAAAGGAATATCAAGGACATATTTCCATGTGTTACAGAACTTGCAGTGAACATTGGGATTCAAAAGATACCTCCACAGGTGTTAGTTGTCATTTTTTAGTGGCAGTAGAGATTACCAAAACAGATTATATGCCCAGGTAGCAAAGGCTTGTGGTTCAGAAGATGAAGGTTCTGCATTTAGTTGCTTGAAATATTTGTACTTTTGACCAAATCCCTGTGTTTGTGACTACTTCTCATTGTAAAACTATATGGGCAACATTTGAAGGGTTAAAGTACTAGACCTGTGTAAGAAAAAACTGACTTTGATCTGTTAATAACACAGACCTTTCTCACTTTCCTAGTACTGACCCGTCCAAGGCCACACAGTGATGACTATAGTACCATGAAAAAAATACCTCCCAGAAAACCAAAACGAAGTCCCAATACAAAACTTAGTGGCTCTTATGAAGAAATACCTGGCCAAAAGCCTGGGGATGTAAAACAGGCAAGCACAGTGGCTAAACCAGGTGGCTATGATGCTGTGACAGTACAGAGAGCAGCTTCTGCTGATGGGCCACAACATGGAGTGTTGAATCTCTGTATGTCACAAGAAGAGGAGGAAAATGAACCAGTCTATATTGAAATGGTCGGGAATGCAATGAAAAGCATTTCTGCTGAAGCAGAAAGCCCAGAACAAGGAGAGTCTGTATATGAAGAAATGAAGTATTTTCTGCCAGAAGAAGGAAGCAATGTTAGTGGAATAATTCCAGTGGTGACTGGATCTCCTCCTCTGTTGTTTGAAAGCAAAAAAAATGTTAACATTGAAGATGGAACATTGGATGGAAACAGTCAAGCAGCTTTGATCTACAAAGACTCGTGTGACATTCCAGCCCCTTTCCCTAACTTGCTCCCCCACAGGCCACCACTTCTTGTGTTTCCTCCAACCCCTGTCACATGTTCACCTGCTTCTGATGAATCACCTCTAACACCACTAGAAGTCAAAAAGCTTCCTGTCTTGGAAACCAACCTGAAATACCCTGTGCAGTCAGAAGGCTCTAGTCCATTATCACCACAGTACTCCAAAAGCCAGAAAGGGGAGAGTGAAAGACCAGCATCTCCAGGCTTGGTTGTGTTCAGTGTTTCCAGCAAAGTGACTCCTCCTTCCACGCCACCTCCGCCTCTCCCACCACCCCCTCCTCCTGTACCACCTCCTATTTCCTACCGGGCTTCCACACATTTTGCATTTCCTCCAGAGACTTGTGCTAGTTTCCTGATTAACACGGGGAAAACAGGTACAAACTCAGACCTGTCAAAAGTACCTCAGAGACCAAATTCTGCTCAGCTTGGATGCTCATCTTCTCCATTCTCCAAACTGCCTTATTCTCCAAAGGTGGCAAGAGCAGATCACAGGAAATTGAACTCAAATTCATCATCTTCATTTCCATACAGCCCTACAAACTCAAGGTCATTGACCAGTCCCCTTGATGAGTTAACTAGCTTGTTCAACTCAGGACGGAGTGTGCTACGAAAATCTGCAGCAGGACGTAAGATCAGGGAGCCAGAAGGTAAGACAGATCTCTGCGCATCTGTGTAGTGTACTAATTCTCCCCCAAAAGTTTTTTACATTGGAAGCTGATAGAGTAGGTAAAAATATAAAACGAAAGTGTTTTTTGGGGCTTTTTTCAAGAATGATCTGTTGCAGTCATAAGAAACACATATATAAAATACATCGCATATAAACATTTTAGGTCCTCAGGTTTTCTCTGAGATGCCAGCTTTTCTTTTACCAAAATGTTTGTATGATACAAATTTAAATGGATTATTTTTAACATTCCAGCAGTCTCAGTAAAATGAACACAGATGTTACATTCTGTGAAAATGAGTTTATGGAATCAATCTATAGAAATACTTTGAATGAAATCTATTTCTGGTAGATTGCATGTACTTTTATTTGCAGACTTTCTTTTAAGGTTTCGTATTATTCTCTAATTCACTAATAATTAATAATAATGAATATTTATACATTATTATTCTCTGAAATAAAGCTGCACAGAGTTGTTCAGCAAACTATATTTATTTCCCTTTTCTGTCCTTTATTCTTACCTTTCCTGTGATTTACATAAAGTTATGTCCATACTCAGAGATTACTTGGTATGCTGGCTTTCTGATGTCTGGAGACCATCTTTTGTATCTAGTGCAAAAGCCAACTGTAAAAAGAAGCAAACTTGCCATTTTGAAGAAAAAGAAGCAAACTTGCAATTTTGCTAAAGGTTTTTGAAACCTCAGTCCTCAGACAAGCCATTACTTATTTGGCTTGTCCAGATAATTAAGGGTTTAATATTGTTACTGGAACAAATCTATGGAACTTATGAATACTGAAAATTCATCCTGATGTTTGCTTCTCTGTAAGAGTAAGATGCTTCTAATCTAACTTTGTCCATCTAAAAGCTCGGTATGTACACATCAAATCCTTAAGCTATGAAGAGACGGTCATTTTGAGGCTTTAATTCCTCCCATGTATCTTTCTCCATTGGGTATGAGGAAAGCCTAGGTGATTAAACTAGTAGAGTTGTAACTTCTAAGTGGTTAAAGTTGAAGTGAATCCCTGTTCTGCATATCAATTACAACACTGACTTCAGTCTTCCCATTACTTTTCTGATTTAAAATAAAGAGAAAAAAAAAGTATCCTAAGTATCCTATTGAAAATAGCCAGTGCACTGTATACAGAAACTTTTCTCTCTGGTAGCATCTCCCAAACACAAAATTCTGTTAATTTAAAATTCAGTGATAAAACCTCGAGACTGTTTTCTCTGCTTCTTCACTTCTGTCTGTCCAAACAGCTTGTCTTAATCAAGACCTGTGTGCAGCATATTCAAAATGGGTAATACGAAGTCCTATTTTTGAAATATAAAACAAAACAGTAGAGAATGGGACAGATTGTCTTATTCATTGTACATTTTCTTAAATATATACTGGTTCATTGATTTCAGTATCATATCCTGACTTACGCAGCTATAATAGAACAGAAGCAGGTGTTTGTGCTTACTGTGGATACGTGTATGTCTGTCTGGTTGCCACCCTATCTCTCTGTCCCTGTGAAGCTTGGCAGCTTTCAGCCAAAACCCCTTTCAACCAAATACAACAAGGAGACAAATGTCTCAAAACTAATTGAGTTTCTAGAGGTTTCATGAAAGTTAGTGGCTCCTACCAGCTATCAGAGAAACTGTGATGGAGAGAACCCTTGCGAGTCCTTGAGACCTTGAAAAAGCTTTAGCTGGACCTTGCACGTTCTTAGATGCCGAATTCAATCAGCCAGGAGCTATGTACTGAGACTTCAGTTCCCAACCTCAGGAGAACACCTTGTTTGTTATTCTGAATATATGAACTGATGAAATTTGTAAAGGAGATGTTGCAGTAGTTTTGTTTGCTTTGGCAAAATTACTTGACAACATTCAATACCTATAAATGTATGTAGAATGTGGGGGTTTGGTTTGGTTTGGTTTTTTGTAAGTTGGGGGTCTTGTTTTATTATATAGATAATACATTTTTATCCGCTGGGAAGTAACTATGAAAGTCAGCTCTTTGGATGTATTTTCTCAAGGCTCTCTAAATGTACCTGGTGAGGAAGTGTGGTAAGCCTACTCCAGCCAAGAGACAAAACTGACCTTTACCTTAAAAAAAAAAAAATGTTTCTTTGGGATGGAGGGCTTTTGCAAACTCAATTTTCAACTCAATATGACCAAGACAGAGTTCAGCTTGGGTCTCCTGTGGGTCGAAGCAGTGCATTAACAGAAGCTACCATAAAAAAACTCTAAATTTACCTTTCACGTGGAAAATGTTGTACTTCTAAATATTTCATCAAGGCAGCACTAAGTATGAAAGATCAAAGTTCAAGAAAGATATACGATAAAAAACCTGCATCAATATTTTATGAGCTGAGAAGCTACTGTATAATAATACTGAGTGCAGTTACATATGAATAGTTCAGTGATGGGCAGATGGACTGAAAGTAACAAAGAAATACAGGTAAATGCCTATGTGTGTTATGATTTGCCTTCTTTCATGTACTTCATGTGTTCAGTTCATTTTTAGGGTAACAGCTGGAAAAATATTTTTTGTTTAATCTCTGATGCAAAGTAATAAGATGGCAATCAGCAGAGTGGACTTTATTATGTAAAACTAAAAGTTGTCCATGTCTTACCTCTTGATTTTTTATCACCTATTGCCTGATGTATATTAAGTTCCTGAAAGACTCCTCCATTTCTTCTTTTTGTCATGTATAGTATTTTATGTATAGGAGCTGATATGGTAAAAAACATTAATTTAATTTTAATAGAAATTCATTGAAATTGAAGACGTGGCCTAGAGCAGTACTCTGTAATGTGCAATTTCCTCTATTTCCATAAGGAAATTTATAACCTACCAACAACCTTAACTAAAACCAGAAAGTAGAATTGTGGGCCATTTTGAAGTCAAGGAGAGTTAGTTATGGGAATCAGTAAGTTTCTGTACGGGATCATCAGCCTTTGAGATAAAAGCCTCCTTGCCAATAAAAGTGCAATACATACAGATCCCCCAGCATGCCTCCCTCTTGCCTGGAGGAGTAATTTCAAGGCCTGAGAACACTAATGTCCCTTTGGTTCCTGACCTCTCCATGGGAAATGATCGTCCAGAATTACAACAGAATGGATTTGTGGTTTTCTGATGGACTGCAGACTTATTGTGAACTGAACTGAAACAGGCAACAAAAAAAAAAATAATCAAATGACAGCAATTTTCATTACCTGGTGGCCTAGCCTGGCCATGTGTTTTTTTATACAACAGTAGCATCTACTGGTTCAAGCAATGATCAGGATCATATAGTATGCAATTTCTTACAAAATACTTTACATGTAATAGGAGAAGTTTTCTGCTCTGCAGAACTTATAGTTTAAATAAGCAAAACTGTAACAGGTGAGAACTGAGATAAAGGGATTTCACCAAGGTTGAAAAGAGTTGTCATTGAAGCTACAGCTGTATTGTTAGCCAGGGATTTGCTTCTACTCCATCTAAAATGAGACTCGAGTGCAGATAAGCAATAGTACACATGCACGGTTCTCTTCTCCCTGATTTCTGGAAGTGGAAACTTTAATTTGCAAGACAAATGCAAACTGAATGGCTGTGTGCAGAGGCCTTACTCAGATATTTCTAGACAGGACCTTAGATTTGAAATTAGACTTCATGAAACCCAATTTAATGCCTTAATCACAAACCCACACTTTCTAGCAGAATGCATAAGTATTTTTAACTGTTCAACATATCAGACATTTCTTGTATAAGGAAGAGACGATTACATGTTTAAGCATTTAATGTTGAATATTTTTGGAGCAAGGATAGAATTTTCTTTTCCTCAACATGGATGAATGATACCCAGATTGCTAGGTTGTGTTATTTATCTTGATTGGTACAGTTGATACTAAATTATTCCATACAAAGGGAAATCATTTCAGCTTCAGAAGAAAAGATGGAATAATTTCCAACCCTTCATCTATGCTCAGATTGGCTGAGTGAGTATTCATGTGGATTCTGAAGTGAGAGGAGCAAAGGAAATATGATTTTCCGTTAATCTGGAGGAATTTCCTTACCATCAGCCTATTCAAATAAAGACTTAATGCCTTCTCTCCTTCCTGCTTGTTAAGAAACCTTTGGTGTAGATGTTTGATTTCTCTGTCTGAGCAAAAGAAATTGTGCAAGCTTGCAACCCTGGATTTAGGTGCCTAAGAAATAAAATTAGGAAGACTTGTCCTTTATGTAGGTCACCAATGTATAGGCTTTCAGGTTTTGTGAATTATTGTTACTGTTTCAATACAGGTAGATCTGTATATGCAAGTCTATACATGCTTCGGTGACCTATTCCTTTCCAAAACAGTTTAGTAACTTCTATAGTAACAACAGAAAAGTCATGCAAACATTAGTTAACAAAATATCAATACTGTTCAAATGTTTACCCAATACCTTTGGCACCCATTAGCTATATGAATCCCTTCTTTACCTACTTCCTCAGTGAGGTATTTCCAAAGCAGGCAGCTTCATATTCCGCATTCTCCAGTTTAAGTGCTGGAAGTCACAGGAAGATAGTTACAACTAACAGATAATACAAATATTTAGATGTACCTAGTTGGGACTAAAGCTTACCAAATACCCTTTGTTGAAATTGGTTCAACCTTGGAAAATAATGAGATTTAGCATGTATGTATGGGGAGTACTGTCCTGTCAAAGGAAGGTATCCCTTTGATAGCTCGTAAATAATTTCCCTCTATCAGCAGATTAGAGTAAGGTATTGTGCAGCTAACATCTCAACAGTGGATTGCAAATTAAATCCCCACTGGGGTTTCTGAGATGAAATCCCAGTCCCATATCCTCTAAGCCACTCAGCTTTACCTCTTAAGCAACTTAATAAAGATAATATTCATATCTGCGTCTCATTATTCCTACATTATATGGATACAATGTAATAGTTTTACTTTCTTTGTGGCAAAGCTAACAACTTACAAAACATGAGTAACACAGAAAGCCATGTTGTCACCTTTTATCTTCTTTTACCTGGAGGACTGATTACATGAGGCATTGGACTCCTATACCATTTTTCAAGTAAAACTCTCAAAGCATTACAATTTTGGTGAATTAAGTTCCACAACACTTCTCAGAAAGAGATTAATATCTTTTTATATAATTGCCTTAATTACCAGGGAGTGAGGGCAACTTTCTGTGACTAATTTTCAGATTAGATATCTAAACACAGGAGAGTCATCACTCTCTGATTCACTATGGACTACTTGCAGTTCTCAATTTGAATCTCTTGCAGTAGGTGCAGAAAAGTGGGAGAAAGCTAAAGCACAGCTAGTAAGAGTTAATGTGAGTCATAAAAAAAGGCCCATACTTGGCTAGCTGTAGATGCCCCATGCAGAAAATTACAAAGGAGGAGGCAGAACTGCTGGCAATATGGTTGCCATCCAGCCCATGCTGGGTGATTTTCCTGGGGAAATAATTGTAGTTTGCATTACTGAAGCAGAAAAAGGGGTTGGAAGGGTCTAGAGAAAGTACTCGCAGTTCCCATTTGCAGAATATCTATGAACTTTTTCACAGCCTGAAAGATATCACCTGCAGTCTGCACCTCTATAGTCTTCATCTGTAGGACTGTCATTATCTGAATAATTGCTTACAAAAAAAGATCTGTTGTTTTAGGATAAACACAATATACCAAGGATAATTTTCCATTTCAGAATCTCGAAAAAAGTACTCTATTTTACTGCTGAAGTGTTTTTTGGGTTTCTGTTATGACTTTTTTTTTTTCACTGTAGCATTTCTCTTCTTGGTTGATTTCACTGTTTGCTTTTACAGCCTAAAATCACATAATACGTAATTTGCTTTGGTTTTCTGTTCTGACATGGAAAAGAGGCTTTGCCATGAAGAATTTTAACCTGAAGATTATTAGAAGAACAAATCAAGTCTCATTTATATTTCAGGTGAAAAAAAGGTGGATATTGTCACAAACCTTTACTATATTTATTTTGCCTTTTAAATGCTTGTATTGGAAATAAAATCAAATCCTTAGCACTCCTCCACACATTTCCAAAGACTTATATCCAGTCAAATAGATGTTGGAGGAGACTGTGCAGCCCCAGAATCACACAGGAAATATCACTGCTTTTTTTACATGCTATTATACTGCAAGTATCTACAGCTGGCAAAAAAGGACCCTTGGTCTTACTCAGTAAAGTTCATACTTAGTTACTGTTCATACCTAGTTACTGCTTAACAAGGAAGGAAGCCGAGGAGAAGTAATTGCACCAACTTTTCTGTTCCATTTACATGGTCCATTTCTGAGAACTACAGGTGTTCCTTTTAAATTACTGATTCTTTTCTGCTTTCTTTTCATTGCGTTGGATTTACTTTGTGTCCCCTTCATCCTGTCTGATTCTGGAGCACATTAACCACACCATACTGGTTCAGCTTACTGCATTTCAAGCCCATAGATTTTAATAACAACCCACCTTTAATAGAGACTTTGATCATTCAGGTAGACATTTATAGGATTCTTGTTTTTGTAACAATGTCTTTTTTTCACCATCTGATGCAACATCATTGTTCCAAATTCAGCAATGGTTTGGGAGTTGTCTTTTTACTAACAGTGCTGTGGGCTTTTTTAAATAGTAAACAGTCTTCAGTATTTTTTGTATGTGATCCAAGATGCAGAACCATGAAGGACTTTGTTTAGGAATGACTACATCAGTAATTGTAAACCAAAGATACATTAATGTGAGAAATTAGCCATATCTGAGAGAGTGAGGAAATTGAATTGTAGCACACTTTCATTCCTGATACCAACCGAAAATACGGCTATTTGGCAGTAATACAGGCATTTGGGATGTAGTGGAGATTGAAATTTGAACACACATTTTAGTGAAAGTCTCAAATTGAGTGAGAAATCTGATCAGATGCTTTTAACTTATTTACATTCATCTCAGTATTAAATCATCTTTTGCATAGAGTCTCGGTAGAGAACAATAATTCCATTTCACAGAAAATGTCGAGATTGTGACATTTATTTTCGTCTTGTACTGGAATGGAAATGAAGCATTCTGAAATTCTGGGCAGAAATAAATGTTCTTTCATGTCCAGTCTTTCAAAAATGTTTGGAAATTAATGAAATGGTTTACCTCACACATAGTAAAATTTTTCTTACTGGAAATGTTAACAATTAAATGTGTTGACTTTTTATTTTTGGACCTAGATAAGTTCAAGAGTGACCATTTCAACACCAGTCAGGTTGATATTTAGGGCTATGTCTACTCAGCAACCAAGGATGTGTTATAAACAAACCAAGCTACTTCTAAACTCACTGGCTCAGGTATCCAAGAGCAATGCAGTTGTGACTGCACAAACTCCAGCTCCTCCTGCTGACTCAAAGTTCTTGGTAGGACTCATGCAGCTCACCATGAAGCTCTGTAGACCCTTGTGTGGATTGTGTTCCAGTTTCAGCATTGGCATTTTATGGAGCTGGATAGAGAAGCAAGAGAAGACAGCTGGAAAGAGATTGGTCACAAACATGTGGGTGCCCTGACCTTCAAACTCTCTCCTCACCACTGCAGTCTGCTGTTGAGAGGGTAGGAGCATGTTCGGAAGTGGAGCACTGGAAGCAGGAGTAGCAATTTGTGTCATCTGTCTTCTCCCTTGACCCACTGGTGAGTGGGAAAATAAAGAAGCCTTCAAGTTCAACGCTCTTTTGGCTTGAGTTTTCACTCTATTTTGAAATGAAAAACATGAAAATTAATTTTAGCCTTTTTGTGGTGCAATATTTTAAAAGAAAAAGCATATGAAAAAATTAAACCTGAAGTTCCACATTTCATTTCTTTTAGTTGTTTCCTTAAGGGCTAGTCACAGTATCATGCTGACATACTAGTAGTATGTAGTGACAGTTTTCAGCCACAGGTTGGCTATATTTGTGCACAGCATGGATGCTTATCACACTGCATCTGTGATAGCCATATGTTCTTGCTTTGAGGTTCACAGCGGTGTCATTGACCATCACTGTATCCCTTCAAAATGAACTTAAAAACAAGCTAAAGAAATATCTAAATTCTTTTTTTTTTTTTATAAGCTCACTTCAAAAGCAAATTGAGAACGTTGTCTGAGAGGTTTTCCAGAATAGCTGTCCCTGTTTGGTGGGCAGGATTAAAATACAGGTGAACAAAAATATTCCTTGGATTGTCCCTCAGGATCTGATGAAACAATTTATCTGCCCAACGCAGTCACTTACGCTAAGACTTCTGCATTGCAGTCGATGCCAGAACTGGTATAAGAGAGATCCTGAAAAATCTCTGTAGAAGTATTCTGTGGGAAAAGTAAATACAACTGCTGTGATGCTGTTGGCAGTAGCAAATCCCTGTCTGTCTGTTTGTTTGGGGTTTTTTGTTTGTTTATTTTAACAATATTTGCAACTGTGTTTGAGGGGGAGGAAGGTTGAGACAGTGTCTGATCACATAATTCCTTCCAACAGCAGCTAAAGCCCAGCAGTAATGGCTGTTCTGTTACTGAGATACCACACACAAACGTAAACAAACTTAAATGTCTGCCTTCAAAAAGAACTGCTGCATCCCCATTAGTTAGAAGAAAACAGTTTAAAAAAGGGAAGCTGTGTTTCTTACCAAATTGCCTCCTCCTTTCCCAGCACACCAGCAGTTTTTTAACCACATAAACACAAGAAATAGACTCTTTGGTCAGCCACTCAACACACCTAACAGTAAACAAAACTATTACAGAGTAAAATCAGCTACTTTTTTCCATATTAGACTTGAAAAGGGGGGCAACATGGAGGGAAGAAGTGCTTCTTCTAAGGCAGTAAATTGTCCCAAGCAGTTCTGCCTTCCATTTTCCCCTCTGTGGCTAGTAATGGACCTCAGAAAGGCCTGCAGAGATCAGTTCCTAGAGCAGATGGGGTGAATGAAATCCCCAGTCTCTGAAACACGTGCAGTGGCTGGACTCTAGCACACATGCCGCAGTAACAAAGGTGTTCCAAGTTCTCGCTCAGATACTATCGAGCAAGAGAAGTGCTGGCCTGTCCACATATTCTTCATCCATTACCTGTATTTAAGAAAGCTGTTTTCTCCATTTCAGCAGTGGTATTCTTTGTCTCTTGTTGGGAACAAGCCTGATTCATACAATCTGGAGTCCTCCAGACAGGGAAACAAGGCACTTGCATTATCCATCTCCCCCATCAACTCTGAAAGTTTGCCTGACCCAGAGATGTCCCTAACATTACTTCTAGAAAGAAGGGAAAGGTTTGCAGCTTGTAATGATTGTCACCAAAATAAATATAAAATAAAAGCACTATCTTTCCAACAGCACAAGAGAAGAAAGCAGAAAAAACCTTTCTGTTCTAGGTGTATACTTTCCATAGCTGTGAAGTGATTTACAAAAAGTGATTGAGATGATGGTTCTTAGGAGCTGAACCAGACATAGGAGTTCCTGCAGTCGCTTCAGCAACTTCCCTCTCACTACCAGCCTTATCTTCTGAACTGTGGATGATCTGTGTCACACTAACACAATATTCTTCAGCGATCTTTACCTCCAGCAGAGTGAGTTTTTCCACTTGATGTTCTTCATGGCCTGCACCTCCTCTCTTTGCTTTCCGGCATTCATACTGAGCTCCCACAAATGCAGCTTCCCAGAGCAAAGAAGTGATCTGTATCTGTATTTACCTGCTCCGTTGAAGAATGCGGCTTCCAGAGTGGCTTGTAACACCATCTGATAGCTCCACTTACACAGCTCAGAGAGAAGGGATTCTAGAAATGACAGTACAAATTCAATGCTGCCTATCCTAGGAGCATCATTGCAGGGGGAAATCCTAGACAATTGCTGCTGTAAGGGCAGGCTTTGTGAGGTGAAATAAATCAATGAATAATTATTGCCTCTGACGGCAGTGGCAGCCGGCAGCACAGCTATGAGGGTGAGAGAGGCAGTACACACTAATAGGCTGGGGGAATCCTGTCTCGACAGTTTTCATCCTGCTCCATTTCTTTCAGCAAATAAGATGCATCTGTTTGCCTCCAGCTCTCGGCAGACAAAGTAAACAGTCATGCTACAGCAGGTCACAGCATGACTTCATGTGGGTAAACTGAACTACTCTGAAGCAATATGCATTTATCCAGTGAAAGGATACCCAAGACAACATGTGCTGAGGGCAGCTAGCAAATGCCATGGACAAGGACTGTGTCAACAGTAAGTCAGAGCAAAACAGGAAAAGCCAAGTGCAATTGTCAAGGTGCAACAAAACACAGTGGTAAACACCTGAGCCAAAATAAAATGGCCTGTTCTTATTTAACCTTCCTCTCCCTTTCCTTCGTCAAAAAATACCTGCATAATTTCTGCATTCACCACCCTTTTTTCTTTTTTTTTCTCACTTCACAATGTCCACTTACCACAGTAAATGTAACAAATATTCAGGGTTGGCTGCTAGGATTCAGTGTATTTCTGACTCTCCCAGGAAAGAGCGAGAGCACAGATCAGAAATCCCTTCTGTCTGCAACGTCTCGTCTCTCATATGCTTGTTAATAGTGTCTATCAGTTCTCTCTTATTCACATGTATAATGACAAGCTGCTTGATTTGAAATTTCCGTTTTGCTGGATGCCAGCCACAGGTTTCAAGGAAGTCAAGCTTTTTAGCTTTTAGATGCCACAGTAGCCCAGGTACAAAAAGCTTCTCCTTCTGTATTACAGTAATTTATCTGCCAGAATGTATGTGTTTTCCAGATTTCATAGTTGCTAATAAAGTGTGAATAGCTGTGTATCTTGATAACTAAAACCATATATTGATTATTTCTACAGAAAGTGATGTTTTCCATGAATGAAGAAATAACTTTTGACATTATCCTGGGATTTATTAAAAATATTAAGTGATAAGAAAAAGACCGATTTCCCCCTAATTTCATGTGTTTCTTTTCATAATTATATGTGTTATAGATTTTTGTAGTTTTCATTCCTTTGTGAAAAAGCTTTTAAGCTTTTTCTATAATATTTGTTGTTTCTGTTTTATGAGGCTGATGTTTTTGTTGACCAGGACAGAGATTGTTTCTACTTTAGGACCTAGATACATCCTGCCTAGCTTGTGGCACTGAAATTCCTCAGCTGGGAACTCAGCCTTAGCTAGCTCTCCGCTTAATTAATGAAAAAGAATGTGTGCCTTGAAAGAATGGTCCAGGTACAAGTCAAATTAGTTCAAGCGGGGTGTATGACTTCCATTTACCCTCGAGCAAAACTAAGGAGAACCTGCTCTCCCCATACAGTCAGGATGAAACTTTTAAATGTAGCTTCAGCAGAAGCTGTACAACCGTTCCATGCCCCATTAGCCCCATCTGGTTTGAGGTTGCTTTTCTTCCCTATTTTTCTGTTTTATCCTGAGATGGACTTAATATTGGCCGCTCATTTCTGATTGTGGTAACTAGTGCTGTCAAGGTGAAGGGCTATGTCTGTTTCAGTAAATGAGCCAGTGCCAGGGAATGCCCTGGGTATGGCAGCTCAATCCTCTGCACAGTCAAAGTGCTTGAGCAGTCCCTGGCATGGCTTTGGACCTGTCAGGCTGGCTCCCTTCCAGACAGATCTGGACATGGTTCAGGAAACAGCACAGGCCAGGGACTATTCCCAGTAGACAACTTGGATACAGCATCTCTGCTGTGGAGGGCAAGAAAGTGCAATAACATAGACATGGGTCTCTTACCATTTGCCTCAGGGCCAGAGAAACAGTTATGATCACATTTGAATTACCAGGATAGACAAAGCAAGAGGCCCTCTGTATTTATCCTGTGTTATGAATCCCTTGGTGCTTTGGCAGCGCTGCGCAAAGCATCCAAGGTAAGCATGAATCTGATCCAAAACCCACTGAAAGCAGTGGAGGCCTGCTGTTGTTATTAATGAGTTTTCAGTCAGACTGTAAATGAGCACTAAATGTTAAAAGGAGAAGTATTTGAAAAAAGGAATGTATGGGGGCAGATATACGTTGTGGATATACCTAGTTTTAAAGAAAGGAAAGAAAATCCAAGGGCTTTGACAGAAAAGAAAAATACAACCTAACCAGGTTAGTTACTGCTGGGCTTTTTAATAACATACTGTCTTTTCATGTCTTGCTGCACAAAGAGTCTATGGTGATTCCACCTAAATGCTGATATCAGTCACTGATATATACTTTGCTTTAGAGATTATTTAATTGGCTACATATATGATTTCATTGCAAAATTAATAGTTTCTCAAAATGTTTCAGTATGGCACTTTAACTTGTCATCTGAATAGAGCCTATACTGGCCCGTTTTCTAATTTTGTGATAGCACCGTTAATTCAACCTAAATACTACTTATGAAATAACTATGATGTTTGGGATGCTACATTTTATGTTTGAGAAAAAAGAGCTTTATAATAGGGCATTTGGGAGTCATAGCTCAATTAAAAGAGTTCAAGTTATTCTTTTGAAAATAAGTTTTATCATGTAGACTTTCAGTGCATCGGATTTCTTTGAAGAGTGAGATAATGACCCAAAAAGGAAAATAAGAAGCAGATACATTAAATCATTTCCATGATTGCCATACTCTGACTTTTCTTTCTAAATTAAGTGAAATTTCACTCCATCCTGTGCCTTATGACTTTGTCATGAGTTTTAAATTCACCCTCTTCCAGGAACACTGAGAATAACAAGCAAATGTGGATTTTGTGAGCCGCCTCTTTTGCATACCTTTCGTCTTACACTTTTCAAGTAATGTTGATGTAATTAATTATGGGTTTATTGGAATACAGACCTTGCTTGTAAGGAAATAATTGCTACACTTTGATTTGTCATACTCTGATTAAAAACACTGCACATGTGATTGCTTTCAGCTATTAACTATGCTGCAGTTGAGGGGCCAATTATGCCCCCAGTCTAAATATCCATACATCTTTGTAGTCCATACATCCTCATTAACTCCAAGATTAGTCAGAGCAGAATTTGACTGAGTCAGAGATACCTTTTTGGCAACGTCAGTTTACCGAAATAATAACCCAAATGCTCTTCACTGTTGCAAAGTCTGTAGGTTTTCACTTAAGGCTTGTGTTCCTTTTATAATCATGTACTCCCACCATGCTCTTAGAGCTGATAGCTCTCTTCTGTAGCTAGTCTCTCACAAGTAGGCATTGGATGACTCTTCAAATAACATTTATTACTAGCTGGAAACTGTTAAGATGCTGTTACAAAAAAAAAAAGGGAAAAAAAAGTTGAAACCTGGTAAATCCATCCATCTGGTGAGAACAGCAGAGCACAAGTCTGAACAAAAAGCTAACACTGAGTGTGCTGGTGAAGAGGTTTAACTGTAGGAACCATAGTTTTTTCTTTTCCACTCTCCTAAAGTATTTCTGTTTCAGAAAGTTGATAAGGGATGAGAGAGCAGTGCATACTTTTATCTGCAGGGATTTATGGCAGCAGGGGGAGGTTGACATTAATGTGGACCATTAAAAACAGTCCAAACTTCTATATTAGGTGGCTGAGAAAACATGACGGTAAAGTGAATTTCAGACCAGTACTTGATTGATAAAACAGGAATCAGTAGGGATTTTTGAAGTCTTTAGGTTTGACAGAAAGCTTCCCTCTATCTTTTATAATTGTCCACAGTTTTCCCATCTAAGATACCACTGTGCAATGATAAACTGTGTGGAATAGAAATATTATGATAAAAGGTCAGGAGACACCTTTGTTATGCTTGGGGATATTTTGGGTAGTGGGGAGGCAGGACAGAGAAGGATACCCCAGCGCAGAAGATAAAGCCAGGGCCTTCTGGCATGTTAAAGCTTCTTGAAAAAAACAAATGCAAAGTCCTGCACCTGGGAGGAATTAGCTCTTAAAATGGGGACAGACTGTCCAGGAAAGGGTGTTGGGTGCCCTGGGAGCTGGGCAGGAGGTGGCAGCGAGCCCCAGCAGCAGAGACAGCCAAGAGCATCCAGGGCTGTGTCAGCAGGAGCACTGCCAGGAGCTCAGGGTAGGGCTTGTCCCCTCTGCCCAGCACTCGCTGGTAGACCGCATCTGGGTATTGTGGCCACTTTAGTGTCCCCCCCATGCAGAAAGATGCCAATAACCTGGAGTGAGTTCACCCCTGCAATGCTCAGGGCTGGAGGATGTCTCCGTGAGCAGAGGCTGGAGCAGAGATGGCTTCGGGGCACCTCACAGCCACACCAGTGCCTAGAGGGAGGGATGGAGAAGGAGCAGCTGGGCCCATCACAGCTGTGTGTGGCAGGGCAACAAGGTACTGCAGGCATGAGCTGGAATGAGAGGGGTTCAGGCTGGGTACTGACACCTCTCCCCGTGAAGACAGGTCAGGGGACAGAGGGATGAGCTGCTCAGGGAGGTTGGGCAGGCTCCATCCTTGGGGGGTTTCAAGACCCAGTTAGGCAAAGCCCTGAGCAACTTGGTCTGACCTCGCAGCTGGCCCTGCTTGGAGCAGGGGTGCATGAGGGACCAACTGAGGTCCCTTCTGACATGAATTACCCAGTGATCCAAATAAGATCTGCAGCACTGGGACAGTATACCAGTTACACCTAACTAAAGCATCTTCTTGTTATCCTCTTTACAGAAAATATTTTCTTCAGAAACTCACTCAAAGTCCAAAATAAATGAACAGTACTTGTTTGCTAAGCATACACTCAGGAGTATGCTTAACTTTTAGAAGTTAACCAACATATGTGGTTAAACTTTTCCCATAGACTCACATGAGTCTGCTCCAACAAAGAGCTGAAGATGCCCATATATTAAAGAAATAGTACAAGTACCTTTATATAATCCCAATTATTCTGAAACAAAATATAGTCTTCTTCCCCTCCCCAAGATTAATTAAATAAGACATTATGAAGTGTATGTTCTCTATATAATCATCTATTTAGAAACTAAAGGTGTGCATTTCCTACAGTAACTGAATAGAGCAAATGGGATAAAGAGATCTCTATCTAGACAGGTGTCCCAAAAGATATGCTGCATATCTGTCCACTACTTGTTTCTGCCAATTTGGGATGATATTTTAGCTCAATAGTAGCTATCCACAATTCTTTGTAGTATTTCATCTTACAGATATAAAGGAGAAAAGCTAACCTATTTTTCCAAGAGCTTTTCATGAATGCCATGAAAAGATATCAATGTACCTATGAAACAAAAGGCTTCTGCAAATAGGAATGCAAGAAAAAGTCTTTCTACTTGCACATTCTCAAATGAATTGCAGATGTCAGGCAAATCAATAAATCTTTCGGATATCAAGAAAAATAAGGATCCCAGCCACTTCCCCCGAGACTCTTTATGTAAAAGGTGACACAATAATTATGTAGGTGGATTATGATCTATAGGCAAGTGCACTGACTATTAACATCTAAAAGCGACATTTCCTTTTCAGACAAATTTAATATGAGCTGCAAAGATGCATTTTGCAGTCAACTTGCTTGTACAAAAGCTAAATCAGGCATGCTCTTATAATTGTACTGTATGCATTTTCCAGCTCAGACTCTGGTTCTCCCGCCTCTTCCAAGTCAGTTACTGTGGGTAGAGCTGGCCTAATTTTTCCAATGCATAGCATATTTGCCTAAATACACAGTTTATGAAACAGTGCCACTGAAACACTCCAATCGTATCTGGCAAAAAATAATGATCAGGGAATGAGGGCAAGGGAGGGATGAAAAAAAACAATCTAGCAGCTTGGAAATGAACTTTCTGACTTTTCAAGACAGCTTTTGTGTTAGAAGGGGAAACCTTAAGAAAGATTCAGAGTTAGATAACTGAAAGCTAAACAAAACTAAGAAAGCCCTTTTCACTGAAATGAAACATGTCAAGTTAACCAGAATGGATACATGGTTTTTGTTTCATTCATTAATTTTTAAAATGTTGATACTTTGTAAACCAGGTGGGGTTTTTTTCAGTTCAGGCATAAAAATGAAAAATTGAACATGCGGTCAATGTTAAGTTTGGAAATCAAGGCAAAGTATCTGTTACCTGATGAAAAAAATGTTTTTCCTGTCCCCTTGAAAAATGCTCAGGTGCTCAAGACATAAGAATATATCATATCTTTGGGAGAGCTGAGAATATCATTGGAAATATGGATGAATGCTGTAAAGTTGGTTTTAATAACTAGTCTTCTGACCTGCGTTGGGTGCTGCTGTCATTATGACAAAGCTTAAATAGACAACCAAAATAAAGGAATAGCTCTTTGAGAGCTGTCATAGAAGAAAAATTTCCATTTTAGAGTGCTAAATGAGGGCCTCTGCACCCAGGTCAGCCATAAGATGTCAACCCTCAGAGAGAGTGGAAAGACTTGGGAAAACTGAAATGGAGCTAAACAGAGAACTAATTATGGCAAGGAAAAAGTACGTATATATGTTCACCACAAAATGAAGAGAAACACAGAAAAGAGAGAAATCCATCAAAAACTGCATAGCCTTGCCAGTGCAGTATTTCATGGAGTACTGTGTCCAGCTTAGGAGTCCTCAACACAGGAAGGACATGAACCTGTTGGAACAGGTCCAGCGGAGGGCCACAAAAACGATCAGAGGGCTGGAGCACCTCTCCTGTGAAGACAGGCTGAGACAGCTGGGGTTGTTCAGCCTGGAGAAGAGAAGGCTCCAGGGAGACCTTATAGCAGCCTTCCAGTACCTGAAGGGGGCCTACAGGAGAGATGGGGAGGGACTCTTTATCAGGGACTGTAGTGATAGGACGAGGAGTAATGGTTTTAAATTGAAATGAATTTAAATTGAAACGAAATTTAAATTGAAACAAAGCTGGTGAGGGGTCTGGAGAGTAAGCCTTATGAGGAAAGACTGAGGGAGCTGGGATCGTTTAGCCTAGGGAAAAGGAGGCTGAGGGGAGACCTTATCACCCTCTACAACTACCTGAAAGGAGGTTGTAGAGATGTGGGGATTGGTGTCTTCTCCTAAGTTATACACACTAGGACAAGAGGAAATGGCCTCAAGTTGCACCAGGGGAGGTTCAGAGTGGATATTAGGAAAAGTTTTTACACTGAAAGGGTTATTAAGCGTTGGAATGGGCTGCCCAGGGAAGTGGTTGAGGCACCATCCCTGGAGGTTTTCAAAAGACGGGTTGACATAGTGCTTAGAGACATAGTTTAGTAATGTAGGGGGTTCTTTTGTATGGTTTTCTTTTGGTTTTTTATCAGAGTTAGGTTGATGGTTGGACTAGATGATCTTAAAGGTCCCTTCCAACCTAGATGATGCTATGATTCTATGAAAGAGGGGAGATTTAGATTAGATATTAGGAAGAAATTCTTTACTGTGAGGGTGGTGAGACACTGGAACAGGTTGCCCAGAGAAGTTGTGGATGCCCCATCCCTGGAAGTGTTCAAGACCAGGCTGGATGGGGTTTTGAGCAACCTGGTCTGGAGGGAGGTGTCCCTGCCCATGGCAGGGGGGTTGGAACTTGATGATCTTTGAGGTCCTTTCCAACTGTAACCATTCTATGATTCATGCAACCTCATCAGCGCTGCCACACAGGGGTGGAGTAGGGGTAGCCAGGGATACCAGAATTGCAGTGGGGGTCCCTCCTACCATCCCCATCTGTTTACGGTCTTGCCTCCCACCTCTGAGCCTGCCTCTGGCTCCTGAACTCCAGAGGGAAGCACCGCTTGGGCACATCTGATGGCTGAGCCCTATTTTTTGTGGCACACTGGGCTGACAAAGCCAGGCAAGCTCAGAGCCAGCTCCAGGCACTTTGCTGTGAGCTGCTCTGCTTTGAGTGGATGTGCCATCACTCAGAGGGCGAAGAAAAGAAGGTTTTTGACCTTCTCTTTAGAGAAATGCCTGTACACTGTAGGCAGCTTGGGAACTCCTAAAGGATCAGGCCTCCTCTTGATATCTTGAAGAAATTTAACTAAAAGGCTATGACATGACAACCTGGAACTTTATAGAAAATGACAATTGATGGCTGGAGAGCCTGAGGCAGGGTAAATAATGCCCACAGGGAGGCTCTGCTTGGAGGAATCTTGCTACATATGGTTTCCTGTCAAAGGCCATTTCATTTCTTGTGGGAGGAGATAAGAGGAAAAAATAAACCCATGTTATAGCTAGTATCAACTAATGCTATGGTGAAAGACATTGCAGTGATGACAGCGATATATGAACTCATGTGAAATAGAATAAAATCTAAAAGAGAGGCAATATAAACATTTGTTGAGTGTTTTCAGCTGATATATGTGTGAAAAGAAACAGTACAAATGAAATTTTGTTAATGCCTTTCACTTCCATAAACTCTAAATCACTGTAAGTGGAACACTAGCAAAAAAAGAAAAACCCTGCAAAAATCACAGACTTAAACATTCCACATTTATCACTGGGCCCATGAATTTAGTGATTAATTGAATTAATTTGATGAAGTAATTCGATTTCTGTGTATTAATTTTTTCTAGTAACATGTGAAAGACACTGCTTAATAGGAAGCTGACAAGCTTTTTCTCTGTTTGTGTCAGGTGCTGAAACTAATCTGAACTTGAGGAGCAGGGAAGATCCAAATACATCAGATATTGGATCAGAAACCCAGGATAAAAATGCAAATAACCATGGAACTCAGTCATCTAATCCACTGTCCAGTTCTGTGACTGCTGAAAATGGAAATTCAGTATCAAATGGTAAGCAGTTTTTAATCCCAAAGCTCTTCTAACATAAAATTGCTGAAGTGTTTCCTTGAATGAGCTTTTTAAGATATTGTCAAGCTGGAATCTTCTGAGTTGTGAAAAATCTGTGTTTCTGGGACCAGCTTAACTGTACGTGTGATCTGATAAGCCCCTGCTCCAATAAAAGCTGAATGCGAAGAAAATAAAACAACCTTTGTTGGGGAATGTGTAATTAGCTCAGCTCCAAGTCTATAAGCAGCCCGAGGCATGGAGGACTGAGATTTGAGATTTCTGATCCTATAATCAATATAAATGGGACAGAAAATGGAAAATCGGGATCTCCCTTTGCTACAGGTGTCTTACTAGTGAATGACAAATTGTTTATTATTGCAACAAGATGATGATCAAAATGGTGCAAGAGCAATGACAGAACAAATGAAATCTTCTAAGCATAAATCCTAAGGATGTAACACCTGTATTACATAAAGTCACACAATGCAAATACACAAGTACGAATAGACACAAGACAAATAGAAGGTATTTATTTTGATGGAATGTGGGGAAGCAGATCTCTAAATACTTGCATGGCAGTGGGTATAATTATCTTCATGCTGAAAACTAATAAGTTTAAATCTAAAATCTAAATATGATTTGTGGAAGCAGAACAGTTGTATAGCCTTTACTCTTAAGGGTAGATCTACGCATAATGCAGTTGGTAGTTTGAGAGTTATACTGGAAAAATGAAAGGGAAAAATATTAGGTCAAGTGAAATATTGCATTTTGTTTTCCAAATATGCTATCTTCTTTTTAAAAAAATTAGCCCTGGACCTGCTTAATATGCAGTGTTTTGAAATGAAAAATTAATCTTTATTATCAAAATGAAACATATCAAAATCAAATAATTCCTTTCTTTTCAAGAAAACCTGTTCTCCAAATTCTGCAGTGCTTGGCCAAAATAATTCTTCCCGCTCTCTCTGATAATCAAAGCAGAAAACTCATCCAGTCTGAGAAGTTATACAAGTATAAAGGTGCATTAATTCCTGTGTGGAACCAGGAACACACTGTGACAGAGTAAAAAGACATCTTTGTCCATTGCAACCGTGTCCCCATTTGTATCAGTATAATAATTTGGGGAGGAGGGGAGCATATTTTCAGTATGTATAGCAGTCAGACTGTTAAATTAACACAAAAACTGTGGGTAGACCAAGTCTTTGATTCCTTTCTATGTAGGATTTTAACCATATATTCTGATGTCCTAATGGGACCTGTGGGAGATCAGCTTTGTGTAACAGCAACCATTTTATCCCCAGACCCTTTAACTGGGAGTTTAAATCACAAGAGATGTGCTTCTTTCATCTTAGAAATGAAATGATGCTTTAAGTTTATAATTTGTGATTATTATACTTAAGTTAGTAAATTATCTCAGTTACTGAAATAAATAGTCATTGCTTGAATAAAAGGTGGGATGGGTGCTTGTAATTGTTTGTGTGAAGTTTTTATCGGTGTATTTGCAACCATTAGTAGCCAGGACTGTTCATATTAATAATCTACAGTATCTACTAGGAATAATTTAATTCTTTTCAAACTGCTTGTATGTGGAAAGTTTAATCATAAAGGTGTAATGCTGTGCAATGGAATTTTCCAGTAAGATATTTTTTCCATTAAAAAACACTGATTCATCAAACTCTTTTCATGGAAGTTTCCCAATTTTAATGCAGCTTTGATAAGGAATGGTTTTGATATTCAGTGTATACTATGAGTAGAAAAAAACTCCCTTTAGGTCTGTCAGTATCCCACTGGTTAAGGAATTAGCATTATTTGTGGTATTTCAAGGTTCAAACTTATGTTTTGCCTATCAGACTGTTACAGAAATGATGAAAGTGTTGATTTTACCCTAATGCAGAGCAAAATCATATTATAATTTTTGTGATACAGAATGCTAGTTTTCAGCCATCCTCAATAATAATTGGAAGAGCTGACAATATGGAAAACTTTGGTGTACTTTGATTACATGAATTCAAGCCAAGTTTGCTTAGGAAAAAATCCTTCCAGAATTCAACCTTAACATCTTCATTATTTTGAAATCTGTATCTCATTGGATACATCTAGGCAATACTGATATTTGAGAATGTGCTATGAGATGTTTCCATGTAAAATACTGCTTCCTTTCTTTGTTGCTGTATACCAAACTCCTCTTAACTATAAGGAAAATAAAGCCTGAAATGCATTATTGACACTGAGATTACAAAACTCTTGAACATAGAGTAATCTGCTTCCCACTGTTACACAATGCAACTGTATAATCTACTTTCCACTGATAGAACTAAAGCCTAGATTCATACGTTACATGTAGGAGGTAAAATGGAAGCAATTTCTGAAATAAGGCTAGTCTTTTGCTCTCATGAATGAAATATCAGCACCACTCCTCTGAAGCATCATGAAACCTAAAGTCACTATGGTCATAAGAATGATCATTTTGATGAAGATGTTAATCTTACTTACAACCTGATGAATTCTTTAGAAAAGCATTACTAAGCAGCTAAAAAGCTGGCTGGCTCAGCTTCCAAACAGATTAATGCTGTGTTGTTTTCAGAAGCTGAGTTTAATTTCTGGGACTGCTGTTAGTTCAGAATTTTAATAGAAGATGATTTTTCATTTTATATAATGTAATCCTCTTCTTTAGTTTATCATTACTATTAGGAGTAACACCTTTCTACAGCTCTGTGCTATCAAACTGTGACTTTTCTGCTACTAATCTTCCAAACCTACCAGATTTTTAATATGAAAGAAAGAGCTTTTTTTGCTATTTCTTGTCCAAACACAAAGAGCAACCAGAAAGCCTGTCATAACCTTTTACATTACAATGCTGGAAGTTGTGCTCCTAAATCACCCAAAACAGCAGATCCTTTGGTGGGAGACACTCAAACGCTGTAGGTAAAAGGTTACTGAAATTTGTTGTCATTTCTAACTAGTACCTAATAGGATATACAGGAGTGTTTAATCATGATTCTATGATTAAGTGAAATCTTTAAATATGACAACTGTAATAAGTGACTGAGGCAACCTACCCTTTGGTCAGCGAAAGGGAGAAATTCCCCAGAATCTGACAGTTCTTTACTCCTGGTGGAGTGTGTTGTAGAGGTACTTTGTGTAACCCAAGTGAAAATTAGAGTAGTTACTGTATAGATGAGAGAGCCCTGCTGGATTGAAGGAGCATTATGCCCCATCATGCCTAATGGTCACACAGGAACACACTTTGCACTGTGTGGTTCATCCAGCTCCGTTGGCACACTGCTGTCCCTCCAAGGAAGTCTCTGTAGTTATTCCTCTTCTCTTCAGTTATAACTGAAGTCCACTGCTTGTGTATGGAGATCTGTGTAAATGAACTTAATGTATAGTTTACGTTGATCGGCGTAAGAGTAAGTGTCAAGAACCTGTCTGTTTCACCAAAAGCCCTATGCATTATTCAGGTAAGGGGATTAGTCTTGTCTAACTTCAGCTGTCAAGAAGGTAGCCATTCTGTCTAATCAGGTCACCTGTAGGCTACAGTCTGCTGTATAGTCTCTTGAAACTTACCACCAGATCTAAACACATCAGGCAACAAGTCACAGAATGGGAGAGGTGTCACAGCAGATAACCTGACGGAAAAGGGGCATGTCACCATGACACAGGCTACATGTTGTTGAGCACAGAGCCTTACATCTTGCCTCTTTCACTCTATAGCAGGCAATGTGTCAAGAATCAGTAAATCCGGTCTGCGTGTGAATGCAGAATCATGGAGGAAGGTAGAAGGTTTGGGGAATGATGTGTGGCCACAGTTGCAAAGACCCAGACACACTGTGGTGTTGCAGTTGTTTTGCAAATATGGATGTTGGAGGCCAGGAAGTGCAGGGTCTCCAGTTTGGGGGTAGCAGGATCTATGAAACTGGAGGTTCTCTGGAACCACAGAACCACTTCTAGATGTCCAGTCATCTAGATCTCAATATTTGAGATGCAAGCTATTTATCTGAAGGATCCTAAGAGGAGTACCTGAGAACAGGGCAGAAATGGGAAATAGAAAAGTATAGGAGGAAGATCAGGGATTGAGTGTGGGATCCTTTGAAGCAATATAGAAAAGGCATTATAGGGAGTAAGTGGGTAAAGGACTGGGTTTCTAGTTTGACTACACATATTGCGTGGGACAAGGTCATATTCCTGATTATGTGAAAAAATGGAATACATTTCTTTCATTTAACTTCTCTAGTTAGTTATTATTTATTCAATCATATTCCTTGCTATCATTTTCACCACCACATATAATTGCAGAAATAATGTTAGCAAGCATTATTTTGCCAAAAAAATGCCAAATTAGAGTTACTTTTGGTAACTTGAGAATAGTTTCAAGAAAGCCCAGTCCAGATGGTGTAATTTGTGCTTCAGCCTGAACCCCTAATTAACTTATGTTCTTGTAGTTCTGCCCCTGCCCCTGCTAAACCGATGCTTCCAACCTTGTGCTGAATTAAGCAAGGTCTTATTCAGTGCACAGCTGTGGTATCCTAATATTTACTTAGGTGTACGTAAAGGAAAACTCTCAGAATATAATCAACTACTCCATTTATCTTTCCAGACTCCACCAATTCTCTGCTTGCCATGTCTATGATGACGTGCTGTTGCTGTACACGGAAACTTTACTTATTTGATAAGAACTCTTATCAAAGTGCTTTTCATAGAAATAAACAGAAAATCATTGATAACCTTATTCTTAGCTCAAGGCTGTCACGGACGATAGATCCTAAAGTGTATGAATATAGTGCAAAAGCAATACCTTTTTCAAAACGTGCTGCTGGCCTAGGAAAGTATTTTCATTCAGTAACACCTACTTGTAAAAGGTATTTTGCATTCAAATGTGGATAATTTTGTATTACTTTGAGATGTATCCAAACTGAATCCATGTGGATAAATTACAAGTTCAGGAAATTATTTGGAAAAAAGGGATATGTTTTGTGTTGACAAAAAATGGATTTTGGGAAGGAAATTTATTTCAAGCATTTAATTTGACAAAAAAAAATGTAAATTTTGCTAAGGGAGAATTTTAAGTTGGATGACAGGGACCGTGGTAACTTACATATATTTTACAAGCCTAATATACTGGAGACCTGAACCAGACCTTGACCCAGTACATAGCTAATATATCATGGACCAGCTTCAAAAATTCATAACTTCACCTCAAAACAACACATAGTTCAAATCACTGAGAGAACAGGGTCAGACTCCCTCTCTGCACCAGGCGGAAAAGGACTGAAATGCTGGATTCTCACAAGATTTGACCTGGCTCCGAGCCACAAGCAGGTATTACACTTTCTTTACTGCCTGTGTGTGTCCAGAGGAAGTCCAGATGATTTGAAGCTGTAGAAAAAGATCCATATTTATGAAGACTTTACACAAGCCTTATTCGGAAGATCAAGTAAAAAAACTAGCTGACCCTAGTTACAAAGTTGTGCTGATGCACCATTATAAGGGGGAAACTAAAAGCAGGGTAGAGAGGCCAAAAAGGTGTAAGGATCATTCTTTCTCTTTAAAATTATTCTATTTCTCTCACAAAATCAAGTTATTTTATGGGATTATTCATGCAATTTATATTTTCATTATTTAAATCATATATCAGTAACCATGTAAGAGTTAATGCTTATTTATCAAAATTAAAAAATACACCCCCCCTTTTTAATACTGAAAATAGCAAGTTGAAAGACAAGCGTGTTTCACAGTGTGTTTCTATGCCAGTTTCATGATTGAACAACAAGCTGAACACGGACATGAAACAGAACTATGTCTAGTGCAACACCTAATCTCATAAGTAGTTTATGATTCATTGCATCTGAACTTTGAATTTTTTCTATTATGATTCTGTGTATGTTGTGTATAATATGCAAAGAGTGGGGCTCATGTCATTTTTCCTTATCTAAGAGTTGCATATCTAGCCCAGAACCACCTTACCTATTTTTAGCCACACAAAAGGTAGATGCCTAGTTTAATCAAATATTTCAGATTAGATGTTATCCATTTCTAGTTAGTAAATCTCAGGTGATCTACGGAGAACAATTCAACTTGCATGTCTCTTACCAGAATGAATCCTCTTCTCATGGTGGCTAGCTATGTTCAGTTGACTAAAGAAGTAGTAGTGATATGCTGTTTATGGATGCCTGAAAATAGCATGAAAATGTGACATATATGCTATATGAAGCAATACCAAAATTGCTGGATACCAGACCTACCATGGTGCCTGTGATTCTAGTTTGCAAGGGGCTTAATAACGCCCTGTGATGGACTTGCTGTGTTTCCGCTTCTGCCTTTGCTTCCTCTCATCCTGCCTTTCAGATCCTCTGTAGTGCTGTGTGAATGGCCTTTCCACTCCGGCAGAAGTGATGGGGAAGCACCAGCAGTGAGCCCTGCTCTAGGGTCACTGTGCCGAGGTCTTTGTTTCTCTTGACTACTGAGGGAGACTACCCGTCTCTTCTATACTGGATGACTGGGTTTTACACAGCTAAATTTTGGGCAGCTAATTCCCACATGGAGAGTGCACAATAAGTACAAGAATCAAAAAAAAACCTCTCTGTACTGAGGAGATGAAGTTGTAAGTCCTGGACCTACTATAGGCTCTGAGAGCAGACGGCAGGCCTGTTTTCCATTCCCTGTGCATTGCTTCTGCGATGAAAAGGTGCCAGGGGGAGAGGAGCCAGGGATTTCCGCATTGCAGGAGGAATCCCTGGCCAGTGTATAGGTAATGTGTTATATGTAGGCTCTTTCAGTGCAATTGCTCCTTCTGTAAACCAGCATGCATACCTATGATGCTATTCATACTTGGTAAACAATAATTCTTCTGGTTTCAGTAAGCATGGAAATAGCTAATATCCAGGCAAATGTGTGATTTTTTCATTCTTTTTTAGTAAACCATGTCAAGGTCTTTTGAATCTCATGCTGAAATCAGCCAATGCATAAATGTCAGATTATAAACTAGTATTGTTCTGCTTTAGGTTTACCAGAGGAAAATGAATATTCAAGACTGTCGGCCAGCACTACAGCAGGCTCATCAATTCAAAGACATAGAGAGAGCCACACTAGTCAGGTAAATATTTCATTGATGGTCTACCAGAACCAGTAAAAGAAAGAAGTAATCATAGTAGCTGCATGTTGAAAGCTATCTTGATTAGAATGTATGTGTTAACATTGAAAAATGTAGACTTCTTTTACACGTTTGTATTGAGCTAAGGACAATAATTAATTCAATCTTAACTTTTTTTTTGCTGGGAGGATAATCATCCTGAAAGGTTCTCATAGTAGAGTTCAAAATTTATGCAATTCACTGTTCCTGGTTGTGAGGATGTTATTTTCAGGCAGGAAATATATCTCTTCACCCTGAGAGGACCAAGATGTTATCTCTTTCAAGATACTCATGCATACCAGAAAGAGCTGCATGGTAATGCACCTCATCGGAATAAATGCATAACTATATCATCCTTTTGTATATAAAAGCAGTGAAGTCTTTAAAAGCAGTCTTCACTGGTTTTATGCAAATATAAATAAGTAAAAATTAAAATCAAAATATCTATCATTTAAAACAGCAATAGGTACTGAGATAGTGTGAAGCTTGCGCTTTGGTTTTTCTAAAATTTCTGTTTAATTAGTGTCACTAAAATAGCAAGACAGAATTAAGTTTGATGTGCAAAGTGAGCAAAAAAGAATGAAATTCATCATAATGTATTTTCTTCATTCTTTTCTTCAGCATTGTATATATAATGTGGAACACTTTACATTCTAAATAGCCAATTCAGGCATGAAGGCATTCAAGAAATGTTATTTTATTTCACTTAAATGGCATTAGTGTATTCTCCTGTTGTCTTTATGTCTTCAGTCCACTTTTCTAAAAAGGTAGTCCTGAGTAATTTTTTTATTTGAGATGACTATAAGAATTCTACAGTAAAGCCAAATATTGTCCAAAGAGAAAATATGTTGGAGCTGAGAGGAATTTCCTCAACAGAAACCTCTCATTAACCAAGGGTACAGTTTCCAAACTATTTTACCAGAAGGTAAGGGAAGTGCTTTGTCACATTTAAAAGCTACTTTTTGTCTGCAGGGCACAGCTGAAATTTCATCACAACAAAATACTGGCCCTAACCAAGTGATGAGTGTTTGGCCCGTGACTCCAACAGGAGTGGTATTCAACCTTCAACATCATATTCAGTCTTAATGTAAATTTGAAAAACAATAGGCTTTTAACTGAGTAACTATGTGAGCAAACTAGTACAAAAGTCTTCCCTTTTTGTTTCTCTGCTGCATTGTCCAAAGCACAGCATAACTACAGCATCTATTCTGAGTTGAAATATTGTGCCAAGACAGCACAGCACTGTAGTGCTCCCTCTCAGCACTACACTAGTCTCTTCAGATACATCAGTGAGGCCGGCCAGAGCTGCCCTGGCACACATAGACACATACCTATCTTGCACACAGTAACAAATCTTGGCCATCCCCATGCCTCTCAGACTCTCAAAATGTACTTTGACCATATTGGGAAAAAATACTTAGAGGTCTGCTACCTCCAGATCAGTATACTGGATGAGTATATGGGATTATCTCCCACAGCACAGGAAAGTCATGGACCTGTTGGAGCAGCTCCAGAAGAGGGACACAAAAATGATCAGAGGGATGGAGCCCCTCTCTATGAGGACAGGCAACAGTTGGGGTTGTTCAGCCTGGAGAAGAGAAGCCTCCAGGGGAACCTTATTCCAGCCTTTCAGTACCTAAAGGGCGCCTTTACGAAAGACAGGGACAAACTTTTAGCAGGCCTGTTGCAATAGGAGAAGGGGTAATGGTTTTAAAATAAAAGAGGGTAGATTTAGACTAGATATAAGGAAGAAATTTTTAACAATGAGGGTGGTGAAACACTGGCACAGGTTGCCCAGAGAGGCAGTAGACGCCATCCCTGGAAACATTCCAGGCCAGGCTGGATGAGGCTGTGAGCAAACTGATCTAGTTGAAGATGTCCCTGCTTATTGCAGAGGAGTTGGACTAGATGACCTTTAAAGGGCTCTTCCACCCCAAACTATTCTATGATTCAATGATTCAGTGATTCTATGATTGATTCTGTGATTCTGAAGACAACCGGACACAATGTTTTCAATTGTCTCTGTTTCATGTTTTAATGATGAACCAACTATTTATAAGGCATGAAAGTGGCCAAGTGACCCTCTCTAGTGAATGAAAAATCCAAAGTCCAGACACTACTTCAGTTATAAACCTCACACAGTGAGACACTTTTTTGTCCTGAAACACCTTACACCTCTGTTGCTAAAATGCTTGCCTGGAATCAATGAGGATCATGTTTAAATTAATCCGTCAGTGCAGTACATGGAGGGTTAAATGAACTGTGTATAGGGGAGTCATTATCATCTTCTTATCTTTGCAAATTGAAACTGTATGCTTATGTGAAATTAGTCTGCAACATTTAAATGCTTTATTTTAGAAGCAAGTCTTTAACCATTTACAAACGTGTATTTTTGATTTTTCCAAAACTACTTGCCAAAAGCTGAACACAATTTCAATTCAGTCCTTTGAAATGTCATTTTTCAGTAAATAGATGTTTTGCCAAAGTGTTTCACAAATCTTTAAAATAGATTCCATGCCATGTACTCTGAATTACATGCAGGGACAATCCTTAAATGCAAGCTCAATAAGAACTGTGACAAGTTTAGAAAAGAAACCTGCAGTTCTCTGATTTTTGATACAATTGCCTTAATGAATAAACATCTTCCAAAACGGTCTTGCCAAAAGAAAAAGAAAAAAACTCTTCCTCCCACAAAAAGAAAAAAAAATCTTAAAAAAAGTCTGTGCTCACAGGGCTGAGAATTCTTACTGCAAAAAGAATTCCTCACCATTTCCAAAGCATGACATACATTTGAAAATGATTGGTTTTAATTACAGTTGACATTTCTTAGCATGCTGCTGGTGACTCTAACAGCATACAACCCTATTGTAAAAGTCTTTGCCAGGCTTCATTGCAGTAACCTTATCACTTTAAAGTAATTCTTGCACAGACGTATGAAATAGGACAGATTGTTTCACAGATCTGTGAAGGTACTGATTGACTAATTGCTTTAGAGAGAGAAACATAGACTGGGTCCTTGGATTTCTTGGCAGACACTCTGTCATTTCAGCTAAAGGAAACTGGTTCATTAGCTTTCAGGGACTTCTAATATTTATGGGGTTTTTTAATATCTCCCTGCTAGTTCCTTACTGAAGTGACAGGAGATAATTTCATTTTTGTCACAGGATCTCAAAGCTCATCTACATCCAGCTAAAGTTTAGGCACTGTGGCTTACAGTACCATCATGTTGTCACATCAGGTGATAATTACCTGCATCACTGCCTGGTATTTCCTGCACACTGCAAACCTACACACTTCAGAGAGCAAAGTCTTCAGCTCAGTATCTGTCGACATGCATCATAAAGATCAATCTTTTAACAAACACTTTTGGAAGCAATTATCAAGTATAAAATACCACGCAGATGTGAACTCAGCAACTTAATTGATCATCTCTAAAGTCAAGTCTGCTAAAAACCAAAAAAAAAAAAGTTCACCGTTGGCCATAAATGTTACTGTTCTAGGTCAATGGTTACTTAAAGGTCAATTTTTATCAGAATGAAAAAAGACAAAAATTGAAAAAAATTATTAAAATTCTAAGAAAATATTTCTTATTTGAAAGTTCTGAAATAAAATTCTACTTTCTTCTGCTAGAAAAAGGGAAAGAGTATTAAAAGTAAAGTTTGATTTTTTCTCATCAGAAATGAAAGAACATACATCAAAAGAAATTAAACTCTTGCATGTTAAAAGAACAAAGTATGTTTTTTTTAAACTAATACCTTTTCCTTCATATTGTTCTGTAGCTGCACAGTTGTAGATTTCCAAGTGATTATATCTATAGGTTGCAAGGAAGTACCACATAAAACCACAAAGATCCTAATATCTGATATAACACTGTAGCATCATCTTCATCCTCAGTGAAGAAGAAAACTGAACCATGGGTTTGAGGGTCAAACCAGTTATCAAAAAGTTTCATGTGCTTCAGTTTGTTCGGATAGTAGATCTGTAAGAAGCTATTTGTTAGCAGAGAGCCACACGTATTCTGTTTGCTAACTGAGACCACCAGCTTCTTTGTATTCTCTGCTTTCCTTGCAAACCAAAGCATTCTAGTCAAGGAAATCTTCAAAATGTAAACTAGAAATTGACAGTAAAATGGTACTGCAAGAAACAATATCCTAATTTATCCTTACAAGAAAACCTAATTTGCTCTTAGGGAATAAGCCCATATATATATCAGCTACAAGGACTGCATCTAACTCAGCTTCTACAGAAAACTTTTTGGTAGCTGGGCTGTGCCTTTTGCTCCCTGAACAACAGAAAACTAGGAAACTTCTTTTTCCAAACTTGCTTCAAAATTACTGATTTAAAATTATTTAAATGCTTATTGTTTCAAATTGCTTCCATTATTTGTTTAAACAGTTTGGGACTTCCAAACGTGCCTGGGTCTGTAGTCTTGAATTCTTAGCCCATTTCCTTCCAGAGGCAAAGAAACTACCAGAATGGAAAAGATGTTTCTTCTGGTCATTTGTGCCATAATCTTGCTAAGATAGAAAATTTTGTTATGACTAAGAGTCATTTCTATTCAGTCCCACTCCAGGAAGTGATCCCAAGGCATACTGGAGACTCCACAAATGTTGAAGTTGCTTAGCAGGTTCTAAAACCCAAAACCTCCTCTAAAATAGAAAAGCTTTATAAAATATTACCTCTGTGCTCTTTTTCTTTTACATGAAGCATTTCTCAGTTCCTTAGCCAGTCCAATGGGCTCTCTTCTCCAGACTGTATTTATTGCTTCCTCTGCTCTTGATAGCTCCTATGAGTGTGTATGTTTAAAAGATAGAGCATGAAGACTGTTGATATACATACATTCTTTGGAAAGTCAGCAGCGGCAGCAAGATGAAACAAAGTCAACAAAAGCAAGACTGTATCTTTGGCACCTCACACAAAAGCTAAGCGGTCCTGTCGTCTTCTTTTTCACAAATCCAGGACTGTATTTTTTTTTATTTATTTTTGGTAAAAATATTTTAAAGTTGTTATTAACATTCACTACAAAGTGGGATGTGGTGTGAGAAAGATAGAGTGGAATGAAGAAAAGCAGGCCAGCTAAAAGACTCCTTGTTTCTTATGTGGGCAGCAAGAAGCAACGTGGTCTGTTTGTAACGGGCTGAGGTGGACAACCTGGAGATAATGAACAGATGGAAAGTGAGGGGCAGATTAAAGACTAGAGTGATAATAAGCGTTTGTGTGGGGTGGGAGTGGGGAGTAAAACAGGCACCAGATAAAGGATGATTCAGAGAAGTAAGGCTGGAGGAAGAATAAAATGACTGAGAGAGAAAGTAAATAATAAAATGGAATAGGGGACTTAGAAAGGGGAAAGAAGGAAGAGCCACAGAGAAGAAAAAAAAAGAAAAAAGAAAAAAAATCAAACCCCAGAGAAGTGAGGAAAAAGAACTAAAAGGAAGATAAGAAAAATGGGAGAGAAAGAACCAAGAACAGTGCACAGGGTGGTGGAGTAAAAAGAGAGAGGGACTAAGAAGTAAAAAAGTAGAAATTCTATGTGATGTTCCAGATATGATATTCAGTATCATATACATGTCAATGTGATCTTTTATAAAATAAATATAATCATAATAATCCACCTACATTTACAGGGTTGCTTTCTATGCAAGTTAGTTCACAACCATAGTCTCCTGAAGATTCCGCCATCCAAGAAGAAAGGTAGAAAATTTCCCATTAAAAGGGGCAAAACCTCTTTGTGTAATTTAGCTTTCCAATGGCTCAGTGTTGGCTTATTTGTAATCAGATGATGTGACATACCTTCAGAGTCCTATGGAAATACTCCCAGAATAAGCAGCTTGCCATTCTAGTAGGTTCAGTAATACCAGATGTAGAATACACCCTGGTGTAAGATTTTGGTTGTTGTGGTTTAACCCAGTAGGTAGCTAAACACCACACAGCCATTTGGTCACTCCCCTTCGCAGTGGGATGGGGAAAAATCAGAAAAAAAAAGGTAAAACTCATGGGTTGAGATAAAGACAGTTTAAAAGGACAGAAAAAGAAGGGAAAGTAATAATAATGATAAAAGAAGATACAAAACGAGTGATACATAATGCAGTTGCTCACCATCCGCTGACTGATGCCCAGACTATCTCCGAGCAGCAGCTGCCACCCCCCAGCCAACTCTCTCCAATTTTATTATTCAGCGTGATCTCACATGGTATGGAGTATCCCTTTGTCCAGTTTGGTCAGCTGTCCTGGCTGTGTCCCTTCCCAGCTTCCTCACCGGCAGGGCAGTATAACTGAAAAGTCCTTGATTTAGTGTAAACTCTGCTCTGCAACAACTAAAACATCAGTGCGTTATGGACATTATTCTCATCCTAAATCCAAAACACAGCACTATATCAGCTACTAGGAAGAAAATTAACTCTATCCCAGCCAAAATCAGTACAATATCCACCCCTTATTCTATCCTATCTACATCATGCCCAGGTCCCACACTTTCCACTACACCCCAGTTAATCACCACCTCCTTTCCTGTCTTTTGATATATACACACAGATGCATTAGTTTATGGGCCATCACTTTAAAAGGTCTGTTGAGTTCATTTAGTCCATGACTTTGGGCTTCATTTGCCATAACAGTCCTTCAGGGCAGGAGAGGTGGTGTGTAGTGGTTGATTTTTGCATGCTAAAGCCAGTTCTGGTTCCATCATCACTGTGCTTTCATTAGAATTCATTCTTCATTAATCTGGATAATTGTTACTGTAATACCATTGATATGGTATATAGCAACCATAGTAGTGATGACATAGATTATTATATACCAATATTATGTAGCAATTAACATCATACAATTCAAATCATTGGCTATTCTTGCCCAAAATCAAATTCCCTTGAGGTACACATCGGACTTTCCCATTCTTCCGCATCACCCATCAAGTGCACCCAGATCTTTGAGCAAAAGCAATCCTATGGGTGGGTTTGCCTTTGCCCGAGGCAGGAATAACCCTGCCTGTCTTCCCCAGCATATTTTTTATGTACAGTACAGAGAATTTTTCCCCTTCTATAGTCCACCCCGGTGTAAGATTTTGGTTACCCACTTTTGAAACATGTTTTATCTGTCACGTGCTCAAATAAGTAAGATAAAAAATGATGGCTATTTTTTCACATACTGTTATACTAAAAGATCTGCAGTCTTATCTTTTCTATTTTGTTTAAACCCTGTAGTGCAGGTTGGCAGATTGCAGTAATATAGGAGCCAACATCTGACAATGAAAAATTGGAAATGTCTTTTCATATTCGTGAAGAATGTATTTATTGTTTCATTATAGCTTAAGCCATAGCTCTTATTTCATGAAATCTCATTGCTTTCAGCAGTCTCTTCCCTCAGAAAGAGCTGCATATTCATTATAGTTTCAAGGGCCTTCTTTGTTCCTACTTGATTTAATATTTGTTGCCAATCACTTCTTTTGTTGACTGTTCAAAAGTTAAAAAAATGAATAGTCAAGAATGCAATGTGTTGCTACCCCCTGCCCATTGTCATAGTTCTAAACACTGGGCTCTAACATTCGTTATTAATGTCTGTCGTGTTTGCCTATTAGCTGGAAGTAATCTTTGATCATCTTTGAAGCAAAACGTGACAATCAAACAAGTGTGGTGTAATAAAAAAATCACTAACGCCTTTGTAAACACATAACATCCAAGAGAGGGCATAGAGTGTTATGTATTTAAAATTGATCTGAATCAGTATATCCCTCTGAATTGTGCTTTGTTTATTTTTTTGACAGTAATGTCAAAGAATTCTCTTTGTAGTGTCACATACAGACAAAATCAGGTTTTATAACACGGTGTGGCTTTATTTTTAGAAGACTTACAGTCAAAAACATGTGCCTTATAGCTTAAATGGTATGAGTTAACACATAGTATAAATTTATCAGTAGGTACAATATCTTATGTTTCTGTATCAAGGGCTTTTGGAAAGGTTGATGCCCCTTTCCTCAGCAAGTATGTCCTGCGTCTGCTGTTACTTCCAAAAGGGAAAGCACAGATTCTCGTCTTTGAACCGGTAGATGCCACAGTCATCTCCCTACACATTTGAGGCCCCTTTTCAGTCTCCATTCCTTCATCCTCATTGCATTTTCCCCTGGTAGAAGGCTGTGATTGTTGAGGAGAAGGGAACAAAAGCTCCCGAGCATCCCTGCACCCTCCCTAAGCCAAGTGTTTGCCTAAAGTGTGTAGTTATTCCTCTTGGGCTGCCACAATGGCCAGTGGATCACCTTAAAAGGCTGCTTCAAATTTGTGTTCAATGGGAGTGTGGTCCCCCTGACAGCATCTGTGGAGAGTGACTTCATGTCCAACTTAGTCATAAGTGCCTGGTGTGAGAGAGAATAAATTGGTCCCTCTGCCCTTCATTCTCTTGCTGTCACACACTGCTGCATACATGTAGATCAGCAGAGATTTAGGCTGCTAACAGGCCATAAATTAAGTGGTGTTTGCCTCTGGTGTTGTTTGACCATAAGGATAGTGTTTCTATTCAAGAAAGGATGATACACAACATTAGCAAATATGAGTTGATGGTTGATTTTGTAATTGCTTTGAAAACATTGTGACAAACCTAGTCTCTAACTGATCGAGTAAAATATCTCCATTAATACCACAAAGCAGCAGTGATCAATTAAGTAGCAACATGATTCAGTTTTTCAGATATTTTTTGTTAGAATCCATACAAATCTGCAGCATTGTTAGGTCAGCTGTTCTGAAGACCTCTACGGTAAATAATTTGTTTTCAGCATTCATCTTGAGGAAGGCAAAGTTGCTGTCCTGAACATAACCTTTTTCTCAAGTGTCAGAGGTGAATTAGAAGGGTGCTCTGAAGGTTTTAAAGAGCATTGTGTAGTCAGTTTATCTGGAAAAAAAATATTGCCTTAGAGAAAAAAGCAGTATATTTCAATATTTGTTGATGTTTTAGTCACTCTGGGAAGGTGTTTTTTTGTAGCTGATAACAAAAATCTAGAGCTGAAAGAAACTCAGCTAAAACAAATAATAATAAATAAATAACTGAAACCCACAAGATCCAAATAAGTAAATAAAATACACCTCTGTTTTGCATTTATAGGCTTGTCCAATTGTATTCCCAGCTCAGGTAATCAGAGTGCCTGACACACATGCTATCATATATTTTTGAACATTGCCTACCTTGTTCTAGTACTTTCTGCCAGATTAGTCACTACAGCTATTCTCAGGATTAGTGTACTGATTTTATTTTGCAAAGTTGTAATATCTGTGTTTGATTGCTGAAATACCTCCAAGCTCTATGGAAGATGATTAACCTAATTAATTGAGAATATTGTGGTCCCAGGCATGTCACTACTTCACTGAGGGAAAGGTACAAAGGTACAGAAGATCAAGCCCTGCTTTTGCAAAAAAAAATTTATTCCTGCAAAAAATAAAAAAAAAAAATCATCCAGAACTAACACACATCCTCCATCAAAAAACCCCAAACAAACAAAACCAGCAAACCCACATAAGACCCCGAGAGTATGAGAGCAAATCAGACAACTTACACCAAAAATAGAATTGCCATCAGATGAAGAATATAAAAATCTTCTGTCTGGGGCACACCAAAGGTGTGTGTAGCCCAGGAGTCTCTTTCTGATGAAAAGGAGAAGTTGCTGCTGCCTAGAGAAAACAGAGAGGTGTGGGGTGCCTCTTTTGCCGGTGTGATCTCTCAGATTCCAGTGGTCTGGAGGCAATGTTCATTTTGTAGCTAGTAATCTTTAGTGAACTCTTCCTTCATGGATTTTTCTGGAAAATTCTTTCAGAAAACCAAACCAAGGCAAACTGTGGAATTAATTTTTTTAGGATGAAGCTTGTGGGTTTTCCAAATGCCGTGTGATAGCAGAGGGCTGTACTGGGCAATCAAAGATGCCTGTGCCTGCGTGTCTCTGACACCAGAATATCCTACTTCCAGCATCACCCCACGTCTGATGTTTGGAAGAAAATTAATTCTGTCCCTCAGAAAATCCAGATAACTGAAAAATGCTTGTGAGAAGAGAAAACATTTCTTCCTGACTCTTGTGGTGATTCAGTTTTATTCAGAAATGTAGTCCCTTTTTAGTTTTATTTTAAATACAAAGTTACTTTTAAGATTACCCCCTATTTTTAAATATCAGCAAAGTTATAACTCCTTCGGTATGTCATCTATATAACACCTGTTCTAAAGGTAGTTTATTCTTTTGATGCGATAAGAAAGTTTAACTGGGAAAATATATTTTCTTGTTTAGAACAAAGCAAATGCAATATATATATCAGTTATGGATCGCATGTCTAGCTCTATTTAAGCTGGCATACCTCCTCCAGAGCAATTCCAGATTTGTACCAGACAGAGCACCTGTCGTCTTTGCCATTTTCTCCTTTCCAATAAACCCATTTGCCATCCATTTGGAGAGTTTTATTTTTGGAGATTGTAAAGTTGCTCCAACACAAAGAAAAATCATCAACGATTTAAAAGAATGATTAACTAAAATCATTTTATTGTTGTGCATCACATATCGAGTTATTATGTCCAGCAGGACTGCATTTGCAAAAAAATGAATGTCCCAACATTCACAAGACAATCCCATGAATAAGCTTGGATCCCAGTGGTGCATTTGTATTTGAAGATTTTTAATTGGAATTTAGAAGCATGTAAACTCATTTATCATAGCTGCTCTCTACTCCCTGCTGGGGTCTTACGTGGCCAATGCAGGTTTCCCAATAAAACACAGATTTACATATTGATTTGATTTATGTTGAATGCCTAGGCTTCTTAACACACCCCTGGTTTACTGTGCGCTTTCCCCTTGTATCTTTAAATGAGTATTGTATTGGTAAATAACATGTAGGCTGACAGGTTGGGTTTTTTTCTTGATTCAAGAATTGGTGGAAAAGCAATTCTTTCCGGATTTATGCTTTTTTTGTAACACAGAAAAAAACAAACATACCTATTTTTAGTAAACTTATGTGTTTATCTGAAGGGTCAGGAGTTTTTAAGAGGTTGCAGTGTGCCTGTCCTGTAGTTTGGAAAAAAGATGTGACATGAATGTCTGAAAGTCATCAGTGTAGGAGCTTATCAGACGCAAAAATAAAACACAGAAAGTTGAAGCCATTAAAATGAGATAGAAACATTTTTGTGAGAGATGCATGCCTGTCACAGGTTGAATCAAAATGTGTTGGTCTTAGTAATAATTACGTACAGTAAGAACTATTTCCAGAATTACTGATTAAAGTTGTGTCTTTATTTTTTAAATGAGAGGTGAGAACATCCTGATCACTTCTGTCTTTAAAACTGATGATCTGTAGGAGACCCACTGGGGTTTCTGAGCTGCTTTTGAGGGCTCTAATAAAGATAACTGTTAGTAACCTATAAGCTGAAATTTGTTCTGCCTACACTTTTACGCAGCCTACAAATCGGAAAAGATTAAAATCATGGGGTTTGTCTAGGCAGTTCCATTTCTAAGATAATTATGATAATTTATTATCAACATTTTACATTTATTGCATAATTCACTTTAGGTCCTGATCAAATTTTAGAAAGGTAAAATCATTGCTGTTCTAGAGTCAGTGTCCCCATGGATTCTACGATGGGACCTCAATTTTACTAGCAATTTAAAACACTAATGGAAGAGAAACATAATAATGCTGTAATAATTAATTGTGAGCATCTACTGACAGTTACTTTAAAGTAGCAACATTGACAAATCTATTAAAGAAAATAATTGGCAATATTTCTCTGAAGGGAAAATATGGACTAACTACCTCATGCAAATGTCTCAGAAACACAGGTTTACACATTATACATGTCCTTAAATTGTATTGTGATTTAAAAATCTGTTGTCTGTTGTGCCTTTATGTCTATATTCAGGAATTTTACTAAAACTTACAGAAGCAACTAAAAACAGAACTTTCATAAAACATGCAGAGCTACATTTTGTGCAAAGAAAATTATATATATGTTTTAACACCCAAGAATTTAATTAATACTTCTGTTCATTTTCTGGTGAATAGTAGTCAAAAAATCAGTGCAATCACAAATGATCAAAAAAATGACTAGGGCACAATACACATTTTTGAAAAAGTGAAGCCTACATTTAGTCAGGGAGAGAGAAAAATGAGGTGAAACACTCAAAAGAATCTACTGATGCAAATTAATAAATCTCTTTTTGGCAGACAGTTTAATGAGTCCTTTAGCCATAGCTTGATGATTAAGATTGTGTTGCATTTGACACACTCATAGACAGTATAAGCTCTTTGTTACTTCTGAATGTTATAAAATATCCTCTGTAAAGTAATAGTATTTGATCTTTTAATGCAGAATTTCTTGATATTCTAGAGCCAGATCTCTAAATAACTCAAATTAAAGTTAATTTTAAATGGCCCTGTTAATCTTTTTATTTGGCATACGTTTTGTCACAAATGATTTTAAAATGTGAAACCTTTGACTTTCCATACTTAAAAACTCACCAAATTTTTTAACTATCTTAAGAAATAAGACTATAATTAAAATAATTTATTGACTTATCTTAAACAACTCATCTTGATTCTAAGAAAAAGTTGAAATCCGTTATGTCTGCTTTAGGCCATAAAGTGAAATTCAGGCAGAATTTAGAATCCTAAATCCAGAATGCAATTCAGAGGGTCATTCTCCAATGACTATGCAATACTTAAATGTGTATAACTCAGTAGGCAAAATTGTACTTTAAGATTTTCATGGTTGCCAGCATACAGCCAAAGTGCTCTGTCTCCACTATCTCTTGTGTGGTAAAGCCACAAGGGACTCACTCTTAAAGATATGCTTTAGCGTACTTATCACACGTGGACAGCACAAAGCACAGAAGCCAAAGTCCTGCTTCCTTGCACTCAGAATCCACCTCTTTTAGTCACTGTGTCCTCTCAACATGTGGGAACTCAGTCTCTTCTTTAACCTGAGAGAAGTCAAACCCACATCTTCTGATTTCCCAGTATGCTCTAACCACTAGGTAATGGTGAAAGTCCTTCCGTGTATGTCCTGATGGAACTGAGCCATTGGTGCTCTGTCACCAACCAAAATCCCCAGTGCCAGGAGGAGAGCACTTGCTTCTGCAGTCTGATAGTTTGGGCTGTAAGGTGGGAGGAACGAACCCTGGGATCTCTTCCCCGGGCTGCTCATTGCAAATTTGTTTTGTTCATTGTGCCATACTTTGCAGTGGAAAATATGTATCTTGTTTAACTGCTTCAGTCCATTGCAGCTTCCAATGAATAGCTTTGGTAACTCCACATGGTCTTCTCTTGTGCGTCACTGTCTGACAAGTCAGCTTTTCTTGTTTGCTCAGTACAGACTCTGGATACCAAACACAGGGATGGTGTTTCCATCAGATGGCAGGGCTCTGAAATGCTAAGTATTCAAATACTAAATGTTTTTGTGGGTCTAGCCCAAATGCTATGGTGCCCATGTCTGATTTACCGTTGACTTGGATTAAGAAAATTGTGGTCTAAAGTCGGGTACCATCTCTACCCGTTAACAGTTGAAGTTGCTTGTTCAGTGTTCATTGAAAGATCAGTAGTCTTAAAGTAATTACTTCCTACACACACCTCATTCACCCTTCACAAAATACCTGTTCGGGATATAGAATAATAATGAAGAAACATAGCTTGTTGTTTTACATTGCGCTTCATGTAAAATTATTCACAAATCTTTTCTATAATGAATGTGTATAATAATTCTTTAGCTTGTCACAGGTCTAATCAGTTATGGAAAAGAGAAAAGATATCTTGCTATTCAAAGAGTTCTAGTTAAATCAATTGATTAATTTAAAACTCTGCCATTTCTTGTGCCTTTTCTTCCATTTCATTTCCACTGCATTACCCTCATGTTTCCTTCATCCAGGTTGAAACATAAACTTCTTCTAGCATACTTACCAGATCAATCTCATAATGAGCAAAGATTTGAGATATTTTTCTATCCTTGTTTAAAAAATGCAATAAAACATATACATTTATTTGTGGACTGGAGTAACATTTGTCCACTCTACACTGGAAAATGAGCTCTATCATGAAACTGCTGACCCAACATTAATTTACAGCTTGCATAAGCAGGGTCTGGATAATAAAGCCTCTTCAGTGCCTATAAGCTATAAATAGGATGCATTTGTCAATTGCCTTGCCCAGGCAAATTGTACTCGCTTTTCACCCTGCACCTGTGTGCCTTTATGTTTCTTAGAATAGCAGTGGCGCTGTCTCTATTCAAATACTTTGTCCGTCTTTCAAAACTAAAAAGTCCTCAGTACTTCATTAGAGTCAAACTTTTGTCACCTGAGCACATCCAAGAACACAAAATTTCAAAATATCTGTTTTCTTACAAGTATACTTATCTACCAGTGTTCAGGCTTATCTCTCTTTCTTTATCTCTGAAACTCTTTCATATTAAACTCTTGCAATGACAGTCTAATACAGATTGCTTTTGGCATGTTCCATCACCTCTCTGAGAAGCATGCCTAATACAGCTTCATGAAATGCCTAAAATTTAGATACAAATAAGGTGTCTAAATTAGGAAGACTGGAGTCCAGACTACCTGTTTTCTAAACTGGGTTATGCCCATAACTACAGATCGATATAAATTGGCCACAGTAAGCCGCAGTGCCTCCCAAACTGTACCTCTGTTCTGTAGGATAAAACTACCTCACCTGTCTTTCTTGATAAATTGTTTCCAATTCCAAACTTTTCATTTATCTTCTAATCTTTCCTACCCCCACTGAAAGAAACAACAAAAAAAGATACACAAGAAGTCACTGATATTCCTCTAACAATATCTGTGGAACATTTCATTTTCTTTTGAGTCACTGAGATGCTCTGTTCCATTTTGTGTAAACATAAAAGCAAAGAGGTTTTTGATTTCATAGTGGTATGCAATCTAGATGGCACCAAAATACACTTTAATGAAGTCTTTCAAACATTTTCTGTTTTTCTTCTTTTTTTCTTAAAAATGCAGACTTTACACCTGTACTTGAAATTATAATACCTTTTATTAAGTCATTACATAGGTTAATGCATTTCTTTTCAAAGCATCAACCAACCAGAAATGAAGCAGATTCCCCGCGGATCTTCAGGCATGTCCATGTGAGGGCTTGTTCCTTCTCTGACAGCACGTTTGAAAGGCCTGACTTGCACTGAAGTAGCAGTGTAAAGCCTGTTTAAGCCTCTGTACCCAGGTACCTGCTACTCCGTGAAGGAACAGCAGGAGCCACAGGCAATAGCAAAGTCTTCTACCTCGGGAACCTCATTGCCCATCAGTGACAAAACTGCCTTTCACGTCACTCAGCCCACCTTGCAACTAGAACTGACCACATGTATAGTGTTTCCAGAGTATTTAAGGGCACTGAACATCAATTCTTTAATCATGGTAGCTCACATGCAGCCATCTCTCATTATGACAGGGAGCATAAATGCAACCTTGACAAGAATAGCCATACTTCTCACATGAGCCTGTTGTGTGTGATGAAATATAGGCATTTCAGTCCTGGGAGTCCTGGTAGACAGCAAAATGACAATGAGCAAGCAGTGTGCTCTTGTGGCCAGGAAGGCCAACGGAATCCTGGGCTGCATAAGGAAGAGTGTGGCTAGTAGGTCAAGGGAAGTCATTCTCCCCCTCTACTCTGCACTGGTGAGGCCACAACTGGAGTATTGCATCCAGTTCTGGGCTCCCCAATTCAAGAGGGACAGGGAACTACTGGAAAGAGTCCAGCGAAGGGCAACAAAGATGATTAAGGGATTGGAACACCTCCCTTATGAAGAAAGGCTGGGAGAGCTGGGACTCTTTAGTCTGGAGAAGAGAAGGCTGAGGGGAGACCTTATCAATGCCTATAAGTATCTCAAGGGTGGGTTGAAGGAGGAGGGAGCCAGACTCTTTTCAGTGGTTCCCAGTGACAGGACGAGGGGCAACGGGCACAAGTTGGAACATAGGAGGTTCCACTCAAATATGAGAAAAAACTTCTTCACGGTGAGGGTGACAGAGCCCTGGAACAGGCTGCCCAGGGAGGTTGTGGAGTCCCCTTCTTTGGAGATTTTCAAGACCCACCTGGATGCAGTCCTGAGTAACATGCTCTAAGCAATCCTGCTTCAGCAGGGGAGTTGGACTAGATGATCTATATGGTCCCTTCCAACTCTAAAAAATTCAGTGAAATTCAGTCATAGGTTCCTCTTATAGATGCCCCGCTGGGGTCCTTAAGAAGGAAGGTAGCAGGGTAAGGGCCATAGGCCATTAGCTGTTATGGTGGGTTTGGTTCATATTCCCTAAATAAGCCCTTTCTGCTACAGAATGCCCCCAAGCGAATAGCTCTCAGTACCTGTTGTAGGTGCTGCTGTACTGCATGGGTGCTAAGTAGGTCATAACGGACAGTGAGATGGACTTCATAGCTTCATGGACTTGTGCTGTCATGAGGGCTTCAAACTGACTTGAACAAAGTAAGTAATCATTGGAACAGAAAAGTTGAATGGGATGGAACAGTTTCTTCTAGGTGTATTATAAATCCAGTACAGAACTATTTGGCTACTTCAAAATGAATTTATAAGTAGTTTCAGGCCAACTGAAAGTACATTTTAAGTTGTTAATGTATTCTCTGGAGGAAGACAAGAGCCAGCCCCTGGTTCTAACACGGATCTGTGACAAGTAGTATTACTAATGCTATGCAGCAAAACAGGTTATAGTTTCTTGGTTATGGCTATTTGGGTATTTACATTTAGGCACAAAACCTTGCTACTCCTGCAGCTGCTATTTGCTCTATGTAAAGGAGAATTTTATGAGTAGAACAGTATTATATGACAACAGTTTTAAGACCAGGTTGTTAGAAATATGGACTACTCACCAGCGAAAGCAGTCTGCTTTGTGTGCTTCAGAAGATTGTGTTCATGTACCTTTTGCTGACACAGGGGAGTTTTTTCCGCTTGTTTCAGTTTTGGCACCTGCTTCATACAACTTCAGTTCCATGACTTTCAGACATGAGGTTGAAATAAGGAAATTCCAAATCATTAATTTTCTTTATTTTCAGTGTAAAGAATGATAAATGGAGAGCAGGACCAGCAAGTTAAGCATGAAGTTTTAAACCCTTTTGTAGGACAAGGTTGCTTCAAATTCAAATTATTAACAGGGTGGTTTGATCTGTTCTCTTTCAGCCATGGTACAAATGAGAGCAGCTTTCCCTCAGCAAAAGTGTAGAACTTGAGGGCTTACCCACATGCCTCTATTTATTTCTTTAATTGTAAACATTAGAGTGAGAGCACTCACAGCCACTCACCATCTAACATGGCTAAGCCAGGGCACACTGTAGGAGTCTCAGGATTTCCGTCCATCATTCTACTAGAATGTGTGGGTAAGCTTATAATGCTCTGGGGTGCCCTTTGCAAATATGGGATGGAGAGCATAAGGTGGTTCCCTCCTCAGACAGGGCTTGGCCATAAGACACCTCTCATGAGTTCAAGGGAAGGATATTTTGCTGAAAGTCATTATTGTTTATACAGAATTATACATCTCGCTGAGCTCTTTACAAAGGAGGTAAGAATGCAGGACCTGAAACTGTCCTGCCCACAGGCTTACATCCATGACAAAAGAGGCAGAGGATCCCGTGTGAAGTTCAACATGGATGTTGCAGTTTTACACTGCCAGGAGAATTAACTTTATCCACCTTTTTAATTATTATTATTTCCTTCTCACTACCAGGTTATTCATCAGCTTAGACTTTCAGAGAATGAGAGTGTGGCTCTGCAAGAACTTCTAGATTGGAGGAGAAAGCTGTGTGAAGAGAGAGAAGACTGGCCGCAAATCTTGCACAACACTGAGCAAAGAATCTCAGCCCCACCTCCACCCCCTTGTAAAAAGCCAACGCTGCTGAAGAAGGTAGAAGATACCTCCTGCAACAGACTCTCTTCGGGCATATGGGATACCACCATGTGATTCAGATGTGCATGTTGCAGACTGTTAGGAATGAAACCATCTGATGACTTCAATCTGCACAATCAGCAAATTTTCTTCCCTTCACAAAGCGTGCAGGGATTTTTTTAAAAGCACTCAATTCAAGAGCACAGGATGGAGGAGCTATTTAGATCTGTCATGTGTGCATGTACATGTGTGTGTTTGTTCTTTTCATATATATACACACACACGTATATGTGTGCATCTGTGAGTATATGTATGTATGCGTGTATATATATGAAGAGAAACTGCACTATAAGTACTGAGTTTAAAAGTACAAAAAGGTCACTTAGATTTCTCCCATGGACAATGAAGAAACTATGTTAAGCAAATGATGTTGGGGAGAAGTGACTGACAGGCATTTTAGAGAGATCAAGGAAGTCTGTGTGCACACTGTACAGCTGTTTTATATAGTACAAAAATATGATGTTTCTTGTTCCCTAATGAATGGTTTTATTATATTCCATGTATACATATATATATTTCTTTGTAGATGTCTGTGTTCTATTGGCGTTGCAAACCTGAAGATTATTTACATGTTTATTACTGGTGTTTTATAACTTTATGCAATTGGTGCTGTCGTTCTTTCTTCAAAATACAGGTAATAAATTCAGTACTCTCATTTTTCTTTCATAGTTTATCTTTAACAACATACCAAACAGTTTCAACACTGTCTTGTTTTTTCAGAACTGGCAATATCCTTTCTAAAATCCAATCCTAAAATTCTTGCAAAGCTCCTATATGCAGGTGTGATTTGATGCTGTTCACAGTCGTGAGTTAGAGAGCGTGACTTCTTTTTGGTGGACCTCTGTTTCTGAATGTGTGAGCTGTGAATTCTGCAGTTGCATCTCAAATCTTATTTCATTCTGGGTTATGTAAAATAATGAGGCACTCATTTAGATTATAAGTATGGTTTGAAATTCATACCTGATTATGCATAAGGTCAGGTGTCAGTGGAAAGATACATAATGGTAATGAGGTATGAAAATAGGGCTGTGATTTACTGTTAAAGCCAGAAGGCTTTATGGAGATGGGTATACCAAAGGATTATGTACTTATGGTGGTACAGTGATGCATTTATACCTCAAATTTCATGTAATGAAATGGTTTCAGAAATTGGAGCATTTGAGTTGGTGAACATGAGTTCTCAGCAGTAATGTTAATTTATGAAAAACGTGCTGCTAGAAACTTGTTAGCTACTGCTCAGCAGTCTTTGAAATACTTCTTTGCCATTAAAGGTGTAATTTATAAATACACACAGGTATTTTGTCAGGGGCCGCTTATTTTAAGTTCTCAGAGTATGTAGAGCCAGCGTGAAACACTCTCCTTGGCTGTTTGCCCCATTCCTGTTGGGATCCAGGAAAAAGTGCTTGTAATTTTGCAAGTGGATGTAAAACTAACATTCTCAAATGTAAGCTAGGTTTAAAAAAGTGAGCTCCCCCTTGCTTGGAAGTTGCTGGGAAAGGAAAACAACCTGCTTAGAGGTGCAGGTTTTTCCGTCACGTTTGACAGAAGCTTCAAGCAGGCTGAACGACAAAGAGCAATCACATGCTTGTTTGCTGTTATTACAGGGAAGCAGCAAAACTCAAATTGTTCCCATGAATATTATCAAGCTGGAGGCAGAATTAAGCACCTTCTCTTGCTGGAGATTCAAATAGACATTTTGAGTGGACAAGGAAGGGGAGACACCAGGTTAGCTCAGAATTTTACCTTGTTACCACTGTTAGCTTCGCAGAAGTCCTCTCTGTGAGATCACCCATTTCTATTTCATGGAGAAGCAGGGACACTAGGTTGTGAATCTTACCTTCAGCTGATGTAAATGGCCGTAGATCATGTCTTTACCCAGGAGGGGCAGATGACCACTGTAAGGCTGCGCAGAAATTCTCACCTGCTAAACGATTATGTCAGAACAAGGCTTTGCCTGAAGAACTGAGGTTTCTGCCTTTTTGCTCAGATAACCAGGGACACACAGAGATCCCTGCGTGAGAGAGAAATGAAATGGCTCCAGAGCTGGATGCAAGAGAGCTAATTAACCTGCCCTTGCAACTACATTGCTTCCAGGATGCAAGTTGTTATCCCTGCATGGCCCAGCATCGCTATACATAGCCATAAGAACATCTACCCAGCTGGCTTAGCCATCCCCAACACCCCGCTGCACTGGGACGTGCCGACATGCCCTCGGGCTTATCGCTCCTCAAACCAGCCTGGCAAATAGCACTCTCCTAAAGCTCTATCGTGTTGCTAACTCTAACGCCCACTAGCTGGCTTGGCGACTGGTAGCAATCAATCCACCGCAGCCTGGAGGTTCAGGGCAAGCTGTAAAAACAGACTGAGAAGCCAGTTTGGATCCTGCCAAGATCCTTGCTGCGGCAGCGAGCCTGCTACCAGCCAGCGAGCTTGCTGTTTGTAAGGTGGGCTTATGTATCTCCAGACGATGCCGTTGTCATTGCTGCACTTGTAATGTGGGAGTACCCAGAGGGGAGAGAATACATTTGTCGAATTGAGTTTAAAATTCAGTTTAAAATGGGAAGCAGTATAAATGCACGTTATGCTATTTGCAATCCTCACTAAAAGTTGTGCTAGAGCCCTGATCAGCCTCAGCTGCAGGAGCTCAAGTGGGGTCTAAAGAACCTTTTTGCTACTCTTTCAAAGTCTGTATTGTGCCCAATTATGGCAGTATGAACCAAGTGTGGAAAAAAGGTATGTAAATTTTCTAGCAGTTTCATCAACACAGTTATAGAGGAGAAGCCAGTACAAACCTGATTCAGGCAATCTGATTCTCCAGGCAAGCAGATTATTCCCTGCTGTGCAGAAGGCCTTTGTTCTGTTTTTTACAAACTTGGGTAAGGCATATATTTTCTTGGGCTCTTCCTTAAAGCCTGTTACCACAGTGGAATACAACAAACTAAATATCAGAAGCTGTGAGACCTTTTTTTTTTTTTTCTTAAATTTTGTTATTAATTCCAGGTTATGTAGTGGCTAACTTTTTACTTGGGAAGATTTTTCAGGATATTCCGTTAAAATATAGTACTATAGGAATAAAGTATTTGTGTTAAAACATGTTTTAAATATTTCTCTAATGGCAGTAAGACACTCCAGAGTGTGACTTATGATGTCATAATTCACACCTAGTGTGTTCATTGGTCCCTTGGCCTTTGGCCTCGTGCCTAACAATGCAGTTGGTAGGGAATTATTATTCCATAATTCACACCCTACTGTGTCTTATTGCTTAAATAACCATACCCCCAGAGGTGTCTTAAAACTACCATTAAAGTTTATATTGTGTATCAAAATGTGTTTACAGGACTGGGAAAATATACTATTGACATTTTGAAATGTTGAGAAGTAGTTTTAGCAGAACTGTACAGTGCTTGTAAATTAATCTCCCCAGTGGAGTATGCACCAGCCAATTACAGCATTTCTTGAGTATATGAAGTCCTTTCTTGCACATTAAAAAATAGCTTAGGCAAAAAAAAAAAAAGGCCTTATGAATTTAATATTCTAAAGGGAAAGATTAAACTCTATGAGCATGCTAATGCCCTTAATATCCAACAAACAGTCTAAAATATATTTATATTTGCAATAAAGCAATTTCAGGAAGCTGGGGTTATCATCAGATAGTCACTCCTCCACGTTGTGCCTTATTGCTTGCCTTTTAATATGTGAAACAAACAAAACTTCTAACAAATCAGCCTGTCCTTCAGTATAAGGTAAGAAGAATCAGATATGTTTTACACTTTTTACCAAAAGTCATTTTGGTCTTAAAACCAGGGGAATTCTGATACCATATTAAACCACAATAAAAGAAAAACAACAGCTGTTGGCATGAGAAATTTTTAAAGCTTGTAAACCTTACTTGTTACTCCTGAAATAGTACTTGGTGTTTTTTAGTTGCTGTAGTTACGTTCCTATTGCAGATTATAAGCAAAACTTTGTTTTAAAAAACTGATTTAGACATTCAGAGAAATACATGCACCAATATTTTATAAAAGATCTGTGTACAGCATGAAGTGATAAGCCTTTTAAAAATTTGTATTGTTTACAAAACAATAGTATGGTTGTTGAATAAGTGAATTACATTTCCCTTTTTGCCAGTGATCCTTTTTTATTCCTTCTAAAAGGTTGACTTATTTTCATTAATAACTTTATTATACTGCAGATCCTTTGTGTGTGGGACAAAGAATTTCATTAACTTGCTAAGAAAGCGTAATAGATTGTAGCATAGTTCTCAAGTGATAGTAATAGCCATATTCATTGTAGTTTTTAATTCTGCTCTATAGTATTGACATCCCTAGTAATCCTGTTATTCTTATCTCTATAAAGCCTGCTAATATCTGAAATGCTCTGAGGAACCTAAAATAAGTTTTGCCATTCGCTTGTTAAATAATAAATGTAATTAAACTCTGTACAAGTGAGTTTTCCAGAATGGTATTAAACATTTCATGGCTTTGTGTTCTAAATATATAGTTTTTAAAAAGAAAACACCACCTGAGCATAACTATTTGACAGTATCTGAACAAAACAGAAGGGAGTATAAGGAAATGCTTTTCTTCCAGTTCTGCTGTTGTCTGTATACTCAGGATTTTCATTTTGAGAAAAAATAAATAAATCCCAGTGCTGGCTTATACCGTGGCTGTGAGAATTAGATCATTAGCAAAGACCGTCTATCCTCCCGCTTGTGGTTTGGCCCTTTCCCTGACCACATGAATATGTGCTGGATCTGGCCAAATCATGGATTTTACTGTGAAGTGTCTTGGGCAAAAATTTTGTCAAGTCATGATTTGACTTTCTGAGGATTTTTGATTTATTACAGTAAACAAACAAAAATAATAATCTTGAATTAGCTAGAATTATTTACTTCAAGCTTAAGTACCTTGGTTTTGTGAGTAAAATCCCCTCTTAGCCCTTTCTTATGTCCTTTCCTGTCACCTTAGGTTAATTTTCAAACAGACTTTAATGATGAAAAAAAAAAGTGGCTAAGTGAAAATACAACATAACCTTTAGGTTTAATTTTTGAAATGAAACATTTTCCTTTAAAAATACTGAAATAGGATATTTCAATATTTTCAACATGTTTTTCACCTTTTCTTTTCCAGCTGAAATTGTTTGTTGGATGCAGTCTGAATTTACACATAATTTCAACGCTTCACAGACATACTTTTTCATAAATCCACTCATCTCTGAAAAGACCACGCTAATGAATATTTGTTTTGAGATGCAGGAGAATTGCTGAGGTCCTTAGAAGCATCAACAGGGAAAACATGACAAGGACAGGTATATTGCCATCATAGCAATGTTCATGCAACAGCTATTAGCTAATGCTTGTGCCCTCACTGTTTTTATTCGGGCTCTAGCCCCTTCTCAGTTTACACGGACATGTAGTCACTTGTCTCCTGATATTCATTAGACTACAGAAAGAAAAGTGCTGAATCTGTCATACACTCCCAAGCAAAGGGGAGAAATGTGCTCCAGGCTCTTTCTAATTACTGCTTAATATAAATTACTTAAATATTTCTGAAACTTGGAATTGGAATGCAACTTTCTCACTGCCCAGATGTGAAGAAACTGCGAGGCTAGAAAGATGTGGCAATGAAATAGTCACAGCTATTAAATGAAGAGTTTTGGAGGTATAGCTCCTCTATCTCACAACATAGTATAACTTGATGGTCAGGAAAATATTCCAAAAACCAAGGGAGCTGATTTTACCTCCTTTCAGGAGGACAACTCCATGTAGATTTTTAGAATTAAAACCATCTTCAGCTGTTTTTAGTGCAGACCCTACCTAACAGGGTAGTGGTCTGAGCCTCACAAATCACATGGGCAAGGGGATGTCTAGTGTTTAAGCGTGACGGGACTAGGATAGGAGAACAGTCGCCTGTGTATGGGTAACTTTGGGTAAGTGCTTTAGAAATGTCCAGATATTGCAACCTTCCTCATCTCATGGTTCTGAACAGCAGCCTGAAGCTAGATTTTGTCTAAATCCTTGTTTTATGAATCTAGTCCCAATCAGTTTGTGCAGTTAAGAATAGCTTGAATAGAAATTACTTCTCTAATAATCTTCATATATTACATTTTAGTAACCTGATTACTTAAAGTACTTATTCAAGTCTAGCATTTACTGATATAGCTCCCATGTCTTAATATGAACTTAGCATTTAAAAAGGAAAAAATAATTAAGAAAAGAAAAAAAAATAAAAAAGGGACAATATGAAAATAAGTGCATTTGAAACATATCTTCTGGATCCATGCTGAGATCTGGGCTCCCTGAGCCTTAGAATTACTGTAAGTAACATGCTAGACACCGTATCATCAAAGATCAAGACAGCAACCAAAAAGTGGCTCTCAAAGTTTAAAGACTTTCTGCTGCCTTGGTTTTCTGTCCCATATAATCCCCAAGTAGTCATCTGGCATGAGCGGTTACCAAGGTCAAGCACCATGCAGCTTGAAAAGCATGCTGCATGTTTTGCCAGCAACATCTAGACCTCAGCTTCTCTGAGGTGGGAAAGATACTCTGTTTAGTTGATCAAAGACACAATGATGGATACCTTGTATCACGTATCTCATGTAGAACCATAAAGTGGTTTAGGTTAGAAGGGACCTTAAAGATCATCCAGTTCCAACCCCCTGCCATGGGCAGGGACACCTCCCACTAGACCAGGTTGTTCAAAGCCCCATCCAACCTGGCCTTGGTTGGTAGATGTGCTTACTTTTCTATACCAGATATCATTCCCTTAAACATTCTGCAGCAGGCTTATTTGTTCAAGAAAGACATTGATTTGTAGCTTGGGAATATGGGTCTAGTTTAGGTCCATGATTTTACAAAGATCTTCAGTTAAGTTCAGAATTTGACCTCAGCTGATTTTTAAGGCCCATAAATGATTTATTTATTTCTGTATATGTACAAAAGTTCTGCCTGAACATCCAAATAAGCTTCACCAAGACCAACAAAAACCCCCAATAAATCACGCCTAAGCTATAGAGCTTGTCTTTTATTTAATCCCTATATAGGAATAAAAGGCCAGTTCCTGGTGAGGATTTGGATCTGGTAAGGAAGTTAACGCAAGACCTGCCTTTTAGGTGCCTTGTCCCTGGAAAGGCATATAGGGCTGGGTTGGGTTTCCATTATGTCTGTTCTGGGCTTCCATTTCTGAGTCCATTGGATTTATTTCTCACAGTGGAAGAAGCACTGTAGTTCAGGGAATAAAGGAGGGGACCTCAGCAGCCTGGAACCCCTGTGCATTATAACGGGCATATTTCTGCACATAGGAGGAGGTGGAAGGAACAGGGACTCCATCTTCTCAGGAAGTTTAAGAATTTCTTAGCCAGCATAGTAAATTTTCTCAAAGTTCCCAAACCTCCATGCTCCTTACCTGCTGAAGCACTGGGACACTGCGTTTGAGAGAAGTGATGCCTGACCTTTAAGAATGAGAGTACAGGCGTGTATCAAAGTCAATGTTCTCGAAAATACTCCCAGGTAAAAATAAAGGCCTAGGCAAGGACTAAAAAGTCCTTGAGGTGAACAAACAGCTGCCCAGGATTACACTGACAGTTAGCAATTGTTATTCAGACTCTGTGGAGTATGTGGAAGATTTTAAAGGATAAAGATTAAAAACATTGGGGGTGGGTAGGGATGGGGGCTGACTGGGTAGAAACCAGACTTTCATTAAGCTAGTCAGCTTTGTTTTGTTTTATTTGTTTTGTTTTATTTTATTTGTATTTGTTTTGTTTATATTCTAGTACTAGGAGAAAATATATAACAAGTATCTGGGAGATAAGAAGATTAAGCTTATGTGGGGTACAGTGGGGTACAGAAACAGTATGTATCATTCCACCACATTTTCTTCTTTAATAAGGTAACTGAACTGGCAGAGACCATCAAAAGCCTTATTAATGTTAAAGCAGAACTTGGTTGTTGTTTTTTTTCTGTGTCCTGTCATATCCTTTAAACAAGCTGAGGAAATAATGTTGTGGTAGACAGCAACCTTGGTTCACAATGCAGATAAATAGATGGTTGAAAACAAGTTCTCAGAAAGTAATCACTGACAAACTGGCAGGAAATTGGGATTCCACATAGGATCTCTTCTTAGGAGGCATCTGAGACTCAATTTTTCCCAAATATTATATCTGAGTGGATGGCTGAGCAGTAAGAACATATATAAAACTACGGATGGCACCAAACTCAAATCAGCTTATAAGAATGCTAGGGCAGAATTCAAAGTGATGATACAAAAACTGCCAAAGGTTCTCCCACTATGCAGGAAAATAAGAGATCCTCATTTCTCCCTCAGTGGAGAAGAGCATGCCCACAGTTTCAGAGACAACAGGGCTTCAAGACTTATAGCTCTCCAGAGAGGCAGGAAAAAGATCAGGTTTGGAAGACCACATTTAGGAACTGAGTAGACTCAGGTGGAGTTTGTGTGTAATGTGCTGAGTTGATGAGCATGGCACACAGCACTTGACATGAAAACAATCGCATTGTCATAATTGTGGTATCACACAGAGATATACTTTGTGTGTGTCTCTTTTTCTGTCTGCATTTGGAGTTTTAACATGTGCTCCTATTAGGTATGACTACAAATCTCTTATAGGAACATTTGGATTCTCAATTCAACCTCGACAAAAAAAGTCTGCCAATGCTATTCCATTATACATCTTCATAGTGTTAAAATGTCCTCTTTTCCCTGTAAGATCCATGCATGATAGCTCTGAAACCTATCATTTGGAGAAATAATACTTGTCATGTCCCCCTCTGCTTTTCATACAAATAAATAAAAAGTGGGTGAGAGTTCTGTGAGGAGATGAAGCAAGATTTAGCTCCATTTGGGTACAGAGAACATATCAAATGTGCCACTGGACAAGGAAGTATCCTCGCAAGACCATGCCAGCTGAAAGTGAGGAAACAAGTGATTTTGTCTGTCCCTTTCATTGTTGCTTTGCTTAGAGGAACAAGACTTCGTTTTTGTATATTTAAGTTACAAACAATTACATACTGAAATTACATTATGACAATGAAAAACATCTCGAAACTACCAAGAGCCAGAAGTCATCTTTTTACACCAGATACTGCAATTACAAGATCTGTTTTGCTTTGTTGCAGCCTTGACATGAAGATACCACCTTTAAAATATGATAAGGTAAACCCCTGTAATCATTCAGCTTTCAAGGTCTGTGAGATTGCTAGCTAACGGTGAGCTGTGATAGGTCTCTAGCAGGTGATGAAGCCATGCATTCATTTCCCCACAGGATTCCAAACTGCCAACAAGTTGTAGCAAAAGTGCTCACTTAGTTTAAGCATTGAGTGTTGTCCCATATATAGAAGACAAAAGACATGCTGCTGCTTTCATAAATGTCCTTCTGAATTATAAATGGTTACTTAATAGATATGAGCGTGTCCCTCACCTTTACTGAGATTAGTTGGTCCTGAAGAGGCTACTTCACTATCAGAAACAAGTGGGAACCACCATAGAAAATCTTTCCCACAGCTTGTCAGGGTCAAGTGACTAGCTCTGAGAACTCATTATGGCCTCTAATAAAAGCACAGCTCTTGCTTCTGATTGCAGAACCTAGTTCAACACAATTCCTAATTTAAACACATGTAAACACATAGAGGGATATAAAACCCACAAGTTACGACCCAAGAGTACTTGCAACTGGAAGAGGTCACTCAGACACAGGGAAGCTTCTGATTTCAATCTGATCATTGACCTCCATAGTAGTGAACTTCATGCAAAGTGTGCCCTGAAAACTTCTGCAGACAAGATGCTTGTGCTTTTGGAAGTTTTGCTTTTTCCCCTGGTTACAAGGTAGGAGTCAGTAAAATAATCCAGTTTAAGATATCAAATATTAAAATGTAGTGAAGTGCAAATGTGAAGTGGTGAGCAATCAAGTTCAGCACAGATAAAGATTCAGTGGAAGTCATGAGTCTTTTTGCTGTAGGTTGTGCAAGATGGGGCTGAAAATTACTGCTGAAGGATAGTTTGGTTCTGAGAGCTGACAGGAACATTCTTATTTGATAGATCTGTTTATTTCATGTATTTAGCTTTACCTGCTCTTCTTAATGATAAAAACCAGTTTAGCTATTTTTTGTACTCCTCAACAATCAACACATAAACAAATAGCTGTGTATACCTTTTTCCAGTTGTGCTTTGTCATTTCACTTCAGCTCAGTTGGATCATTGAGACTTTTTGCAGTGGGAATGAAGACAGTTACTGATCAAAAATTTATTTTTCAAAATTTTAGATCTGCGCATGTTCAGTAAGGTAGGCTTAGTTGTCTCTGTGCTTGTGAAAAACACTCCTTTTATTTAGCAACAATCTGATGCAAGACAGTTTCCCTCATTTGACTCCAAGCTCCTAGCCGGGCAGAAGTACTCCTACTCCTACTGTGCTGTTCCTAGTGTAACAGTAAGGCACCTACTAACAACATTTTTGAGGCGTCTGTTGAATGTGCTTGGTGCTTCAGGTTCTTTTCCAGTATAAGAGACATAATTTCGGCAGCAACATTAGTAAATTCACAGCTCTGTGAATGTTAATGCAATAAACTGTTAGTACACATCATGGACCTAAGCATTCTGGTCAGAATGAAATCTCTCTCCCTGCCACGCTGACCACCGTGCGCTCACACTCATCATGTTAAGAGGAAGCAGATTTTTAGCCCTGTCATCTTGTAACAATTAAACTGTATCTTCACCTTTAATTTATTATGATCTTTAAAAAGAAGCTCCATTAGCACCCTGAGGGAACTGCATACTATGGATATAGACTAAGGATAGAAGAATGTTAACCACAAAGTCCCGACGATTTATTAGATACAAACAAATAGGCAAGCAATCAAAAAAAAGCAACTTGGAATATTTCTGCTTTCATATTCTTATCACTTTTCATTCAAATGGAAGTTTTGGCCCTTCAGTATCAGTATAAAATGGAGTCGAAGACACATTTCTACTTCATTATGTGCAGCAAAAAAGGATTGTACAATAGAGAACTATTTTCCATCTCTCATGTGGATATGGTCATTATTTACTGGAGGCTGTTTTGTAACACAATGACCATCTGTCAGTAAGCACTGAAAACACTCAATCATGCTGGCTGTTATTGTTAAAATGCCGCAATCAGTGACTGCTGTGAGGGATTAATAGATTTTTTTTCACTAAGAACAATTACATATTTAGAAGGCCAAATTAGCTTTCATTGGAGTTGGTATAAATCCAGAGCTACTCCACTGGAATCCAGGTATCATCTCTAGATTTATAGCAGAGTAGAAGATGTCAGACTTTAACCCAGACCTGTAATAGGAGGATATCAGGGAAGGACTCCTTTTGAATTGGTTATTTTTTCAAATGTCTGTGACTGAAAAAAATATATTTACATTGAATTACATAATGAAAACAACTAACTGAGACCATAGTTTCTTCCTACATTGAAGGGATAGCTCAGAATTATGTTTAGCTATTCTGCAGAAAGGTATATATCATTGTTAAAGAGGTTCAGTTTGTACTTTTGTTCATCAAGCTTTTCTTTTGAGTGTTGTGTCACATTTCTATGTGCAGGAGTGTAGATGCTCAAATGAACCACCAGCTACACTAGCAGACCCTAGGATTACAACTGAGTGTAATTCTGCACAAACCTGTATAATTAAACCCTTCAGGGAAAGTCTGGAATGAGATTTGTTCAAATGCAGCCATGTGATTACAAGTGCATCATTAACATTTTTTTTTTATATATATAAAGGGAAGTGGTGCCCTCAGGGTAGTAGAGTGAGTGAGAAATACGGCCTATACGTTGAAGGTCATATGCTATACAGAGGTGGGAAAACATTTCTTAATAAAAAAATCCCCTCTCCATATCATTTATAATGACCATGGGCTATAATTACTTAGCCTATTAAAATGCTTAACTCAGTTAATGATTTAGTTAGTAAGTATTAAACATTTCAACTGAAGCAGGAACAGGAAGGTAAAAGGAGGAAGTGATGGGGGGAATCTCATCTTGAAAGAAGCTGAGTATTTCCAAGAAGTTTTTGGAAACCCTCAAATCCTTTTGGTTTCATGGACCACAGGGGAGCTTGTGGATGCTCAACATTTCACACAGAAGGTTCTGACATGTGGTGGAGCTGGTCCTTATGGTTGCTACCCCAGAAGCCTCATTCCCTTGTTAAATCCCACCTCCCTGGTTTCCCACTTGTCTGGCCAAATGCCAGCCAGACTTTAAAAACAGGTGAGGTGCATGCAAGAAGTCCAGTGCTCCCCACTGTTTCATGAGTCCCCATCACATGCACGAGACAATAGGCAAGACATGAGTGTAGCAGGGACAAGGAAAAGGAATATCCCAGCATGCAGCCTGGCAGGAAGGGAATAGCCCTGCATGTTCCTTCCCTCCCTCCCTACATGCCCAGCATGGAAGCAAGTTAGGATGTGTCTGTCATGTGGCCTGACAAAACCATGCTTATTAAAATGGCAACTGCCTGTACTCACAAGACAGGAAAAAAAAGTAATGTAGCTAGATGAACAATCAGAAGTATTTCCTTTGAAACCTCTTACTTCCAGGTCTACACAACTTCTATGTGCCCAGAAGCAAAGGTCTTCTGAAAACAACTCCACCGCTCCACCTTTGCCCCAAGAGAGTGCGATAGACAGTCTCCCAAAGGGCTACCAGGTGTCATCTTCCAGCTGCATGCAACTTACCTGTCCTTAGAATATTAAACCTTTACTCCTTTGATTGCATACAAGTCTTATAGAAGGCTAGTATTGTGTGGGCTGAGTAGGCCTGAAGAGGTCACTGAACCGGTTTGCAGGATGAGTGTGTCCTTTGCCTGCCTTCTTTTCCAGTCTGTGAGCTTTCCTTGGACTGACGATAAGTTATCCAACTCCATGTATCGCAGTTGTTTACTACCAATTTGTCTAAACAAATTACGTCCTCCTGTGGCAGTCAAGCTCCATGGTAAGTCATTTTTGGCTATGTGTGACTGGTCCCCTAAGTCACAAGGGATTGCTTCAGTTTCCCACTCAGATGACATAAGCTTTATAAACAGACACAAGCTTGATTAAATTGCTAGGCTTTGACTCACAGGCTGATAGAAAGCTAGGAGCATGGTCAGCAGGGCAATCCCACAATCATGCAGAAGACAAGGACAATTTTATTGGCCAGTTGCCCTCAGGTGCCATGCTCTTTCATCTCAAACATGGTAATAACTCAGGGAGTCTTAAGCAGCAGATTTCCAAGGGGATGTGGTTCTCAGTATTGAAAAGAATTGTTCAAAAGATTTGTTAATGCACAGAAAAATGATTTATGGAAATAATACTCAGTAAATAAGCCCCAGAGAGATTCCAAATAAATTATGTTATATCTGTTCATTTGCATGAATATTGCCTTCAACTTCTTATGTGACTGCTAACTGGTAAAATAACCTATCAGACAATGTGTTTACTGTGCTCTTGTTACATGATACCTAATCTGAAAACAGTGGGGCTGATGAGCCGTCTTAGGTTAAGATGTGACACTGTATGTATGACATTTAGCTTTTGTGATATGATGAAGTAATGTGACAAGACACAAGTGTATGCCACGAACCAAAGGTCAGAATAGATTCAAATGGATACACCTGCTTTCAGCCTGGCCAGTCACTGTCAATTTGTAAAAAGGACCAGCACACATTTCTGACAACAATTGATGGTCATGAAGTAGGTGTATTAATTCAATGGCAGAAAAGCTTACCACCTACTTATCCATAATACCTTTCTATCTAATGGAAATTGATTAGGAAACATTTCTTCTCCTCAGAAGCTTACTTATTTGCATGTTTAATTTTGGGCAGCTGCCTGGGCCAGATTCAGAGAGACCATATACTAAAGGGCAAAATACCCCTCCCTTGACATCCAGTACTGGCTTATGCAGGAAAAATGAATATATTGTACCTACTCATATGGCCTGAGGGATCACTTATGCTATGCTGCATGTCCTCGATGGTACCCTACTTCACCCAGTCCTGACTCCCCCACTCATTAAGAGGACTTGTTGAAACTTGCTGTCAGTGTCTTCTTGCTTGTATGCCTGAATATTCTTTGGCTGAAGACCATAGCCTGGGGAGGAAAGGCAGATGGTATGTGCCTAGATTCAGTTTCAGGGATGAAGAAGCTGGCAGGCACTTTCACATCCCACAACATCGGCAGAGCCAAAGGGACTTACCAAAATTGGGACTTGCACAGAACACATAGACACCCAAGTCCAAAGCTGTGATCCTGCTCAGCTGCTCACATTTTGCTAAATTCCATTTCAATATTTCAGTTTAAAGTTTTCCAAATACATTGAGTAACACCTCAGTTCATGCACAGCCCTGCTCAAGTCTTGGCAGATGGGAACAAGACAGTCTCTCTTCTTCTGCAGCACTGATGGGGAATTATAAAACACGGTTGGACCTTGGCATATGTGTCCTGTGTGAGCTCAGACACGTTTCAAATGCAAAGGTTAAAGCTTTTCACAGTGTTGTAATATATGAGGTTGGAGGTCAGCAAGCCAAATAATTTCTTCATGTACTTAGTCAGGACCAGTAGGATCTACTATCTGCAGATCATCACTGGCAGGTGAGGTGACCCGCTGTTGCACACTGCCAGTATGTTACACACTGCTACAACTCCAGTTTCCTTTTCCATTGTTCCACCCTTCTAACAAGTTAGGCTGTTTTCCTGGTGCCCACAATAATTATTTTGTTTTGAATATGAAGATGATTTCCTCCTGCCTTCCTGTGTGACTACGCAGGTTGATTGCTTAATCTCCCCTTTGTAATGCATTTTATATAGCATGTTATAATGCTGAAATCTTATTGAGTGAGAGGATGAAAATAAAAGAAAGAAACCAGAGGGAAAGGATATTTCAGTAGAGCGTCTTGCAAGAAATGCTCATGGATTTGCATGTTTCATCACAGTGTCCAAAACTACCAAGTGTATGAACTGTAGCATTTTGAAGCCAGATCTCTCAGTATATTACCACTGAAATCAACAGATGCCTTTGTGGATCTGGATGTCAAGCTGTGATTCCTCTCACTTAACTTTAGCAGCCTAACAGTGAGATGAGCACTTCAAGCTTTTTATATTGGCTGAGAGGCTAGCACTTTTAAAAAGCTATTCACCTCTCTAGGTACCTGCCTTAGACATACAACGTTTTTTGTTCACAACAGAATAAGATTGGACAACTTGCTTAGACCATACACTGGACTTTTAGATGTTTGATGTGAGGAGAGGTTAACCCTAGCTCAAGTAAGTTAATAAAAATATTTGGTGAATAGATATTTCAGAGTAATTAAGAAACAAGAGAGCAGCATTCTCAGAGCTCTCTCTTCCAAAATCACAGAGATTTGTACCACTACATAATGTAAATCTACCCATTTTTTCTGAATTTTTACTTCTAATAATGAAATCATCCTGACTTTGACTAGAAAGTCAATGAAACTTCAAAACTAATAGCATAATAAGTCAAAGGTAAAATGGATGTTTTTATTATGCCAGTGAATTCTTGTTATCTCATTAGTTGTGTTTAATTGTCTTGCTTATGAAATTCAGAGCCACAAATCCTAGAAGATATAAATGCTACCTTATTCTTTACTTGTTAACCATTTGTCTGATCCAGGTTTGCATATGGACCTTGTTCTTAAAGTAAAATGTGCCACAGCAGTCAGAACAATTTGATCACCTGGCAATGTTAGGCAGCAAGATAGGACTTAGGTGAATAAATAAAAATGCCTTTGCATACCTGGTAGTTTCTAGCCTAAAAAATTTTAACTGAAATATTGGATAGAGCCTTAGGTGCACTCTGAATTTATGCTCCACTCTGTTGAGAAGAAACATATTTCCCATTTTCTATGCTTCCTTAGCCCTGTCCTGATATAGCACCAAATCTGAAACAGGCTTGAAACTGTCATTTTTGTGTTCACTGTTACTAATTATTCTTTGAGTTCTTCGATTGTGCTTTTGATATTTTTAGTTCTCAAAACTGAAACTGGTTTTAGTGGCTTCTCTGCTTATTTTTATTTTATTCTGACATAAATTACAAATGTGGTGTATGGCACATTCTCAGAGGAGAAAGCTGAATATCATTGAAACTGATTCTGAGCATGTTTTAAATAAGGACACCATTCTCAGGATCAAATATTAGAGAGAGGAGTCAAAATTGGTTTTGTTTTCCTCTCTATAATCAATGCAAACTTAATTGGATTCAGTATATGCCTTTTTTCCTATTGATTTTTGTGTTATTGTTCCTGTTTGACTGCTGGTTTTCTAGCATGTCCCCAGCTTTTTGGATATTATTTTCTCCATATGTTTTTTTGGCTTCTTCCCATTTAGCTGCCTCTGAATTCTTTCTAATAAAAAAGTAATCACAGACAACACATTTTATCCAATTCTATAAACACATTCAATTCTGTGGAGCACCAGAATGGTCACTGGATTTGCATTATCCCCTTTCCCTTAAAAGGACCCTCTGGGTCAAACAGGGCTATGTGATGAATTTATATGCATGAATTGTACAGATGAAGGTCACTTCAGCCATCAACACCGTCACAGAAGAGCCTTTAATGAGCACTCAGTTTATATGCAAAAAGAAACACCTTGTAAGCTGAGATGTCTCTTGACTAAACAGTATCTTTAAGTACCCAGCACCAGAGTTTCCAGGAAACCTGAGTGATGCCCAAGTAGGACATTACATGCTCGCTCTTCATGTGGCTGAACATCTGAGCCATGGGCTTCCATACAGATTGTGTGTGCTCTGAAATCTCTTAAAACCTATATTGAGTGTTAAGACATAGAGTCCACTGGTGCTCTCCTGCTGTCCTGACCACTTGCTGCCCACCTGCCGGCTGCCTCGTACGGGTTTGCTCACTGCCTTGTTCGGTGGTGTAGAATTTCCATTCCAGGCACAGGGAAGGCTGGAAACAAGAGAAGAAGAGGAAACATAGCAAGGATAACCCCTCCTGTTGTGATGCAAACCCTGATTCCTCTGATGCCCCAGTCACAGCTTTGGGCTATCAGGGTCTGCACATTGTTAGGATATTTTACATAAGCCTAAATGACAGATAAGCACTCCAGGAAAGTGAGTTAGTCCATCCTATTTCCTTATCAATTCTCTAGATTAACACTCACTGCAGCTGCTATTCCACAAGTAGCTTCCTGATGAGCTCACCGTGCAAAACTGAGACATTGTGTCTTTCTTTATTTGCTGGAAGGTACCACCGCAAAATCTTCATCAGAGAGCAATTAGATATTAGAATAAAACTTATTTGCAGTTCATCACTTCATTTAAAACAAAACCAAAAAGCCTCCAAAACAAACAAACTGAAAATCCATACATGTCATTAAGTGGTTTTACCATCCTGTATACACGCTTCCTTATTTCTGTTGTGTTCAGACAATGTGTAAACTGGAAGAAAGCAAAAAAAGGCAATGAGCTTTATTCCATGACGCCATGCACAAGACTAAATCTTGCAGCAGCATTTCACAGATCTTCTTGATGCCTGGATACTTGGTTTATGAGGAAATGAAGTTCCTTTCATATCTACCAAGAAAGTACGACCTTTTGAGGTTAATCTTCTCAATGGGCACCTTTGTCAGTGTGTTTTGGAAAGCTTCAGAGCCAGGGAGGTCCCTGCTGCCCTTCTCTGTGCTGCACTGGTGAAGGTCTGCTCGTCAGCTCTGTAGCCCCTGACACTCTGAGACAGACCTAATATGGTGTTAAACCTGCACATCAGTTGCTATTTTCAAAACTGCCCTGTGGTACCAGGCATTTGAATCACTGCAGCAGCAATGCAAAACTCGGCTTTTGGTCTCTGACCTTCCTCCACAAGGAAATCTGAAGCAGGATCCCAAACAGAGACTTTATCAGAGAATTCAGATCCAAGTGTATAGCTGGGTCCAGCTCTCGTTCAAGCAGAAAAAATAACGTGCTTGTAGTGGAACAATCTTACAGGGAACACAGAAGCACTGTTTTATGAAATCAATCATAAGTAGGACTCTCAGGGTAATTTCACACTGTAAGCAATAATAAAAAACCTCAATTACTTTTAGAAAGCAGAAGTTTAGCATTTGTAGTACTTTCTGCTATAAAAAAAAAAAAAAAAAAAAAAAAAAAATTAGTATCTTCTCTAAGTCAAAATGTAAAAGTAGTGTAGACCCAGTAAGGCTAATTTAGGAAAGCAGTACAAGGTCCTTATATCTAGAATAATGAAGTACGGTCAGAAGGAAATAAGGGCAGGAGGTGAATCACTATGCACAAATAAACACCTGCAGTCCCTACACAGCCACTATAGAAGGTAGGTAAGAACCTCTGAAAATTTGTAAAGGAAATTTTCACAGATGACTGCCCATGTTATATGCTTACCTCTTTACATTGGCTAGCTCAGCAAAAAAGGTTGGGAACTTCTGTGTACATTTAGAGATCGCTTTCAAAAAAATTGGGAAATAACCAGTTTTAAAACACTTAACCGCACCCCTTAACTTATAAAGCCCCCAAAACACTGAAGCAGCTGTAGCCAGCATCTGTACCATCAGGTAACTCAAATTTCCTGGTTCTCAAAACCTTTTTACCTGCACTGAATAAATACTCTTCACTCTTCGGGAGCAAACCACCTCAATCTCTCTGAAACAAACCCCGGACGATGCTCGGGGATTAGGTTATGCAAAGCACAACCTCCGATAAGCAGTATGAACACAGCTTGCACCAGGTTTAGTGCCTTAGACTTTCTGCTAGGTAGGTTATACAATTTGAATCTATCTATAGCAAAATCCCTCCATGGGAAACAGCTTCTGTCAAATGGTGTGGGAAGCCTTATCTTGTACCGTCTGTCCCATGGGGAACAGTCCACACAGTCTTTGGAGAACAGGAGCTGCTGGTTGTTCCCTTTCTACGTCAGAGAGAGGCAAAACACCACAAAACTTTGCATTGTCCCTCTCCCCTGCCACCCCATTGCTGATTTATGGTGAGACAGCATGTGCCCCTCAAAGAGTTACTGTGTTCTAACTACCAGATAACTGCATGGAAAACTGAAAAGTACTAGGTAGATTATTGAACATGTTCCCTGAAATGCAACTTTATTTCAACATTTAACAGTCATCATTGTCTTAATTTGCAGATTCTCCTTTTTATCTGGAGAACAAGAGAACCAATCCTCAAGTTTAGGGTAGAAATACAGATTTATCAGCTATTAACATACATCTACAATTTGTCAATGTCCGTTAACCTGTCCCCCTTGCCTCTTGTTTGAAGTAGTGTTACTTTCGCTTTACCACATCCTCCAAGCTCATGCTGGCTGCCATCCACACAGAGCATACATATGCTAACCTTCACTGTTTTGAGAAACAGGGTGGTTTTTTTTCTAAACCCGCAGAGCCTAGAGGCATTAACTGGTAAAATCTTACTTCTCCAGAAAAAAAAAGTTCTGCTAAGAAATGCAAATTTGACAGTGTCTTAACCTGTAATTACAAAAATACTTTGAACAGCATAAAGCATCAGTGCTGCAAGTGGGGCCACTTCTGCCCATCTTCCTCCCTTCCCTCATCCTCCTCACCTCCACCCTGCACTGCCCACTACCCTGTATCTGCATCAGTGTCAACTGGTACGGCTAAATGGTGAACAGCAGTGGGAAATAGGCTTGAGCTCTTAAAATGGCTAGTTTCAAACTGGATCAATTTCCTGATCTGCTTTTCCATGCCACCAAGCGGACAGGACAGTTATTTTGGCACAAGGGCCAGCGCAGTGCAAAGGGAAGGACCGGGAGGGAGAGGGAAGTAGGTGTAGAAAAGAAGGAGCCACCACTTCCAGCAGCACTGCGAGCTTCCTCCTCATCAGGGTGCTGGGGAAACCGCCAATTTAAAAACCCAGTCTTGGAAAACATAGCTCGACTGAGTCCAGACGAAGGCAGTTTAATAGACACTTGGATTGCCAATTAGTGATGGAACGGCAGCTTTTCAGAAAGCGACCAGCCCTTGCTCGATGAGGAATGAAAAACTGAATCACTGTTTTCTGCCTGGCTCCTCAGGCCTGTCTCTTTGCAGCGTTTGGCCTGCTCTTAGCTGAGTCCTACATCAAACTCGTGGAAGGCACAGTGTCGTTGACTAGTTTAGTGAAACAGGCAATGAAATGAAGGGACATTTAGCTGAATGCATAATGTCTATTCCTGGACAAATAAGATGAAAAATAATGAAGCTTATCAATGTTTATACCTATTGACATGTATTGATCACCATCGTAACTCAAGAGGGCAGTAAATTTAAGATCTTGCCTTTGTCTAACACATTATTGACTACTCAGGACTGTTCTGTTTCTGACAGATAGCGACAGAAGCCTGGATTAATGTCCATAATCTGATCCAGACTGGAAATTCCAGTATTCCTCTTCCTGGGCAAAAAGTGAATCCCTTTTAAAGTGATTGCAAAAGCCCCAAAGTCAGAAAGATCTAAGAAGGAGTAAATAAAGTAGAAGAGGGCAGCCAACTCGCATAGTTTCCATGTCATATTCTCACAGTCTAACATTCTGTTCTCTCCAAGGAGGAAATAACAATATAATGTACAGCCCTGCCACTACTGCTATTAATATCTTGGAACGCATCCAGAAGCACATGGGTGCAGGAGAATATGCTGTTCCTAGTAATCACATAAATGTTTAGATGTTTTTCTTTACGAGGCTGAGCCTGGATGTCTTTTGTATGCTGCACTGCATAGGTCCATATTTTCCAGCTCCTTGAAGGCTGGTCCAATCAAGCTTCCCTTTTTAAAGTCAAGTTGCAGTGTAACAGAAGTACTACAAGTTCCAAAACAATGTATTTTAGCTATTTTAGTGCACTGAAAAAAAAAAAATAGAGGGAGAGCGGGGGGGGGTGATGTGGTGGGGAATGGTGTGGAAAGCAAAAAAAAAACAGGAAAGCAAACTGGGACAGGGTGAAAACAGCTCTTCCTAATGTTTAACAGAATATGCATGTGCAATTGCCCTAGGAAAAGTCTTAATGATATACGATTACCTTAAGAAGGTAAAGCTTCTTCTCAATATAAAACTACACATCCTTTTGATGTCTCTGAAATTCTCTCCTTAGAGGTTTTGTGAGATGAACTTCCCCAGTACAGCCTGTGTGGTGAAGACCTTAATGGCCAGCCAGGGACCTTCACTCCAGGCTGCACTTGTCCATTGTTAGGTACATCTGAGCCCTGGAAGGACAAGGGGAAAGACTCATGTCTTCACAGTAGAGGTGAGAAGTGACTTCCAAGCACAGGTGATAGTTAGAAGACACTGCTTTAGCCGTACTGTTTGAAATTTTCCTTTTCCACTAGTTTAAAATTGAAACCTGATGGAAAAAGTGAGAGGAAGCCAGGGCAACAAAATGCCACATCTAGTGTCATCCAGCTGGGCCAGTAGCCGGGGTACCTGGGCATGTCATACACTGCCTCAAAAGGCATGTACCCTTCACAACAAGGATCCCAAATTGCCATCATGGGCAACCTGTTCCAGTATTTCACCACCCTGACTGTAAAAATGTCTTCTTTCTATCTAGTCTGAATCTACCCTCATTTAGTTTAAAACTATTACCCCTTGTCCTATTGCAACAGGCCCTGCTAAAAAGTTTGTCCCCATCTTTCTTATAAACCCTCTTTAAGTACTGAAAGACCTCAATAAGGTCTCCCCAGAGCTTTCTCCAAGTTGAACAACCCCAACTCTCTCAGCTTGTCCTCAGAGGAGAAGCGTTCCATCCCCTTGCCTGGCCTCACAGAACACCTACATAAGTGATCTACCTGCTCAGCCTGGCCATGTGCTACTGTGTTGCAGATGGGACCAGTTCGGCTCCAGCAGGCCTGATTGTCTCAGATACAGCTTCACACAAATATCGTTTTGGGTCCTGAAGCAGCATAGCTGCATATGAGTGTAGTATCTGAGGTCTTTAATCCTGCCGAAGGTGTACTGGGGAGGTGGCAATGCAAGCGCCTCCTGCACTGGCATCCACAGCCATACGGCACTGCTATGGGGCCACGGGGTCATGCTGTGTAGCAGCCCTCCACGGGGAAGACTCTGGGGACCTGGAGCACTGGGAACTTCAGTGCAGGTAGACCGGTGCCAATCCATCATCCCGATGAATCTGAACTCATTGCGGGAGACAAGGTGTCCATGAGCCTATACTAGATCCATTCCACTACCTGAGAACGTTGTTTTAAAGCTTCCTTAGGCATTTCTACAGTAGTGCAGACCCACTATTCAGAATAGCCTCCACTCGTTCAACTGGATAGCCCCAAGGGTACAGTGTCTTTTTTCATAAATTGTAAAAATGCATGGAAAGGATATATTGAAAGGCTTTTCCCCCCCTAATATTATTGTTATATCAAAAAACCTGAAAACACAAAGAAGACTTTTATGTTCAGATATGAGTTTTCTCTGAGATTTCTAGCTACAAAGATATTAACCATTTTAACACTTTGGGCTAAATTTTTCATAAAATCATTTCCAGACAGTTTTCAGAAAGCTCATATTACAGTCCCACGCAGACTGCCTTAAGCATTAATGGGCTGACAAGATGCTCAAAAACAGTTTTGTCTGAAGCAGAGAAGCACATTTGGTGCTGGAGGAGAGTCCATAAAGGAGAGGGTACTGCATTCCTGGTGCCTACTACAAGCAGGTAACAGAAGGCTGAATTAAACCTCTGAATATTCTGCCAGTTGTCAAGGATACTGTTTGGGATGTTCGTTTTGACTTGTGGTTTTTGTTTTCTAGATCAATGTGTTCATTTGTTTCTGGTCTACTTTAATTTACAGTGATTGGACCACTCAGTAAATGCAAGTCAAGTATTCAACATATTAAAATGAGATACAAATATATTAATAGATCCATGATCAGTTCATTCTAATTTCTCAGAGAAAGAAACACAGGGAGAAAGAATTGCTTCCAGGACTGTATAAAGTGACCTTTTGGATTTGCCATTCCTGACATCACAATAGTTAGGAAGGAATCCGAAAGCAATGCTGCTCAAAGAATTTGGCCATGAAACTCTCTATGCAGATTCCTGGCCTCGGTATGAAAAAATGTCTTGCTCCATCTTAGGAAAAATATTGTCCTACTTAAATAAATTAATCTTCTTATTTGTGGCCATTTGTAAGCAGGATGAAAATGTCATGGATTCTGTTATCACTCTCTTTTTCTTCATGTGAAGGTAAGGGTCACCATGGACCTGGCCAGACACCATGACCATGTGCATGAGGGCAGCACAAGGTCAGCATTCTTGACAGGACTTACGCAGATTACACAGAGGTGGCAGCCTGTGAAAGAATTATGTAGACTCCCGGTGCTAACTGTAACAGACATGCCAAATAAATACGTGTAATTAAGCCTGAAAAGCACAGTTCAAGGTATCAAAAATTTTACTTCTGTTTAATAAGCATATTTCAGATTCACAGGAAACATACTTAAATCTGCTAGGTCATAGGCACAAACATAAACAGAGGGAGAAAAACATACTCTTGTTTATAAATACTACCCCACTTCAACAGTCTCTCCTCTACCAAGATCAAAAGAGAGCTCAGAACGCCCCCAAGGGCAGAACAGAAGAGACTGAAATGGTGATCTCTCCCAAGCTGGCCTGATGAAGGAAAAAAAAAGACGAAACAAAACAAAACAAAGGAAACATTCAAGCAGCAAAGCACTCTTCACACAAAAACCCAAGAACTTGTGCCTGTTTTGACACACTGCCATGTTTTGGAGGTGGATAAAAAAGAGACATGAGCAATTAAATGAAAGCAGCAAATACTTGTGATTTATTCAACATACAATTATCTGCTGCAAACATCCTCAAGTGCCCAGTGCCCTTAGGACCATCTGTTGTTGCTGTTGAAAGCCCGTGGGCAATATTTTTGCCCACAAAGTAACAGTGCACGCTCAGAGCAAGTCAACGGTCATTAGTAAAGAGGATATAGATCTATCATTCTGCTTACCCAGTTTTGAATCCGTCTGGGCAGAAGATAAGAAGTTTTTATGTTGGTTGCTGTTGCTAGGGCCCTGTAACACAGCTCAGCAAGCTGGACTGAAAAACAGGGAAATGCAGTAAGCCAGAACTCAAGCCGGCATGAATGTAGCTCGACATGGGCTGGGAAAGTGCTCCGTACCGAGCGCAGTCACTGCATTAGCCACATAGTCAAGCAGATTATACTTGGGCCTAAGATGAGCCCCTTTCAGCTCTGTGACTCCAAATGGCTAAAATTATCACTGGAAAGAGAAAGCAACACGAGCAGAACATTTTACAGTCTCCTAGAGGTCTCCTTAAAAAGACCAAACCTCTAATACAAAGCAGCTAGGTTCCTGTGGATAGGAGCTGGAATGAAGATCATCTATTTCTATCACGTATTTTCACTCTGCTAGAAGTGACTTTCTGCCACAGAAGCATCTTTCTGTCATAGAAGCACCCCCTTCAGAAGAGGAAATATACTTGTGATGAGCTGCTCAGTGGTATGAATAGGTCACTGCAGACCCATTGAATAAAGTGTAATGAGCATCTGTGGTACAGCCACTGCTGTCAATGAAACATAGCATCAAGAAGCTGGAGTTTCATTTATAATAGCTACTCATGGTAGAAATGTTCCAGTCAGACCAATGCAAGGTTCATCAGAAGCTAAAAAATAGAAGGGTACATATTCAGGCCCAATATTCTCTGGTGCTGCAGCTATAGCATTCATAATAACTGCTTACAACTATCGAGTATCTCTGAATTTTTGTCCAGTTTAGACGCACCTCTACATACACTTCACTGCCACCTTTTGAAAATCCTGAAGCTACCATTACAGTATGCTTGTGAGTTGCACAAACAAGATAGGAATATGAACCTTACAAGTGTCGTTTAAAGGAAAGACAGACCAATTGGATTTGAGCCCTTGTTTCATACGGCAAACACTGAACTAAAATAAAAATCTGCTTATCTATTAGGTTTTGCATGGCATACTCAGAACAATTTGGAGGAAGCAAAACCTTATTAACTGAAAATGAATTATAATGAAAGCATTTATGGCTGCTTTACCCAATTTGGGAGGAGCTAGGAGAAGGAATCTCTTTGAGGGGTCTTTGTTCTTCCGCAGGTATGGACTGAGAGAATTTGCAGGACAAATTAAAATTCTGCTTTTGCCCATGACACTGTATGCACTTATCTGTTCATGCACCAAAGCAAGATGTGGGCCCTCCTATGAGTTAACACTGGCCAAAACTAAACAATCGTCTGTGGGAAAAAAATTTATATACTTTTCCTCAAAGTAGTTAACAGAAACTGACCACAAGCTTCCATTTACCCATGAAAATGGATCCTTTTCTGCTTGTGAGCAAGTTATCAGCGACTCCTAGTTAAACATATCAAAGTTAATAGGCTTATCTAAACTATTCCTCATTGATCATACAACAGAGACTATCAGCCAAAAATCTCTGTGCTATGCTAATATCTAGATACCAACAACTGAAGACTCCATGCCATGGTGAAGAAGCTTTCATGGTTGGTTGCTTCAGAGTGGATTGTGGTTGGTTATATGATCCTCTATGGAACAGCAGTAGGAAATATGCTATTTTATGTATACAGTAACATTGTGCAGAAGGAAGCAGTCAAAGAGTTTAAGATCTGAACTTTGACAGAAGTAATCGAGCAGCTCAGTAGGGTTAGGGTGATTTATGTCTACTGTGTATCTGATCTTATCTTTGATACTCGTACTAAATGTCCATTTGGTTCACAAAAGATTAAAAGAACCTCCAGATGAATAGCGGTTACTGTGCCAGTTGAAATGCAATTCAAACAAACATACACATAAAAGCCAGTTCAGATACCTGTGTTGAAAGGTAAAGAACAATCTGTGCTTTCTAAATGATCTTGGGGTTCTGGATCAGCATAATAACCTATAAAAACAGACCTATGGCTCCCTTTTTACCTATAGAGGGCAAAATTGACTTTATTTTTCAGAGCCCCATGGATCCCATTACTTAGCAAATAACAAGTGAAGAGTCAATTCTCTCAGTACTGCCATCAGGTTCAGAGGAGGAATGATGCATCTCAGAGCCCCTCATCACTCAATGCTATTTGACAGTTTTTGGGCAGTCTGAGGAATCCCAGGCAAACTGTCAGGCTAGTTAAGTATGGATTTGATTATCAGAGCCAAAGAGCCGCATGAAAAGGTTATGAAGGGGAAATCACATCTGCCTTTTGCTCAAGAAACAAAATTTAGCTATGAGGTTTGGAATCTGAGAAAAAAAAGAATCCCCACACCTACATCTGAAAAGGTAAATTTGCATGTCTCTAATTTCCCCCTCCTGACAGTATAATGGCGCAAAAAAACCCCAGGTACAGCATGCACGGACAGTAAGTAATAAGATTCTTTGGCAACACAGAAACAACCAGTGGCTGGTGATGAAAGGACTCAAGGGTGCTGAGCTCTGATTGAGCTGAAGTTCAGGGCCTCTCCAAACCTTTTTTACTATCTTCTATAAGGAGACGGCTTTCTGACTGTGCATCATTATACAGTAAAATTCACTCTAGTTTATGTGAGGGCTTCCACTTTCTTTGTTACATCTCAGTAGTCAATGATTAACTATGAGTATACATATTGTTAACACTAAGTCAGTCAATATGCCATTACTTTGTAGAACAAAGGGAAAATTCCATTATCTCTTCTCAAATCTAAATACAACATTTTGTTCTGGTGAGAAGCACTTTGAGCACGTCTGCCTTGAGTCAATGTTGTTATTATTTTTTAATTCTTATTTTATCACTGGAATACTTGGTACTCAATAAGGAATGCTTATGAATAGGTATTCCAGAACCAGTTTTAAACTAAGTAGCTGAGGTACAGGAACAGCCAAACTATGCTGATGAGAACTTCAGGGCAGGATGCCAACTCTGCCCATGAACCCAAGGGGTATCAGCAAACCAGATGGGAGGTTAGCCTGCCCTCACCTACTCCTGATTCGGACTGAAACTGTGTATGCACACTGCCAACTTTAAAGCCAGCTTTGATATGCCACAATCACAATAGGCATAAACCCTGGCTCAGATTTGGATCAGCTGCAAAAAAAATAATTTTGATAAGACCAAGATAATGAAACATTTTTAATGAAAGATGTTTTAGAAAAGAGGTGTTAAAGTAAGTCCCTTGTCTTTTCATATCATAAAGTGCCATAGAAATGTGACTTAAGAAAATGCATACTTTTTTTTTTCTCAGATCAAACTATGTCTTAAAGGATACCCATGTTTTGCAGCTAAAGCAGAGGGTGATTCAAATGTTTGTTCTATACGTCTGCTCCCTCAGACCCTGTATAAAGATTTGGGAATAGTGTTGCAGTGGGTTGACCCTGGCCAACAGCCAAACATCCACCCAGCTGCTTGCTCACTTCCTTCTCCCCCAGGACAGGGAGCAGAAAGAAGGAAGGCGAGAAGACTCATGGATCCAGATACAGTTTAATAGGGAAAGCAAAAGCTTTGCACATAAGCCAAGCGAAATAAGGAATTCATTCACTCCATCCCATCAGCAGGCAGGTGTCTGGACGCTTCCTGGCAAGCAGCACCTCAGCACGTCACACTTGCTTGGGAAGACAAACACCATCACTACGAACGTCCCCCCACTTCCTCTTCCTTGCCCTGAGCTTTTCTTCCTGAGTATGATATCGCATAGTATGGAATACCCTTTGGTCAGTTCAAGTCTGCTCTCTAGGTGGTGACCCCTCAGCATCTTGCCCACCCCGCAGCCTACTTGCTTTTCGGGTTGTACAGAAAGAGAGGAAACCCTGATGCTGTGCAAACACTGTTCAGCCATAGCCAAAACAGTGGGGTGTTACCAACACCAAATGCAAAGCACAGCAGCATATGGGCTACTATGAAGAAAGTTAACTCCATCCCAGCCAGACACAGTACAATTGTTAACAATGGTAGCACTTCATTCAGAGCTAAAATTAATGGAGATGGCAGAAAGAAGTGTCCTAGAACATTTCCAGTATTTGCGTGCTTTTGATACTACAGGATCATTCTGAATTCATCCATGTGATGCATTTCACACCAGTTTTGAATACTTCCATTAATTGTTTTTAATATTATTATCTTGCCCCTAATGTTATTGGTATTATTCTATTTTATTCTGATTACTAAGCCTGACTTTGCAAGCACCTGCTTGAATCACATAAAGCAAAGGGATTGTTTTGGGAAAACAAGCCCAGTAGACACTCTACTTTGCTAACATAATAGGTATTTTATCCTGTGTTGTTTTTTTTTTTCTCAGTTCTTGTGATTCCTAACGATAAAGGTCATCCTGACAGATGATAAAGCAGTTTTTATTTTCTAAGAATGACTTTGAGTTTATTTATTTGCTATTTTAACCATGTCAGCAGCAGTTACGCATCAGCAAAAGTTGCAGACAGGCTTGTATGTGGCAAACTATGACTTTCCACTGTCAGATACTTTCTGAGCTTGATTGCATAAATGCAGGAAAATATGACATTTCTGCATAGACTCCTCTGGTTTCCTCTTCACCAATTCTCCCCAAGTGTTTCTTCCTTTCTTGGAAAACAGCACCAAATCAAATAGACTGAAACAGGAGACATGGGGAGAGACTGCTGTTCAGTGTCTGCAATTAATACAAATACAAATATATCCTGTGATGATACATACAACAGGAAGCAGTACTTGTCTGCTTCACTGCTATTGTGTGGCTACTGGAGAATGCAAGATTGCCACAGGTGACATCTTTTGCAGGTATCTGTGATTTACTTCCCTTTGCATGCAGTTTTTTGGTGTGGCTCTTAAAAAGACACATGGCTAGAAGACCTAAATTCCCAAACTCAAGAGTTCCCTTCTGGAAGTGTCAATATGTTCTCCTTAAGATACTTGTCTAAATCATGTTCCTGCAATTCATTAAGATCCTATAAAAAGAAATTTCAAATATAAGTGAGCATGGAAAAATAAGCATGCTTTTACTATGTACATAAATGAGATATCTTCCAGAATACACTGCAGTTAATCTGAAGGTGATATAAAGATAGATTAAACCACCAGAAAATAAATTTAAAACAAACAAACAAAATACCTTGCTAAACCAAACTCCCAACTGAACAATACCATGAAGGCTTATGAATTATCCAGAATCTAGCTTGTAATAATGTGACACAACCATAGAAATTCTGCCATTGTAATAAAAGTTTTCTATCAGTTAAATGGGTTGGACTAAGTCAGCTCACTAATGTACCAGGTTTGTGGGATATTTTGCATATCAATTGTACAGGAAACATCATCCTACCTGGAGAAGATGTAGCTAATAATGACTACTCCCTTCCTTATAATCTACATTACCACTGAAGACAAGGTAGCTGTAGTGTTGTCCAACATAACACATACATACTCTCAATCACATCACATCTTCCATCCAGCAAACAGTTGGGTTTTGGCCTAGCTCAGCAGTCAGCAAAGTGTCAGTTCTATATTATATTAAAAAAAAAAGCAAACAAAAAGAAGCTGAGAGTTTGCATAAAGTCAGTGCAAGCCAAACCCCAGCACATTAAAAAAAAAATCTGTGCTGCGATAATATGCTGTCCTCATTGAGTGTCCCAGAGAACTTTCATAGACATTCAACAAATGCAAAATAGTGGTTTTTGAAGGATTTTAAGAATTCAAATCATCCCAAAGTTACTTACACATGTGGAAACTAGTAGGAACTCAAACCGTTTTAAAGCAGCAGTTCAGAATGAAGTTTCCTTATTGACTTGACCTCTCATTATTATCACCTTATACCCAAAGGTGGAAATGTTTTCCTACTATGAAACCAAGACCTTTTTCCCTTCCCTTCCCTTCCCTTCCCTTCCCTTCCCTTCCCTTCCCTTCCCTTCCCTTCCCTTCCCTTCCCTTCCCTGCCCTTCCCTTCCCTTCCCTGCTCTGCCTTGCCCTGCCTTGCCCTGCCCTTCCCTAACTTCTTTTTTTTTCTGAAAGCAAAGGCTGTGGCCATTTCATTACCCTGAAACCTGATGGTATGAGATACTGTTGTAATATTAGCAGTTTGTTCATTCTGCAAAATCCCTTGGGAGAGAGCTGTTTGTTTAATTGTAGGACTCAAGCTAGCTTGATTAAAATATTAAATAAAAGCAAGACAATAATCTGTAACTCTTTTCTCCCTATGGCCTGTTTTGGTGGGTGAATATTTTGAGCTATAATTTTCTAATTTCAGTTCATGGAAAATTTATTTGCCTATCTACTGTTCCATTAATAGATGTCATGCTGAATTTTTAAACACATTGCACAGCTATGTTTGGACATTTGCTTTAGTAAAAATCTATCCCCAGACATCACAGAATATAAAAATATTATAAATATGGTATTAATAAACAGAAAAGCAGGGTGGTGGGAAAGCAATGGGTTTTCACAGGAAGAAAAAAATTAGGTCTAGGTAGAGCGGTGGATAGGGTATTGCACCGAGTTGAGAAGTCACAGTCTTTTCTTCTCTGTTTATTCAGGTTTAAATCACAAACTGAAATGCCTCACTAACATTTTACCTTTACCAGTTCTGAGCTTAAAAGACTTGGAAAGCTGTTTCAGCATCAGCATTACACCCACTGATTTCCCAAGGATTCCCTGGGGCACTGGATCAGAGCTTGCATTTGGTAACCAACATCCTTTTTTGTCTCTGTAGTGGCTGAATGTTGCATGCACACCTGCAGTGTTAACGCTCATTTTAATGTCGTAAAACAGTGGGAAAGAAACAGGTACTAGAGTAAAATAGGTCTCTTATGTCTTTTCCTCATTGTGAATCCCAAATGGATTTGCATAGGATGAGAGTAACTGAGGCTTATTTCTGTTATTGTTTAAAGTCCTTGCATTGAGATCGGAATAAAGATTTTGGAAAACTGTAACTACACAGTAGTTCAGATGCACAACATGAGTACAATGACCTAATGGAATCTTTTTCAGAATTGTACATAATTGAATAGATTTATTCTCTTGGAGATTAATTCACTTTCCAGTTGGGAACTGACACTCCTTATCATTACTCTTTAGAAATCATTTCTTCTTTTGGCTTATTGAATCTAAATGTTTATACACAAGAGCCAGAGCTAGAAAACTTTCAAGATGACTGTGTAAGAAAGACAAATGCAAGAAAAAAACCCTCAATATTGCTGCAAAAAGAATGCTATCTACAACAGTCACTGGCAAAAACACCCCAAAGCAAACGCCTCGCGCAGCCTAGCAAAAGAATAGACCACAAAGCCTAAAGAAACCTCTTACAAAGTTTGTCCTTACAGCTGGTCAAAATTTTAATACATATATATATGTTTATATGTATACAAACATTTTAATGAGAAAGTCCAAACTAGGGGTGGCAATGGAAAGGAGAGAGCATGTCTACTGCCTTCCCACACAAGAGTATTGCACAGCCTGATGCCTAGAGCAATTTTGTGGGTCTTTAAGTTGAAAGTTGATAAGTCAGCCTAAATAAGGGAAGTGATTTGTGCCTTCATCTCAGTGTAACTGCTCTCTAAGGTGGTATGTTTTTTCCTAAATGAGAATTGTCAAAAGGTCATAGCTTTTATCCCGGTGTAGAATGGAAAATATTCTGAAATTTCAAAGATTTCATGGGAGAGGTAATTTGCTTTGCTGTTCTGCACAGTTTTCTTGTCTAATTAAACTGTGAATCCCATAGCTCAGGTAATAACACATTGAGAAAGCTTTAATATTAATAATAAGTGCTATAAAGTTACTAGTGTTTGTCAAGTTTAGCTTCCTGGGGATTTTGTTTGTTTATCCCACTATGGAGCTTGGATTCATCTCCATGTTATTACTTCGGCAATTTTCAGTGAATGATTCTATAACAATTTCCATTTTTATTATTCCATCCTAGAATGGAAAAGAAAAAAGGCATTCAAAACTATTCAAAGTAAAAAGATGTTCTTTTTCAAAGAGTGGTGGTATCCCAGCTAAGACCTAACCTAACTAAAGAATTATTTTTTACCACAGAGTCCCATTCTATATGTTAATGCATGCAGGATATGAATACTGCCCTAGGCTTGCTACAGTTCAAACCAACAAATTAAGTTAAATACATATTGGGTTATTGGCACTAACAAGTAGTTAGAATATACTCAGTGAGACTATCAAGATAAAGGCATATAATTATCCTAAAGCAGAAAAAAAAAAAAAAAGATCAAGAGATAACAGTACATCAATGTGTATGCATATAGCAAGCCAGTTTTACCGTATTTAGACAGTTACAGGCAAAATCTTCATTCAGGAGCACGAAAAAAAGCGTAGGCAGCTTCTGCACCCTATGAACCATCCATACAGAGGAGTTCCTATCTGGCTGATAGAGAGGGCAGTATCCCTCTGCCCTCTGCCAGGACACGAAGAGACCTTAAGATGGCTGAAAGAGGGCTCAGACCAGCACCCACAAAGGAAGCGGTATACCTAGCCCCAGGTGTAAACTAGACATTTCTGGCTATAAGAAAATGCAGTGCTGTTAACCTGTAGGGAGGTGTAAGGCCCACAGCTGGGTGCCTATGAAATTAGACACATCTATAGTTATAGTGGCAGCTAGGCAGGTGTTTTCAAAATCTTCAATTCAGACTTAGTAAAATAGAAACATCAGAGGGCTGCGATAAGCTTTCTGAGCATTGTCTTGCAGGCAATGGTGATTAGGGCCACATAAATGTCAATGCTATCTATACGGTTAGGAATGTGATTACTGAACACAGAAGGTATGGAGGGAATGACAAGACACCTATCATGCAGAAAGACAAAAAGGAAGCAATGGAAATGAGAGAGGAGAAGGAGATTGAGAGAAAAAGGGAGTCTTCTGTCTTTCTTGCTTTCTTGCCAACAACCTACTTTATCAAATGCCTATTTGACCAAGATATGAATACAAAATCTCCCGCTCTTACCCAAAATGAGGTTCAAAGTCTTTTTCTGTTTTGAAGCCTAAATACACACTCCCCACTGTTGTCAAGGAAATTGGTCCTGGGCACTCCTGTCAGGATTTACATGCTTTCACTGATCTCTGGCTATTGGAGATCCCAGCCTTTGGCTTACAGCACTGTCTGCATTGTAATGCAGAGAAGAGGCTTACTAATGTTAAAAGCTATGCCTTGTATTTTTGTAGGTTTAGGTGGGGTTTTGAAATGTATGTTGGCTTTCAGTGATAATAATGCCTTCTTTCATCATGAAGTGCAAAACTGCCTGGTTTGTGAAGGAAGATCAATTACTGCTGCAGAAATGTGTATTAGTGATGAAAAAGTTGGTAGATACTGGAAGCTTCTCTTTCCTGGTGCTTTGCTCTTTTTTATCTGAGGTGCTTTTGTGTGCACAAGTAAGTTCTCTGAAATAACGGACTAAATTTATTGCAGGAACAGTCAGCAAATATTTTTTACATTTGAATTTAAATGGAAAAAGAATAGTTGTATTTGTTTTTTCACTTGTTTTCTGAAGTGAACATAGTTACAATCAACAACTTTCTATAGGTGACACACACCTATAGTGTAGTGATGTTAATAGCCCATTTCAAAATGTATTCTGTAAACTGATTTTTTGTAAACAGGCACATAGCAATTATCCTTAGAACTAGTTGTCACACGTTGCAAATAAATGTATTATGGTGCCATTTATTTGCTCATATTTTTCAAAAATAGAATGCCTACTCATTGTTCTTTAGATGGATGTCTTTCAATGCACAGTATGTTCTGTGATTCAAGCTTGCATTTCAAAGATGTTGTGAATGCTTTCTTTAAAGCTGCTGAAGTGTGGTTCTGCTCTGAACAGTGAGTATGCAAAAATAGCACCTCCTTGTACATCTGGTCTTCTCACTATGTTTACCCCAGGTCATTTGGAGTACAGTATTAATATTGACCATGCTTTGTCTGCTCTCTTCTGTTTTAAGATTGTAGTGCCAGGTCATGCAGGAAGAATATGGTTATTTGAATTCACTCTTTGATATCTTCAGCAAACATACTACCAACAAAACGGTTTATCAAATTGTAACTCATTCTGCTTGTGCAAAATCATTCAAATCAAGGGAGTGAGTGAAAGTGAGAGCAAGAATACAATTTGCAGTCAGTGTGATCATAAGCTTAAACTTTTTCTATGTGAATTGTTAAAAAAATATCCACCTAACACCAGAGACAAGTGAAACTGCAAATATCTTGAACCAGCTCTCACAAGGGAAATGTAAATCAGTATACAAAACTCAGAAAAAGATGGATTATTGTTTGTATACTGATTCACACTAGAAACAAGTTTAAGAAAGCTTAAATAGTTATCTCAAAGTTAAATGTATTCCTTGCTTTTAAGTGGCGGTTTGATACTTTTTTTTAGAATATAACGCTTCAATATCCAATGAGTGAATACAAAGCATTTTGCTTTACAGAACTCATGGAAGCTAAACTTAATATATTTTGTACTGACTTAATTAAAATTGTGAGAGTTTAAACATTTTAGGTAAGTCACAAGAAAGTATTTTAAGAAGAAAGCAGATAGCATAGCAATTTTCAAGATAAATTTGTCTACATTTATGGGGTTTTTTTTAAGTTACATCAATTAGTAGATGCAGATATGTGAGTGTGAATATATAATATCAGGCCTTTAGCTTCATGACTAACTGAAGGTTACAAAGGCTTCCTCGTTTCTACCAAATCACCTCATGACCTTTATGGTTTTGGCTCCATATGATCAATGCTCCATAGCTTCGTGATTATTGTAAACAGGAAGCACAGGTATTAGTTTTCTTTGTCCAAAAGTTTTCTATTGATGAGTGCTCTAAATAGTGTTTTATTGAAAATGTGAGCAGAGAACACTCTTGCTTCTAAATCAAAGCACCAGCACCTGTTTTTTATTAGTTGTGTGAGAGTTGTTGGGCACAATCTGAGGTTGTCGATTGAACTAGGCACAGGAGGAAACCCGTATACAGGGATATCTAGATTTTGAATCCCAAGTGACCACATAGGGAAAATTAGTCAAGATGGTACATTTGTAGCAGCCTTGGAAATGCCAAACACTTAGGTGAGTTCCATGTTGAGAACTTAGGCGTCTAGGTTTATGTCCTCACAGACACAAGGTGGTGGACAGAAGTGCCGGCAGGCAAGCTCTTTCATACTGGTTCCTGTCTACTGACTTTTTAGTCCTCATGAATTGGTTGTCAGCTTCCTTCATCTGTTGGAAACACTCAGAAATCTGAGTTAGTTACTTCTGAAAAGATGCAATCTTCTCCTGAAAAATATGAAATTGCAACTTGTCCAACTGGATTTGAGAGTATAAAGAAGTAGAATCTGAGAGATGTGTTGCTGAAGGGGAAATTCAGCATCCTGTTACTGACAAGTCATATTAAATGTGTTTAATGATAATGGGCTACTGACAGCTCCCTGGATGCCTCTCTTGTATGTGTAAAAAGCAACAGCCACTTGAATTTTTGTCTTGGTATTTTCTCCCTGTCTTGGAAGATAGTCAGGAGCACTACAAAAATATTTCACACAGACCTTGAGGAAAGGTGGAAATAGTGAGTGCCTCCCTTTGCTGAACAGTGAGCTCTAATGCTGCAAAGCCCTCAGAGGCAGACTGTCCCCAGACCTTCCAAGTATCTGCCCCTGCTCCTTTCAAATATGTAAATCTGCTGAGCACAGTAAACTATTCTTCAGCTTCCAGATTAACACAGATGAGTAATCTACTTTATTTCATGCGTAGTCCTCAGTTCCCAAGCCACAGATGATATGCCTGGTTCAAAAGGGAGGAGATCTCAAGAAGAGGACAGTTTTATTCTGGAGTGAATATCCAGCTCAGAAGAGTCATGTTTAGACTTTCTTTAGTAGAAAAATACGTGTCTGAATACCATTTTCTAATAGATTTCCCCAGCGGAGTAAATGATGCCAAGCATAAGGTAAATATTCAACTAGTAAGACCATTTTAGGAACAACCAGTATAGCACTGTAATCTCCACACAGAAAATCAAAGCAAAGCCAAGAAAAGAGAAGAAAATCTGCAATGCATTAAAAAAGTTCTGTTTTCCTACCTTGTTGCTCTTTTTCAGATGTTCTCATCTTTGGCCTTTCACAAGGAAGACTCAAGGAAGTATGTGGATTTTAGAGTACTTAGGAGAATCAACTTCTTTCCAAAGGGAATTCCCTGTGTTGACTGTAGCAAAGCTGCTATAATTTTGGTCATCACATCAAGACTGGTATACTGACTGACACGTACTGCATATACACAGCTATACGGAGAAAAACAGAACTTGAGGAAACTAAGGACTAGAGTTATGGCTATGTGATCTTCAATATGTGGAACACTGGATTTAAGCAAAATGAAATGGAAAGCTTAGTATGAAGCTTATTTTAGAATAGTTATTTTGCTAATGGAGAAGACTTCAAGAAGGAGGCAGTTTTCCTTTAAGTGTATATGCTCAGAATGAAAGAAAACAGAGAGAAAGTAGTAATGTTTCTTATCAGCCTAAATCTTCTCCTTCCTAATGTTTATTATGATCAATCTATGAGCAGATCATAAGTGTTTGTTATGCAACAGTAATGATGAGACTGCTTGTGAACAGTTTTCTGTATTTATGCAATGTCTGATATTTGTTTTTCTAGTTGTCTTGATTAGTTGTGACTGGTCAGACAAGTCATATGGTGTTGTTTCTGTTCTCAGATTAGAAGAGCGCACAAATACTCTCTCATGTGTCAAGTAGTTTTGCTAATACTTTCTCTGGCAGCTTCAAGCCCAAGCTGCATGGTAACAACCCATACTTTTTTAAAAAATGAGTACAAAAGGAGAAAGAGCACAGCTGAAAAGAAAACAACCCCTGAGCAAACAGTCACATAAAACTGCTTGCCGTGCTTGCCTGTGGAGCTATACACATGCACATTCTTTTGTTTCTTTTTAAACATGTGCATGTGCTAGGAAGCCAGGTCATTACTTTTGCTCTTGAAAAAAGTATTTCAAAGGGATCTTTTGTGTTTGCTTTAATTTACATGGGGGTGCTTTTGTTGGTTTGATTTTTTTTTTTAATTTATTTTATTTTAATGATTATGAATCTATACCAGGTTTTGAGACCCAAAGCCTTACAGCAGGATTCTGGCTACTTCTCTCTGAAGTGCTAAAAGCTTCTATTGCACAGGGAGAGAGTATTCGCTTCAGAAATACTTGAACCATAGAAAAAGGTGGATTTACTTTCTAATCACATCTAAATATTGAAATCTTTACATCTTAGCTCTGATAAGGAGTGCTGGCTTTCCAATAAACACCGATTTGTCTCAAATCCTTCACAATTTCAAACATTTTTTTGAAAAGCCAACATTTTCCTTATTACTTTCATGAAGGTTAGTTTTGTCCCTGAGCCACAACATCTGTAACAATAAAAAGATATTTTGCAGGATCTCACCAAAGATGAAAATACTTTCCTCAGAAAGACCAATGAAGTATTCACTGCCAGAACAAGGCAATGAAGTTTTGGCTCTAATTTTAACTCAGCAGTTACTGTCTATGACAGACGTTTTGACTGAGGGCAGCACTGTCTGAACTTTTATAGAAACTTATTGGTTGCAATCTATTGTCCAGATGGCTGATGGTTTCAGGAAAACATTGCACTTCAAATACCCTGCATGAAAGGATATAGAGAGGCTAGGGGATGGACCACTGTAGCTGACGTTAAATTGGTTCGTGAAAAAGAGAAACAAGAAAGCGATCCATGCCACAGAGATCCATGACAGCTGTGCAATAAATCCTCTCTGCATCAGCAGCGGAGAATAATGTAACATGACGCACCAAAGGGAGCATGTTGAAGGAAAGCATGAGGATCCACTTTCTCCCTTCTCCACTCATGCTTCCCACAGGCTGGCATAATAACAGTGATCATTCTCAGTGATTAAGTCCAGGTTTTGGTGCTTCCATGAGTGTGACACTTCTCTGAGCAAGGTGCAGAGAAGAGCAGACAGAGCAATCTCCAACTGGTGAAGTGATTAAATAGCAAAGACCAGAAAAAGTTAAAAATAAAGCACTTCACAAAACATATTAAAAGAGACATGAAAGCTGGACTAGATAATCTGAGTTGAACCAGATGATCTTTAAAGGTTTCTTCCAATGCAAACTCTTCTATGAGTCTATGATATAAACTCAGAATTATTTTCTCTACACTACACAACTTATTTAAACCTAGAAAACAGGAAGTAGAGAGAAAAAGCATATTGTAGTGAGACAATTACAGCCTAGAGACAAGAAGACATTTAAACATTAATCTTCAGTCACATTCTATTAGTAAGCAACAGAGATTTTAAAGTATTTTGTGTACAATTATATCAACTTCTTGGAAATTCCAGGAATTAGTTTTTCCTATCCTAATAAATCCATACTGTAAAGAGAAGAAAGTGAATATCTTTAGACAACAGAAAATCTAATGAAGCATTTGCTCTCCTGTTTTTGTCATCACAGGAAGCTTAGTGCTGGATAGAATTTAAAACAAAAAACGAAAAACAAAACAAAGAAAAAAACCAAAACAAACAAACACAAAAAACCCACAAAAAAAACCTTCAGAAGACTTTGGGGATTTTTTTTTTTTTCAATTTGAAAACTTTGATAGTTAATGCTTAAAATGTTACTTTTGGATAGGGTATTTTTATATTTGAACCATGAACATAGAGTATATGATTCATTCCAGTATCTTCTGGTTGTCCTTCCATCGGTTGGTGTTGGACGTTTGGTTGCCGTGAGTTTTGTGCACTGAAAATTGTTGTTACCGATGCTGACACTGATCTCGAAAATATTTACCTGAATTGTACACATTTCCTCTACTGGGCGTGTCATAAAGCCATAGCGTTCTAGTACCATAGAAATGCTGGGTGGAAGGGACTTATGGAGACTCTACTTCAAAATCACAGTCAAAGTGGATTGCCACAGCTTTGTTTAGTCAAGTTATGAAACTCAGATAATGGGTATTGCACAAACTGTCTGGGTAACCCGCTTCCATGCTCTAATACTCTGTTGGTGAACCAGTCTTTCCTAATGTCCAGTCTGAACTTCTCACATCATTCCTTGTGGCTGTTGCCCTTTTTTGTATCATCTGATACTAGAGAGTAGCTCATCTCTCATCTTTGTAGTTACCCTTCAGTTATTTATAATCAGTTCCTTTAGGTCATCTTTAGTTCATTTTAACCACGTTAAAGAAACCAAGCTCCATCATCTTCTCCTATGTCGTGTCCTACTTAGCAGCCTTCAGTTAGACCCTCTTCAGTTTCATCTCACCTCAACAGGGAGGCCCAAAACTAGACAAAGTATTCCAGATGCAACCTCACCAGCAGCAAGCAGAGTACAAGGGCACAAGATCTACAGAGCAGATCAACATTTCTTGACCATGCATCAGCCCAGCACGCAATGACGAGAGGGAACTGTTGGTTCACACTCAGTTCAGGTTCCCTCTCAGCATGACTGCTTCTCTGTCACCTGGCTGCCAGACTGTTCCACCTCACTGAGCTGTTGTACCTGCCATGCAAAACTTGATGCTTCTCCTTGTTGAATCTCATAAGGTTTCTGCTGGTCCAGTCCTCCAGTTTATCAGGGTCTGCTCTATGTTACAGTAGTCATACCCTGTAATTTGAATTGCTGCGGGTTCACTCCAAATCTTCCAGTTCTTTGATGAATATGCTAAACAATAAGGGCCCCAGTATCAGCCTCGGGGGTACTCTGCTAGTTGCTGACCACCAACCAAACATCAAAACCATTGATTAATACCTTCTGAACCTGAGGTCTGCTATTTTCAACTCACCTAACAGTCTGTACTATTTCCTGTATTCTTCAGAGCCTTAAAGGCAAGATCATTTTACTCTCAAGTAAACTGATGGGGAAAGAAATTACATGTGGGTGCTTTTCTGCCATGCCTACTCTGAATAGCACCCTTTTAACATAAGACAGGTAGAACCAGGCTCTTCTTTGTTGAAGTTAATGGAAAATGTGTAAGGAAATAGCCATAGAATGGAAGCAATCATGTTATTGTGGCTAAACAAGCAACTGCTTCTCTGCCAAGCTGTGATAAGTGAAACACATTAGAAACCACCAGTTAAACCACAACTCCTTGATGGTGATTTTCTTATGCACAGTTTCATAGTGGTTTAAGCTAATGGATTTTACTTACCAAATGGATTCTACTAGGGTGTGCACTTTCCCAGTTAACGCAGCTCAGCTGTTGAGTAGTAATTCAATAAGACAAGGTAATTAAATAATTTTTGATCTTGTAAGTATACCATATGTAAGGATAGATGTTGACCTCATTATTAAAAACTTTATCCAGAAGATCAGATTGAATTGTTTTTGTTGATGCTGAATCACGCTTAGAAGGGCCTGAAAGTAGAGAATGTTATCTTTGGAGGCTTTTAATAACAAGCTTAAATGTCAGAGGTGCCATTCTACAGATTTAAGTTAGGGACATAATCAGTGCATGGCAGAATTAGTGTCATGGCAGAACTTGCATACAAGCAGTTTAAAAATAAACAGTGTTACTTTCATTCCTTTTTTTGCTACATATGTAGGGATACAGCTATTGTGAGGTATGTTTTTTGCAAAAAACTACATTGTCTATTCCCATGTTTGACCTATTTATCAGGTGATTTTTTTGTTTTTATTTTAGTATATGACTCTGCATTTTCTTTTCTATTTTTGTATTATCTATATTTAACATGATGTAATGTTTGTTGTCCTTTTCATGAGATACATTTTTCATTCTATTTCAAAACTGAAGTATTCCAATAACATTTCTCTAATAACACTTAGCGTTGTTGTTTGCCTTTTCTGAGATGTGATTAGGATATTTTTAAGGAGAGCAAACAATACATTTTTAATATGACCTAAGATGAATAGTGAAAACATGTTCCAGCTTTCTGCAAATGCTGACTATAAAAGCTTTCACGCAGGAGTACTATAATTATGTCTTAGGAGTGTAACACTTTTTAGATATTTTGATAATTCCATTCAGCTGTGAATGACATGATTGGCTTGCTTACTAGAGATGGAGACTGGAGAGGGTATGTAACTCCAAGACATAATTGCTGGATAGACTTAGCCAAAAGAATTAAGCTGTACTTATCACAGCACACTTGTCTTGCTTTTAGGGATCCATTCAATCTAACTAAACAGTCAGTAAAATCACACACTTATCCTCCCACCCACTTACTTAGGACACAAAGATGGAAAGGAAGGTAGGAAAGTATCGCATGCATGCTGTGTTTTTGTTCCTGAAAAAACTTTTGATCTTTTGCTGAAATATTTCCTTATTGCTAGTTTAAAAGGATTTTTTTTTTGCTCTTACATAACTATCTTTCTTATTTCTTCTATTTTTTAAAGAGCTACCACTCTATTTTTAAATAAATAGCCTTAAAATGTTCTTGAGCTAACTTCTTTCTTTCTTTCTTTGTATGACTGGTATTGGTATTTTGATGCCTTAGAAGTTTTGCCAGTAGAGTTCACAGAGTTCAAGTTAAACTGATTCTTATGCAAAGGGTAGTTTCAGGCAAGTTGGAATGAGCATCATAACACAAATATTTTGAGTCAGTAACATTAATTTGGGAATCTGTTGAACAGGCTTCTACATGCAATCTGTAGGAATTGCTATTGAGACAAAATGATCTGAAGAGTCGAGTCCATTAGCTATTTTGCAGCACTTTATCAAAACTAAAAAAAAATCACTCAGCACATTCATTTGTTATTATATCAGGAAAAAGTTCACTGTCTGCTAGTCTTACTGGTTGTACTGTGCCATCTGTGCTTGTAAAAGTAATAATAAGCAATGAATTGCATATGCCATCTGTAGTCAGATCTTTAATAACAATTAGGTAATAATAATCCCCAAGAAATCACTTGTTAACTGTGATAATTGATTAAATGTAATTATTTTGTATAATAAACTCTAATCAATGCTTTACAATGCTGTTAATGTCTTCCCCTCCCCCCCTTTTTTTTCCATAGTAAATGCCCCGGCATGTTTGAGCAGCTGTTCAGGAAAATTACTGATTTTCCTGGGTTAATGACTGATTTTCTACCCAATCAAAATCCAAGACATGGTCTGCTAGGTTTATAAGCAGTTTTTACATTTTTGTTTTGTTTTGTTTTGTTTTTCTGAACAATGTAAATATAAAGAAACACTTGGCAAAATGCATTACTTCGAAGTAACTCCTTATAAGTTTAAGGATGAACAAACATTAATTATTCAAGTAAAAAGTACATTGCAGTGCACTGCAGTATCAATGGATTGTTCTGTAGCAAAGGTGTTTCCACACATAACTGGTGATAAGAAATAACCCAGAGGCACAGAAGATGGTGTGTTGATTTGTTTGCAACTCCAATCCAAAGGTCCCAGTTCTGCAAAGACTTAGGCCCTAAATCAGGCAAATCAGTTCATCGTTTGATTAAAGCCAGTATGTGCCTGAATTTCAACTTAAAGTTAAGTAGGAGTTTCAGTGCTCTAGTGACCTGAATCTTTACACTCACACTTAATTTTGCACAGAGGAGTAGGGTCTTGTGCTCCTAGAGCATATTCATTTCCTTAAAGATAAGCTCAAGTAGCAGCATTTGTGAGATGAAGAACTACATCTGAACAGCAAACTGTAGAACATATGTCCCCACAAAAAATATCCTGAGACATGCCTCTCCAAGAACAAGATGAAGTATTACATTTATATAATATACTATGGCAGTATAAGAAGGAAGAAAGAATCTTGGTTCAGTTACTATGACAATATGAATCTCTTCAGTATGACTAATGTAATTAAATCACATACACAGATGTAAAAAAATCTCCTGGAAATTTTTTTTCATTTAATTATTAGAGAGGCATTACAGAAGGAAATGCGAGACTCAAAATCCATCTTAGAGTAGTCACCAAACATTTATTAGATAGAATCAATCCTGCTTCCCTACAATGAGTTCAAACTGGTAGTCCAAAAGTAAACCAATAATCCAGAAGCATGCAGTACTATAAAATTAGATGATAAACTAGACAACTACATGCAATTGCAGAGCTACAATCTCATTGGGATCCCAAACACATGATGGGGTAGAAATGGCAGAAATGTTTAGGTTGGAGAGGACCTCTCCAGACCATCTAGTCCAGCCACACTGCTCAAGCAGTGTCAGATAGAGCCAGTTGCCCAGGGCTGTGCTCAATAAGGTTTGAAATATTTCCACAGGTGGAGGCTCCGCAGCCTCTCTGAGCAACCTGTTCCTGTGTTTGACTACCCTCACGCTAAAAAGTTTTTTTCTTGTGTTCATACTGGATTTCATGGGGTTTGATTCATGCCCATTGCCTCTTGTCCTGCCACTGGGCCCACTGCTGCTTGTCCTGTTGCTAAAAAGAGCCTGGCTCACTCATCTTCGTTTGCTCCATTAGGTGTTTATACACTTTGATAAGATCCCCCTGAGCCCTTTGTTCTCCAGGCTGAACAGTCCCAGCCTCTCCTTGCAAATCCAGAGAGACACAGGGAGAAGAATTTGTAGAGGAACAGTGATCACAACTGAACTAAATTTTTTTAAAATGTTGTTTCATAAATACATTCACGAAGATTTTTCATTTTATTGTTTTTGGACTTTGTAATGAAAATTCCTTAAAAATCAGCTCAATTGAAATGTCTCAAAATTAAAACTTTTAATTATTTTTGCAGGTACTTGCTTTCAGTTTTCATTTGCTCTGTAAGATGAATTTATAGTCTTGCAACTGGCCTTCCGCCTTCCCGATTTGCACCAATTAGTCCTTGCATATAGATGAAGAACTAGGAGGAAGTGGAGTAGGAGGAAAATATTACTCTTAATTTGCTTAGAAGAAGAGCTTTTATTCAGAAATAGATCTATACAGAAAAGTTTGTTCTAGCTTGCTACACTATGGAGCCCCAAAAGAATTTGTTGACCAGGATATTTAATGTTTTTACAATATAAAATTAATGTGTCTTAAACAGCAAATATTGATTTTGTCATTCAGGACATATTATTGCTAATTATGTAAATGAACTGTATACATTATTTGCCTGAAATTCTAATGCAATGGAAATGGAAATCACATTTACATTTACTTTTTCTTTTCAGTAAGTAACCACTTGATCCTAGAGTGATCCTAAAATTCATTTATGTTTGTACTTGCATTTTGAGTCCATTTCAGATTGACCTTCAACTTCAGAAATTAATACAAGTTTTGCTGGAAAAGCTTGTTCCATGTACATTTAAAAATGAGGAGACCCGACATTCTTTAGACTCGCAGTCCATCTGTTTTGCATTTTCCTGGTATGTCCCATGAGTTTTTTAAACTCATAGGGCTTCCAGTATTACTCTGCATACGCTAACTATTTTCAAGCAAATTTCTTATATTTTCATGGATGTGCAAAATGAAGGAGGGGGGGAGAGGGAAAATACATATCAAATGTTGTATGTATGTTTCCATTTTTCTCAAAATGTTTCTTTCTATTTTCAAATATACATAAAGATTAAATTCAGTCACAGAAATTAACTACATAATAGGTTTGTTATTGGAGCTTACATTGAAGTCTGTCCCAGCATCATTATCCTAAGATAAATAAAACAGTCAAAAAAGAAAACACCCAGAAATAATTATAACCCAAAACAAAGAAAAGATTGCAGACCCATGTTCATTCTCTGGATAATATACAAAGTATTGTATTGCAAAAAGATGGAGGTAGACACAGAGATACTTGAAGAAGCATGAAGAGTTTTTGAGAAAGTTTTCTCAGTTCAGTTGAAAATAAGGTACCAGACCACAGCACAGTTTTAATACCAACATATTTAAAACAGCTTGCCTATTTTCTTGTTGTAGCTACAGTGAAATGCCTTATATATGCTTCTGTAAATGAAAGGAAACAGTGGATGATTTCCTATATTGTAAAACTCGCTGTTTCAGCAATCTGACATGAGAATGTATGAGCCCTTTTTCCAACAGCATAAGCCAGGATAATTAGTAGTATACCTGACAGGACTAGGGGAGGATTAAAACAATATACTTATATTTTCATAGAGCACCGCCAATATTATAAATGATAATATAGACAGCTTGTTACCTTGTTGTAGACTTGCAGTTCCATCAGCAACTGTACAGTACTTAAAAGTTTAATAGATAGAAAGGAGCCAATTTACATCATTTTCAGAATAGCCTTTTACCTATCACTGTCACAGCCGATCACTTTACACAGAGACACAGCTGCTTGATTCCCTTGGTCTCTACTTGCAATGTGAGGTATGCATTTTCCCAGGTAGATGCACAGTTTAGAACAGTATGTGCTGCAAATTATTGCTTTACTTTGCAAGATGGGTAATTTCAGAAGGACCGGACCCATTCCCAGAAAACATAATTCGTCTGGATATTTTCTTATGGTGTGATTTATATAGTCCAGAGCATAGACTAGCCATTATGGAGGTTTTCAAGAGGCGGATCTCTATTTTGATAGCTTTATTGTTGTTTTACATTAACATAGATAACATAAATATTGAAACACTGATGACATTTTTAGACTATAAAAGAAGTGTTACAAAGCAGTGGCTAATAGTACTGTGGCTATCTATCTGTTTTTCATTTTGGAGACTTAAATCTTTATTCCATTAATATGGTGCATTGGAAGACCTTACAGCTTGCATTTGCTCATTCATTTCCCTTTAAGTCATTATGAATGTACTAGAATGACTCTTAAACATCTCTCTGTGGGCTGCAAAAGCAAGCAGGTTTCAAGCTCAGAGATGACAAGAGGTGAATTGTTCTTCAGTACAGAGGGAAGGAGAGGTAAGTAAACTGACCCAGAGAGGGGCTTAGCAGAATAAATAGGAATAAACCAGGAAGTGGATGCCACTGAATAATGCCCAGTCCTGTAACAAACCTCTGGCCAGCAACAGGACACTACAGTGGAGGTTTTCCACCTTACTCCTGCTTTCCATCATGGAAAAGAAAACAGCAGGAAGACTTTTCTGTGGTAGCACTGAGAGCTTGTTTGACTTCAAGCAGGTCAGCTCACGCTTTAAATCTCTGGCCCGCTTTTTTCAGTGCCAGGCCACCAGCCTAGGCTCTTGGGAAGGGGCAGTAGCTGGTGCCCTGTACTGTTAAAGTGCACAGATGCTAATA
>KZ505690.1:340612-396187 GCA_002844005.1 Limosa lapponica baueri | reverse complement strand
GCCCACAGAACCCTTGTCATATCCATGAATGCTCAGCTTTGATTTGCATGAAATGCAGTTCTCAGTTGATGACTCAGGTCACAGGGTCACGAGGATGAATTGAAAAACTGACACACTTGGCAGAAAATTTATGCAAGAGGTGACTATGCAGGGAAGGCAAAAACAATCAGCACCAGAAAGTCACCAGGCTAAATCATACACCAAATTAACAACCAGTGGAAGGTCAGCTCAGAACAACTTTTTATGAAATAATCATTGGTCAAAGTACTTTTTTTTTCATATATTATTGTATAACATGCCATGTATTCCCTGCCTGAGGATTCTCACAAAGAATTAGATGATCTTTAGGACTGAATCAAACTACACACCTCCCATGAGTTGTCTGATGAAGCTTTAAAAGAGAAACACCTCTCCAAAAATGTACAGATATGGAAGACTCTTTTCCTTTACTCCTTTCTTTTTCACAAAATCAGACTCTCAGATTGTAGTATCTACTTCAAATCCACAGAAAAAAAAAATAAATTGTTCATTCAGCTCTGGTTTTCCATTCCTTCCCTAGCAGCTTTACATTGTTCCTTCACCCTTCTCCCCCACAAAACTAACATATAATTAATTTGCTTCTTACACATCTATTAGAAAAGTAAAATTTGAAAATAATTTGTAGGAATTGTGCATGATAACTTATACACCAGTTCTGGGAGAGTTTTCAAGGTATGTAAGTAGTGTATTGCAAAAAATACAAATGTTCTGATTCAAAGACTTAAGGAAGCTGAAAATCCCAAAGACATTTATGAAAATAAGAGCTAAGGCTTCAGTGGAAGTTATACTTTGAAATGCCTTATGAATCTGGATGATGCCAAATCTGAGCCACCCCCTCGCAGCAGAGAATGGCCCAAGAGACAGAGCTGAACCTGTGCAAATGGTGACTCGCAGGGTAATCTAAGAACAGTGCCATACAGAAATGTCTGTCTCTCCCCAGCAGTTAGCCAGTGTTTCAGCGCTCTCTGTGTTAGGAGAAACTGGTGGTGGAGTCAGATACCTGTTTTATGCAATCCTTTGTATAGGCAGAAAAAGTTCATATGGCCCAATTCCCCTAAACTCTGGAGCAAAGTCAGTAGGATGTAGTTGCTTTGTCATCTGCTGCAAGTCTTTTTCCACTTCTCCCACGAGGCTTTTCTTTTTTTCAGTAGTGCCTTGAACTGCTTTTGTGCTGTTTGTGCTGTCTTACCAGCATCCAGTCCTCCTTCTTGCTTTCCTCTTAGCATGCTGTTATTTCTCTGTCTGCACTCAACACGTTTCTGCTGTTTATCTTTCACATTCACATCCCACCGGTCCCCCTTACTTCACAGCACCAGAGGGTATTTGTTGAATTGTATTAGCTAGTCCCTGCCCACTCTTATGCAGAAGCTTCTTTTGTTTCAGCTATTCTTAACCTAAGGGGAATGTAATTGCCCTCTTATTTAGCCTGAAAGTATGAAATGGAAGTACAACCACAGAAAATGTATGCAGTGACAGATTTGGCATAAATTCTAGGTAAAAGCTGATTATCACAGAAACATATTATCTAGCTGCAGGGACTGCAGAGTGGAAGGGTTGAATTTCAAATTGAAAGGAATTAAAACCTACTGTATTTGCAAACATCAGTGGAAATGTGGAGCTGTACCTACACAGGGAGAAAGGCATGGGTTTATCTCAGATACAGATTTTATGTGTTTTATGACAAAATGTTGAACATGATTCAACACTTTGGGGAAAAAAAAAATGTGGCAAAAGATGTGTCAAATGCTCCTATTCTATGAAAAAAGAATATATGAATTTCTTATTAATTTAGTCTTGCTAGTCAACTTGATGAAACACAGTGCTTTCTTCCACCATGCTTAAGGTTTGTGTGGCAGAAAATCAGGGCTGGCAAGCAGTCTGTTGATCTAGACTTTCCCCATGCCCTCCAAAAAAGTCACACTTGCAGATAAATACATCTCTGTCTGCATAGGTTGTAGAGAACTTTCACAGTAGTATTACAGCAAGGAAAAACAGTTTTTACAGTATGATGGTTGTCAGAAAGACCTCATAGATCACAATCAGAGCATTAATTTCACTGAATTGGCAATCTAGGCCAAATTTCTTCCTCTATTTTAGTGTTTTGATTTGAAGCAACAGTGTAGTTTTGACAGACTATGTCCTTAATTGTCCCTTTGTATCAGTTTGATTTACAAAGCGGTTTTATTGCACAAGTGAGATTCCTTTCAGAAGAATTAAAGCTTGAATCTCTGTTCTGGATGCGCATCTTTATATTAAAACTACGACAGAACAACGCGGTCCTCACTGGGAATGGTCCAGAGTGACGGGGGAGAAAAACAAACCCGCAGATGGAGAAGCCTGTAGACTGTCTAGCAAGACACCTACAGAATCAAACTTTTCTCTGGAGAGCCCATGCTTCCAGGTGCGCACCGTCACAGTTGTCTCCTGCACAGCTGTTTCATGGATTCATCCTTTGAACCCTGTCAGGTACCTTTGAGGCCCAGCAAAGAGGATTTCACTATGGGGTTTTATGCTGTGGTTTTCTTCTCTCTCGTCATCTGTGCTTTAATGCTCTGATTTTTGAAATCGCACATTTCCTTATCCTCTGGATGAGATAAAATCTTATGTGAAATTCAAACAAGATTGATTACAAGACTCATCAAGTTTAGGACATTCGGGCCAAGCTGCAAAATAAAATCAATGCCAGTTGCTGCCTTTCATAATCTGTTTACTTCCTGACTGTGTGATGCTATTAAAATGCTTCATCTCCAAGTAATCTTATTGGCCTTCGCATTTATGCTATGGCTGACAGGATTAGCTCTGAAAAGCACTTACATATTACCTGTGATATAAACAAGTAGATTAGTGGATGGTGCTTTGGGCTGAAGTTATTATTTTCTTTGTAATTTATGTAGTGGATTCCAGGAGCAGAACATATCCTCTTGTGCAGGTAAAATGGTTGTCACACAGGCAGATGTTCTGGAAAGAACCTAATCCTCTTCCCAAAGGCCTTTAAGAACCTTTTCTGTGAGAAAAAATCACTTGTCCCCTGAATTTTCAGCAACAGACTATTTGAACACCTGGTGCCAGTGTAGCTTGTTCAGCAGCGCGCTCCAGACAGTGCAAGGAAGCAGGCAGGCAACAAGCTGACATGGTTTTCACCCAGTCTATCTATTTTCCTGGTTGGAACCTGGGGCCATTTCCACTGTCTGAATTTTATCCATGTGGTAAGTAAATTTTGCTGGAGACCACAACTGTCCATGAAGAATGGACAGGAATTCAGGGAGCTATTGTTTGTTTTCCTAAAGATCACAATGAATACTTGCTAAAGTTGGGAGATATGACACATTGTATATATGATATATGTGATACATTGTACAGGATATTGTAAATATATACACATCGTGAGGCACATCTCCCAAGTATACATTCATGTAGCTAGATAGAGCGATCTTCTGTACATACAAACATATGTGTATGTGTGTGTGTATACATATAAGCTAGAAAGGGGACTCTGCTACGGGCCTCGTTTCTATTAGCCTGGTACTCCTTTTCAGCTAGTCTTTCTCTGTAACATAATATGTAAACTGATACCCTTCACATTGTCATAATCAGTATTCATCAGTCTAACAACACAAGGGATATGCCACTCACTCCAGTAGTTTTGGTCATACTATTATAGCAAAGGTTAGTTAAAGGTTTTCTCTTACTGTGTTCCTTATGTCTACCTGCAGAGCCATATTATTCAACTTAAGATACTAGGTGACATATGAGCGTTCGGTTCTTGTGACAAGGTCTGTTTTCTAAACCAGGATATTTATTTTTCTGCAGTGCTAAGCATTCACCCTTTTGTCGCTTCCTTGGCTTAGATTGCTGAGGTTATTTTGAGATCAATTTTCATCTCCTATTTAAATCGTATGGCTGCTGGTTCAAATCCAGCTTGGGTCAGTAATTCTGCCATATACACGAAACAAGTTCTTGGCCTGAGCCAATTATTCCTGTTGAAGAGGTTGTCATGCTGCAGGGAAACAATAGCAGTTCCTTTGGCATCCTTCCTACCGGCCTCACTGGAGACATTACTGAAGAGGTGTACAGGATGATCCCTCCAAGTCAGGACTGAGAATTGTGATGCCTTTATAAAAGCACTGTGGAAAAAAATAAATATGCCTTTTACTGTAGAAGTGAAAGACTTAATCTACATACTAATAATGACTCAAAATTGTTATTTGTTTACAGATGCAATCTATTTTAAAATTAAGTTTTATAAGTAAAGTAGTGACTTGTCAGCCATGACAAATCATTAAAGAAAATGAGAATTACTGGAAATTAAAAAGAAGTACTTAAAAACCTCTAACATAAGCAAAGACCCCCTCTCTTGTAATGTTTTCTTCCTTGCTTCAAGAAAACCAACTTTGTTCTGTACTGATGTTTTGATTCCAACAAGCTACAGTAGCAATGAAGATCTGTCTGATTTCTGTCATGCAGGTGATTAGGTTAGTAAATGCTGATAAGCTTTATTGTGTGACTGTTTTTTAACCTGGAGGGGTCTCTACTCTTAGAGGAAATTTTAATCGTGATAGCACTTGCCTAGGCAGCAGGAAGCCCTTTTTGTCAGATTCATGCCTCAAATTAAACTCGGAGAGGATTTTTTCTTTTTTTAACATGTGTATTTCCAGTGCATATTTTAACTTCCCACCTGGGTGTGTAGTTTTGCTGTCGTGACACCTGGTAGCGGGAACAGAAAGTTGCTCGATTCTTCCTAAAGGTGAGGCCAATGTCAGGCTGTGATTGCAGCAGTGTGGGGCAAGGGAACAGCTGGCACTTGCCACCCCCCCTCAAACCCCTCCCGCCCCAGAGGGTGGATATCCTTGCGGCAATACGCTAAGCCTCTGCTGAGCCGGGGCCAGTCCTGCACCTGGTTCCCACAGCTGCCAGTGCGACGTGCTCAGGCTGCCACGCCGGTTTGGATGGCCCCCCACCGAAGAACCATCCTAGGGGGCTAATGGCAAGCAGCCTGGATGCAAACACAGAGTCTTGGTCCAGAGGAAGGGTTTCATTCCCGGAAAGCACACTGCTGGGTTGTCACGCTGCCGCAAGGTGCAGTCTGTTTGGGAGCTGTGGTTGTGCTGGGGGTGGGAAAGGACCGAGGTTTCCCTGTAGACCCTCTCCCCACCCTGGCTCTCTCCTCTGCACAGACTGAAGAAGCCTCAGGGCCACCCAAAGATGCCCACGTGGGCTGGATCTGCAGTACTGCCAGGAAGGCATGTTCCTCCCCCCACCCCTGCCCTCACCAACACAGCTAACTAGTTGTTCAATACAGAAGGGCAGAAGCAAGTTTTAAAGTGTCAAGGGTTTCCTGCCAGCAGCCAGCCAGCAACTGTATACCCAGGAGGGGCTTTGATGGATTTCAGTGGAAATGGGGGAGCTAAGTGGAGCTGATAATCTGCCCTTTTGCGTGACACTCCAGAAGTTACCTGGGTACTCACTAACTTGAAAAACAACATGGGATCACAATAAATAAATAATGAAATGAGCCTTGTACCATTTATAAGTAATGAAAATGGAATGTGCCTGATAACGTGAACCCATCAGTAAACAATAATGCTTTAAAAGGACACTGCCAGAGTCAATAGGCCACAAATTTGAACTTTTATTCTTGTCTCTGTTTGTAAGAGCATGTAGATCTCATAATATCAACTTACATGCTCGGAGCAACCTTATCTTTCTATAGCAAATAAAGCAGCATTGGTTTTGCAAGGAAAGAAAGAAAAGAGAAGTCAATATTAGCATTTCCGCAATCATGAGCTTTCCTGCCAAATAATGAATAAGGCATAAACCATCAAACGATATAAAAAATTCACATCCAGATTTTACTAGAACATTATAAAACATAAAATAAAATGTCTTTTCATTTTTTGAAAAAGGACTTCAGGTTACTCACTGAAACTGTAATTTCATACTTCAAGCCATATACATATGCCCATTCTGAATCTGATTCATGAGAGAAGCACTGGGTTTTCATGTCTTCATGAAAGAAAGACACTTAATTAGGGGTCTTCTTCTGAATCTGATTGCTCTGTGTGCAATGGAATTGATATTCTGGCACTTCCTAAGGGCAGCAGATATCTGCAGATGAAACATAAAGACCAAAAATATAAATAAGGAGCACTTTGGGAGTATGAGATTATATAATTATTGAGCAGCTGAAATAAATAACACAAATGTATGAGTTATTTATCTTTCTGCTGGGTAGTAGCCTGAATTTTATTGTAAAATTGAAATTTGAGACAGAAAATTGGATAAATTTGGATGTGAATCTTTGTTTAAAAGGAATGACTGGATTTGGGAGAGGGAGCTGTCATCTTGGAAGAAAAAAAATTTTATAACATTTTATCTGGTTTCCAGAGATCTCTTTGAAAACAGTTTCTTTTTATATGTTAAATATTTTAATAGAAGACCTGAGGAGCAAATAGAATATGTGTATTTACTTCTCACTTTTAAAAATAACTTTAGCAATTAAATTCAACTACTGTAGCATAGTGAGTAAGTATATCTTCAGATATGGGCTTCAAGATGCATTTACCCTATATTTATACTGAGGAAGTGAAAAAAAGACCAATTCTCCCCTCACACAACTTCTTTGATGAAAAAAAGTATGAGTATTTTGTGCACAAACAGTCATTCTTTCAGTTATTCCATTGAGAAGTAGAAGTTATCAATAGGTGTGCTTTGCTGGCTGTAATGATAGCAAAGCTATTGCACTGTTAAACCAGGAAACAAAAATTATCACTATTCAATAAAGTTTTAAACAGGATCACTAATGACATAGAATGTCGAATAACCATTAAATTTCTGAAAATTAAAACCATCTGTCCATTACCTTTTCACTGAATCTAGCTCAATGTGTCATTTTAAAGTGTTCTGTCAAGCTACATCAGTCACTTCTCGTTACCCTACTCCCACAACATCCGGAGACACGGCAGGCACTGCCTGGAATTGTACTTGCCCCGGCTCAGCTTGTCTACACCTTTTTGAATGACCAACTTCCATCAGCATTTTTAGTTCATGCTAAATTAGGGGCCTGATCCTGCAAATCTTATGAATACATTTCAATTTTAAGGGCTTTAATAAATTCCTATTCTGTCATTTCCCAGGCAAACTCTCATCGACTTCCCAGGAGGCTTGCCTGACTGACAACTGATTAAGCACAGAGCAAAAGCTTCAGGGTTTAGTCCATGATTTTCAGTGTGACTAATAAGAACTGTTTACCTGACTAAGGGAAGGAAATACATGACATCAAGACGTGATTCTGCAGGCATTTGTCACCAGACCTACAGCTTACAGCACTGGATAACTCCAGTGACAACAGTAATCCACTTCTTTAAAAGTGTCTCATAATTCTAGTTGCAAATGCTACTGTTTTCATCTCAAAATCAGTCCTAGTTTTAAAAATGTTAAGGAAGATGATAGATACATATTTTTCTGTCTTCTTTTCAGAAGAAAAGTGGCTATTGTGTCAACAGGCCTAAAATGTCTGGCAAGGGAAAAGGGAAACAAACTCCAGTGAAAAATGTTTTGATAGAAAGATCTAGTTGCTATGCAAGAAATATTCCTGTTGCAATATTTTAGTATTTCTGCAATATTTCTCTGCTTCAAGCAGCGAAAGAGGTATTCTCCTTGCTTACATACAGCAAGTTTCCTTGCTTTTGATGGATTTGAATGGACAAAAGAATTAAGGAAAACAAAACTTTTTAAAATGTGTGTGTATTGAAATGTAGATTGATTTGATTACAGCTATAAGTCACATACATCTCTCAGCTTTTCCATATGAATTAAAAAAAAAACATAAATATTGTTTTGGCAAACTTGTTCCAGGTTTTTGGCTTGTAAAGTCATGGGTTTATGCTATACTCTTCCTGGGAAGAGAAACGCTGCAATGAATATAAAAGATAGATAATTCAAATGTTTGAGGGTTTTTTTTGTCCAAAGCGTATCATTTTAGGTTAGATAGTGGTGAGAACAGAATTACTTCAACAGAACGTAGGAATAACTACTCTTAAGTTGAATGCCAGGTTCTTCTGTCAACTTTAACAATTTCTAATGAAATTAATTAAAATCCAGGTTGCTGCATTTTTTCACTGCCAATTTGAGCACCATTGAGTAGCTTTGATCAGCCCAGAATACATTGGATCATTTTGGGTAGTAGTGTAATTTAAAAACTTCCAAGATTTAGAAAGTGCAAAATTTTTCTGTGTGAATTATTTTAGACTAGGAAGTTCTTGAAAGTTTGAAGATCAGCTCCAGATAAGAAGTCAATGAGGTCTTTCCAGTAAAAAAAAAAAAATAAAAAAAATTGTTTCCTTGAATAGCGTGTCTGATAATCTATGTAGATTGGAAACTATCTTCCATATGTCACATTTACAAAGGGAACTGTAGGAATTTAAGGATGATTAAAATGTGTTAGAAATGGTGATTGGTACACATTATAATGTCAGCTATCTGAAAAAAAAATGCTGTCAATTTACAGGAAAAACCTTCCTGTTCTAGGGTTGGGGGCATTGAAATGTACCTCTCTGCCTTTTTTCTCTTCTCATTGTTTTGCTAATATATTTCAAGACCTTGAATAAAAATTAGTTACTTCTGTTATTGCTTCTTGTCAAGTGTAAGGATCTGCTAGTTCAAACAGTATGAATTTAATAAAAATAATGTTAGACAATGGAACCTAATGATAGACATGTTTATTTTCATTCTTTCCCCTGTCCTTTTTTGCATGCAATAACATTAATCTTTCTTTTCAACATAAATCAAAGCATTATCACACTCTGACCTCAAAGACAGTTAACCAGGATAAAGACTGGGAAAGGAGTACTCTATGTTTAGAAGACTCAATCAGCACAGTGCGACAAAGAAATGAGAATTACCTTTATTCATAGACCAACAGGCAGTAGTATTTATGAAGCCACAAAAACCCCCTTGCAAACTCTTTATTCAGTGTCTGTTAAGTATTTGACCATTACAACTATATGTTGAAAATATCTTTCCATTCATGAAGTATGGAGAGGACATATCTTTATAACGGAGCACAGCTCAGTAATGAGAATGTGAGATTTTTTTTTGTCTCCCTTCATATCTAATTTCAGGGCAGTTCACCTATTTGATAAGAACTTCTTCTGCATAAAATGGAAAAAAAAAAACACCTCCAAAAATAGATTTTCAGGCTGCAAAAATCCATTATGGTAAATTAGTCTGACCATCCACATAAAACAATTGGATGTTCCATAATTATCTTAATCATAACTTCTGACTGAACTATAGAAGATATTGCTCAAACAAGATGTCTGTGGCCAATTTGAGAACAAGCAGTGATGGAGAAGCCACTGTAACCACAGGCAAGTTGTGCTCATGATTGATTATCCACACTGTTACAACCTGCATATTAACTCACATTTGAATTTGCATAATTTCAGCTCCTAAATACAAATCTCAAGACATTATACACGGTTGCAATAGTGCCTTTCATTTCCCATCTAGACTCTTCAGACTGCAGCTGGCCAGACTATTCATTCTGAACAGTTATCAGGTATGCCTCTTTTCACTGTTTATAGGTGAGCATTGATCATGATTTTTATGGATTTGTAGTAATTGCTTAGCAAATGAGAACCCTGGACCTATTTGAGCTTGATGTTGTTGTGCAAATGCAGGTCTCACAGTGGTTTTCCTCCCTTCACCATTCAGTTGCAGCATCCCCATGTCTCGCTGTGTGATTGGTCACATCATTAGCTATTTTAACAAAGATGTGACATGCATAAATGCTGTAATTCCTGCCTCAATGAGCTTATGAATGAGTCTCCAATGGGAATAACTGTGGGGCTCGACAAAACAATAGATCAGAGGAGACACCAGTAAGATACAGGACAGAACAGGATGGGTTATTTTTGTAGGAAAATTAAAATTAATGTGCAGAACATGAGGTTGTTTCCAGATTTTATTTATTGATAGGTAGGTTTTGCAAGAATAAGAACGAGGGGGTTTGATTAGCATAGAGAAAACACTATGATTTGGGGAGTGTGGAAGAAAGCATAGAAGTAATTTTCAAACCAGCCAAAAAGGGACAATATGAAAGCTGAGATCTTCAGTGTGGACTGTGCAAGGGTGAGAGGAAAAGAGGCTGTCCATCAAAAGCACCACACAATATGCAGCAAAGAAAGCTATGTATACAGATTGCCTACTGACAGTGCCTATATCTTGTAGTTAGAGAGGCCCATAGAGGGGGTGAGAAGTGGCAACATTCCTAATTTAGGCATCCTCGATAATCCCATAATTACACAAGATGAATTCAGAACCTTGTGCCTTTTAATAATGCAGGGCTAGCCGCAATTTCACCCTGCAGGCAGAGAGACACAGAAGTGTAAAGATCAGTTAAGACCTCGGCACACAATGTCCCCTTCGGCTGTGCTCGGAGGCTGATCCCTCTCCCTAGGTTTTGTCCCACGCTACAGGCAGATCGTGCTGCCTTTTGAGGCTGAAACACACTAAATGTGTCACTGGGACAGGGAGTTTGCCATTATGTCAGCACTGTCCCTGCGTTACACCACCGCTCTTTGCTGCTCCTGCCTGCGCCGGCTGATGTATCTGAGGTTCTTTGAAAGCCACTGGCGTTCACACTTGATCTTTTTCTCATCTCAGAATATCCACATCCTTAACCCACGCAACCCAGCCGTACACAGTGCCCAGGTGAGAACAGCCAGAGCGTGGCTTCCCATTGTTTGCCCAGAAATACTGCCTTCATGCATGAATTTCCATCTCTGTTCCAATAAAAGCACTTCTCCAGGTGAATTAAAAGTGATTGCATGAATATTCATAGGCAAAGAAAAAACATTAGTCTATACCTAAAGGGATTATACATACTTGTTTGCAAATAGATTTTCCTAAGTATTAACCCAGTTCTTCCTGAGAAGATAAAATCATCATTCTCTTTTTTTCTCTCTTGTATAATACAAATCTGCTTATCTTACGTTCCCTTTACGCATTTCCACCGATGTGTCCCCCTTCACCGTGGTCATCGCTGTGTTATGCCATGCAATACTGGCAGGATGGCAGGCAAGAAACTGTTCTTATGCTCATGTTTCATACAGGAAACTGATGTTAAATGACTTGTCAAAGGATGTTCTGAATGTCTGGGGCAGAATGAGGAATTAAATCTCCCACTTCCCCTGTCAGCGACACCTCCACTAATCTTTCACTGCATCTACTATCTTTGACAAGACCTCAGCTTTCTCCCTGCCACTTTCTTTTGCCAAGGGAAAATAAAGTTAACTTTTAGCCTGCTATCCTCCCAAAGCCCAAGTTATCAAACTTTACAGTTTTCTGCTGAGCAGGCTTTTTCCAGAGACAGCAAGCCAGAGTTATTGTACTGGGCAGTACAAGGAACAAGTGTGCAGTTATTGTGGCGTGCATAGGAGACATCAGAAGGTATTGTATGTATTGCAAGGGAGGCAAGAGGTCCTGAGATTTAAGTGCAGGAGGTGCAGGCGTAGAAACATCCAGAGGTAATTAAACTGAGAGAAAAGGGGATGTAGCACTGCATTGACATTGCAGCCTTTGTATCGGGAACTAAAACATCAGTTTGAGCAGGAATTACTGGAAATTGGTCATCATTTCTTGTGGTGTACATAAAACTTTGTTAGAAAGTGAGGTGCTTGCATGCTCTTCTGAGACTCTGATTAACTAGGGGTGCTGACGCATTACTTCAATGAAGAGGAAAAAGAGCCAATGGTACATATTCTTCTAAGTGTGAACAAATGTGTAGGCTTTTCTTTTTTCTTTTTTTTTTTTCCTTCCTTTTCCCAAAGTCACTGATGCTTAGGTAAGGAAGAGTTTGCCCTTAACCTGTAATTCACTGCGTTTTTCTTTTTTATTCCAGACCACTGGATTATAGTAAGGTCTGATAGCTATCACTAGCCTGTTTCTGACATCTTACTAGTCTTGCCTGTGGCGGAAAAAAGGAAGTTTATGTAAAGAAACAAGCGGCTTCTCTCCAATACCCACAGCTTGTTCACACAATAGAAGTAGATTAGGCCAAAAAGTCAGAAATATGTTTCTCAGCTATTTTAAGAGCAGGTTTGAAGCCGTGCGTATGCAAGGAAATACTGGTAACCTGTATTGTCAATAATGACACGCTCAGAACCATATAAAAGAATTGTTTTAAAGTCACAAGTGTGTAAAAAATTGCAATGTCGTATTACATATTTTTGAACACATTTGTTCATAAAATTGCAGAAACAGAGTCCATAATTGTAAATAAATTAGTCACTGAATCCCTGGTTCTTTGATAATAAACCCATCAAATATCCCAAGAAGCTTTGTTACCCAAAACGGAGGGCTCCTTAGGATCTCTGGCAAGTGACAGGAATTTGCAGATCGATACCTGACAGCTTTTATTTGCAGCAGAATCTACTTTTCCTATGAGCGGTTCCAGACAGCAGTTCCAGGAATAGTTTATAGGACAGAAACATCCTACACAAATAGCAGGGTTTAATCCAAAAGAGTAAAATAGCAGGATTTTGTTTCATTTTTCCTCACCTATAAATTCTTATAAAGAGTCATTTAAATTAACTCAAAAGAATGAAGGGATCAATATTATTTCAGATTTCAGAAAAATCCTTTGTAATTTTATAAATGCAAAGTCTCAACCATCTACAACACTTGCACCCCCACCCCTCCCCAGCCCCCGGCTCTTATCTTCTTTGATCACTGACTGATTTATTTTGAACATGATGGGCTTAATAGCACATAGATTGTTTATACAAGCTAATATGAATTCAGCTACATGGGCTCCAATGAACAGATGTTTTTTACTCTGCAATGTTGATGAGAATGCTCATCAATATATGGATAGATTTATTCCTGGAAAGTGTATTTTGGCATTTGTTTTGTTAAAATAATTAAAGCAAGACATTTCTTTTGATTTTGGAGTTTGTTTTTTTATTTGTTTGTTTGTGTGGGTTAGATCCCATATAAAAGTCTGGTTCCCTTTTTCTTGTACTAAATGAAATTGTTTCAAATGAGCCTGTCATATGATGACAGACTATAGCAATATGCCTCTAATGAAGGAGCTAAATATATTAAATAACTTTCTGACAGATATTTGGTTTTGGTTGGATGGACAGGTATTTGGGTTTTTTTCTCATTTTTTTATCTATTCAGTTCAAATTGTCAAGTAACACAAAAACAAACAAACTCTGAATCTATGAAATAATAATCCCATGTGAAAAAACTATATTATGTGGGGGAAGAAAAAGACAAACAGCACTTTTACAGATAATTTTACAAGAGGTCACCCTGACGTTTCTTCTTTACTTGACTGAAATAGTCTGTTTAGAATGCATTATGGAAAATGCCTGACCCGTGAACTAAACCAAACATGCTGTAAAAATAGCGGGATCTTTATTAATGTAAATTAGCGAGCCCGAATATTTTGTTGCACGGGGGTCAGTTGGAAACACTGTAATCTAATTACTCTTCAGTTTCATTTATGTGCACAGACATTTGCTCCTGTAACAGGGAAGACTGTTTCTTTTGGCAGCGGCCACGACGTGGAAGCCTCCAGTATTTGCAGGCTGATAATAGGACTAATGTGCTGGCGCCCTGACAGAGGGCACAGGAGGGCATGCTATTAGATAAGTGTTTCTGCTACATTACCCAGACAGCATTGCCCTTCACAGAATGTTCCAGCCATTGTGCAGTTTGATATCACACAGCTATAGAATGCTAATGCCAACATAATTATGTATTTTGGCTTCCTTTTTGGCAATAGTCTGTACTTAAGCAAAATTTAGTACCATCTTATATGCTCCTACAGCTGGATAATTAAAGGGCATTTCAGTTTTCAGAACAGGGAACTAACGATATGAAGATCGGTGGCTATTTAAAGAGTTATTCACTGTGCTTAGGGAGTCCTGACAATCAGGTCTGTTTTCAGGCACAAAATACATTTGGTAACAAAAAGATGACACGTTGGTGCAATTCAGCCAAATTTGTTTCTCCTGGGTTAATGTGCATGTCACATAGGCTTCCTTGCATTTTCCCTCAGCAAAGAAAACTCTTGCTTTTAAGTAGAATCTGCAGGTGCACAGCTTTAGTTTGAATCTGTGACAAACAGTATGTGACAGAGCTTCAGGAAACTCAGAATTAAAACTGCATTTTCACAAAATGACACAGACCGGTAGTGAAGGAACAACAAGACACTCGCTCCTGTCCCAAAGGAATATGATGTTCTCGTTGATCAATTTAAGGAAGTCTCTGTGCAGTACAGGATATCTTAAAATGAGATAAATCTGCAAAGAAGGTGAAAGTATGAACTTGATTTATGGACCAGCTTTCTGACTTGTCCTCATGGGCACCCAGCTAGAAAGTTATTTTCAGTTCTTATCTATTGGTGAATATCAGCACAGACATGTCCACAGAGCACAGCTAGGAATTGTGGGAATATCAGCGTGCTCTGAGCAAAACATGGTCGCTAGAAATGAATTCAATTGTAAAAGCTGACTTGGCCGTGAGTGTGTAAATGAAAGCCTAGGTTGAATTCTTGTGTCAAGCTAAGCACACTACGTCTTGTGACCCAAGGAGCAGGACTTCACCCACCACGCAGTTACAACAGTTTTAAGATTGATTTTAAAACATTAAATTACAATGAGTTTAGCAGCACATGGTGCTCCTGCATGAGAATTGCTGTGTTCCGAAGGAGGAACAGAGGCCATATGTGTTTTGAGTCTGCTTTTCCCTGCACGACGGCAAGGGTGAGATGTGTCGGCATCGTATTGCTTGTGAGCATGTGGCATCCACGGCTGCTCTCAGCTCCGAGGAGGAGCTGCCTGGCATCTTCTCGCTCCTGAGCCTTGCGAGCTTCCCGGGGAGCCTCTCTGTAGCCTTAGAAGGTTCCCTGGCTTCAAAGGAGCTAAGTAAGCTCTGGATGACAGCCCGTCACACAAAGCAGCTGCTCCTTCCCTCTCCCCTCGGAGGCTGGCTCCCGACCCCAAATTCCTGCGGCATTCCGACCCCGTGGTGTTTACACGGAGGGAGGGCTGGGAGCGTGGGGGGCCAGGGCACAGCCGTGCCCAGCTCTGCCTCCTCCCCACCATCCGCATTGAGAGATGGCTCAAAGTGGGCCGCGAGCGGGATGGGTTTTGCCACAAAATCGTTTGCCTAATTGCAAAAGGAGTCATTATGCTCAGCTTCTCAGTGGCCAGGTATCTATTAAGAATATAAATAGAAAACATATTCCCCCCTCTCCTCCCTGCCCCCAGACTGGATCTATAGCATACGGAGGTTCAAGTGACAAAGCATTCCACGCAGCAGGGTTTGTATATCCTGGATTTGGATCCCTGAATTCACAGCTATATTCCCCATGGAGGCTGGGTTGCAACGGATCTTAAAGTAGCTCTTTCTCATGCAGAACTATTAGAATTAGTATGTTATAGCTGGTGTCCTCAGCTGTTCAGTCCTGTGGAGAGGCGTCTAAAATGATTGCACTTCTGCCTTCTTCTTCATTCTTATGCCATATGACTTCTGATACGCGGCTTATCAGAAACAGTAAGGTGTAACTCATCAAGTAAGATGTACCTAACCAAAAATCCTTCAATTCTGATACCTAAAGGCTATCAGTGCTATGCAGCCTGCTTGGCACTGATAGACGGAGCAAAATTATGTGGTCAGCTCTAAGAATCAACAATAAAGTATTTATAATTATATATTTATAACAGGAAGCCATGCTCACGAATTCCCCTTGAGAAGGGGAAATCAGTGAGTAATTTACCCGTTCTGTGATGCGTAAGAATTACTAGGAAAGCACAGCAGAAATGCAAACAAAGTCACCAGCAGGTAAATTCTAATGAAATACTGTTTCTGAATATTGTTATATCAATGATCAATTTGCATCATGCTTAATAGCAATCATTAGAAATGGAAATGCATCAATTATTGTATACATCCATTTACTCACCTATGCTTCTGAGAACATTATAAAAAATGACGGATAATTAATTAGGGACCACACAGCATCTAGTTTTTAAGGTTACATCTTGTGATTTTCAAGAGAAGCCACATTCTCATGCATCTGTGGCCTGAGGAGGGAAAGGAGCTCCGCAAAATGACAAGGGTTGCTTCAGTCCTAGCAGCCACAGGAGGGTCTCCTGCTTCCTTCCAACACCTCTCCCACTCCTGTTCTTCCCTGCTCCTCTCCCCCAGTAAATCTGGTAGCAAGTACAACGCTTTGAGCAGATGGGTAGTAAATACAGAGCTGGAGATTATGTCTGACAATTAAAATAAAAGTGTCTGACTCGACATGAGTTACATTATCTAAAGACCTCATATTGGGCTTCTATTTTAAATGCCTACATTTTCTAAGTGTGAACATTTTTTTCCTGACTAACCTTTTAAGAAAGTGCAGTGTTTAGAGATACCTACATTTCAGAGTGCCAAACTTGATACCATATAAGGGTCTGTTTTACGGACGGAGCCAAGAGCTCTCCCTCTCAAGGCAGGCTCCTCACGGCAGCCCCAGGGTGGGCACCGGCTCCCTGGTCTCTGAGGAGCATTCCAGCCCCCGGCTCACACTCTATCTGCTCCGGCAACTGGGTGCACGCAAGTGTTAGGCAGTACACCTGCAAAACCAGTTGGTCCCTATAAATTTTACAAGTGCAAATTCTAACACTTGCATGCCCCGCTGCTGCTGCGCTTCCCGCAGCGTTTACTCTCCCAAACTGCAGGGAGGTTTGAGTGCAAAAATTTGCCATAGGACATTTATGAGTGCATGTTCAACCCGGTGCCAAAAATTCTGCCATAATGCCATTATTAGAGCTCCACATCTTGCACCATTCTACACCGATGCTAATAGTGTTCATGCTGACCAGGTCTTAGGTAAGGGAGGCTTGTAAGCTGTTTTCCAGATCTCAGGAGGTGGAAGGCACCACCACTGAGAGAGATTTTGTATTTGTTTTGGGTTTACTGAAAACAAGAAGTCTGTTAACCTTGGCAGAAATCAATAAGATTTATCCCCAAAACCAATGAAATGTGACACACTTAACTCCCAAAAACTCTTGGCAGTATTTCATAATGAGGCATCTCACCACATTTTGGGTTTCTGAGCTGTTTTGTCTTGTTTTCTTTACTGACTTGATGTTGTCCTAATGCTATTTGCAGATGACAACGTTAGATAAATTTAAAGGCTATATGAATTAAAAGTTACATGATACAGTTTTCCTGGCATGATAGCCATAAACAGAACTGAGAACAGGAATAGGCCTTTTATGAAAGTAGAATTCATACCTGCCAGCCAGCTGAAACTGGGAGCAGTTTGTTCCCAGATTTATTTTTTTAATTGGATACAGTTTGAGCAGATGCCTGTAAAGAGGCATTATATAGTAGCTACTTAGAAGGACTCTGTGAGGCATTGGAGTGCTGCTACAAACAGAAATTTAAAGGGCTAAAGTCACACTTTTAACAGACAAAATGGCTGTAAAGGACGTAAATAAATTTGTCCACATTTCCATACCATTCTTTCCTTTTTTAAAAGAAAGGGAAATTTAGAACAAAAAACTATAATAAATATCAGGAAAATGCAATTTCTTCTTCTGCCAAACGCTTAGCCACTGAAAGCATCTGGGAAAAGTTCAGGACCAGATAGTTTCCTCCACTGGAAGTGTCTTTGCACTTCCTTTTCTGCCATATTAATAGTATTTCATCATTCCATCTACAATAGCAGTAGCTACCCCTCCCCCCCATTGCCTTGTTTCATCCTCTGTAATTTCTTCGCCTTCTTCAGCCTTCTTATTCTTAGCTCTCTTTCTCTCTGGGTGGACCTTGGTAACTTCTCATGGAGAAGTTCAACACAGGCCTGCTGTCGCTGCTTTCCTTCTCTTCAACTTCTCTTCTAGCTCTCTTGTTGCTCTGCATGCTCTGGTGTCAGCTTCTCCTTGCCATTCACAGTTCTTGCCTCGGTTTTCTGCTCTTCACCTCCTAAGAGGTGTCAGGCCACCCTGGCTTCTGTCTTTTACCTGCTTCCCAGATGCTCTTATCAGTGTCTTCAATGATATCTCTGTCTCTCAAGAAGTCTCCAGCTGAAGGAATCGTCTGCATATTCAAACACCTTGCTGCTTTCAATAGTTGCTTCGTCATAGCCTTCTCCTTGACTTCTGGACCCCCCTGCTGTCTTCTCCCGGTTCTCCTCTTTACTCATTTGAAATGTTGTTGCTTCCCTCCCACCTTCTCTAGGTACTCCATAGAGCTTATACTACGAACCATCATTTAAATTTTGTCTGTTGGCTACTGTTCCTTACCTAATTGTAAAGCTGTTTAATTGATACTCCACATCCATACTAAAATATCCCCAATGTGGTTATCTCATTTGCAAACCTGATTAGGTTTTAAAAAAAAATTATTTTGTTTCAGAACTGCAAGATTTATTACACAGGTAAGCACTCTATCATACTACCTATATAGTATGTTTACCGTTGCTCTCTTAGAATAAATGAGAAATGTTCTGCTGGCTGTCATAGGTACCATAACATTAAAGAGCAAACAAGAAAGGGTATTCACCTTATCTCAAATGGCAGAGGTGTGTTATTTGTAATCTGTTCTAGCTCTCTCCTCAAAACTCCCTCCTCTGCTGATGGTACAAGTTTTAAACCCTTGTGCAAAAAAAAAAAAAAAAAAATTGTGCATACTTTTCTCTTGATGGCTTTTGCACATTTGGATTGCCTGTTTGACCCAATCTTATCACATCAAAATTAGGACACAGTCAGGCACTCTCTCAGCTGGGAGGCAGAAACCAAAAGCTGAGAGCTGATAAGAAGCAGCTTCTTAAAACTACCTCCTGCCTGCTCCTGAGTCTGCAAGCACTATTCCTCTGTTACATTTTGAAGTCTAACAGCTCTAAAGAGCCAATTATTTAAGCTAATCTGTTTGCCTTTCCACTGGATCAGAAAGGACAGAAGGAAAGGCTGACATCTAGACTTAGCACTCCTGTGCTCTGTGAGGATGGATGAGTGCCATGGAGAATGTGCCACCATTCCTGGCCAGCCCCCACCTGCAAGGTTTCATTTCCATGGGCACGCAGGAGCAGGCTGGAGAAGGCTGGTGTGCGGCTCTGGCTTTGGTGCAGAGTTAGGAGTTAGGATATGGCCAGAGCACACACCCTGGCTCAGAAACAGGGAAATGCTCTCAGATCTGGGAATGCAGGTGTAACTGCAGCCATGAAATTGTCTCAGCTGAAATGCACCGACTCTTGGCAACCCCAGGATTTTCCATCTCTCCCTCCAATTTTCTTTCACCAGTTCATGGGGTTCCGGCTGTGCTGCACCACGGAGAAGGTTCCCCCTTGGTCAGGTTGGCTGGCTCCCTTCTGATCACCGACCTCCCAGGTGAAGAGTTAAGAGAATAAAAGGTCAGCAGGCCAGGATACACGCTGAAGGTCATCCTGGGTATATCTGACTATCTAAGCACCCGGGGAATGACAGAGTCACGTGATGACCATCAATTATTACAATATTTAAAGAAGGTCAGAGAAGCCCTGGAATATCTGCTTCACTGACTGAAACACGTTAAGAGTCTGAAACCAAATATTATGAGAGGGCAGTCAGGACTTCTGTAGCTTTCACAGTTGAACCCTGCCAAAGTGAACCAGACAACAGTTTAAATAAAAAGAGAGGAAAAGAGAAATTCAAACATAATCTTCTTCTGGGAAACAATAAGCTTACTTTATTACATTTTGTGCAAGTGACCTTGTAGAGCATTTCTATATTGCAGAGAGTAAGATTTTATGTCTTAAAAACAGTCAGAAAAGGAAAAAAAGGAAAAGGGACTAAGTTTTGCCTGGGGTAAACAGTGACTACTGAAGCTGTGCCAGTTTATACTATGACTTTGGTCAAGGTTTCTCCTGATCAAAAATACCCCAGCACCAAAACTTGGGCCGAAAAAGAACCATCCGCCACAGGGAGTCTAATACATCAATGTAAAGCCGATCTACGGAGCACTCAGATTTATTCTGCAGGGAGCAACCTTTGCTGGCCGGGGCAAGGATTGCGTGACCTAAAACGCCTTTTCCATCTATTTCGGTGATGCACAGTTATTTTAGCAGCTTCGTTTCTTTTCTCCTCTGCCGGGTAATAGCATTAGGGGCGGATCTGCCGGAGGAAAGCGGGGCTCTCAGGCGGTCGGTCGGTCCGTCCGTCGTAAAAATAGAGCGGTGCGTTCCGAGCACGCGAGCGAGGCACCTGGCAGCCCGGGGCTCGGAGCAAGCGAGAAGGAGGGATCTGGGGATGGCTGCTGTCACTTCGCCGGGTGGCGGCCAGGGCTGGTGGCTGCAGCTCCCGGCCCGGCGGGGGCGAGGCGAGGGGCGGCTCTCAGAGCCCCATGTGCGCTTGTTTACTACCAAGCGCGGGGCTGGTTTGTCGCCTTGCTCCCATTCATTATTCCCTCCCCCCCCCCCTCCTTCCCCGTTTGTTTATTTTGCAGCCTTTCTGGCTGTCCCTCTGGGGATCTGAGGAATCGCATTAAGGACTCGTCTATCTTATCGCGGGAGACAAGCTCTACGCTCCGGAGGCTATCTCTCCCTCTGGCCCCCGGGGCCGGCAGGAGGCTCCGGGAGGGGAGAGGAGAGGCGCTCCGCGGCGGCAGGCAGCGCTGGAAACGGTCCGCCTTAACTCTTTCCTGGCGGAGGACTTCTGAGGCAGAGAGGAAATCGCAGCCCTCCCTCCGATCCAATTACTGGCTGGAGGAGTATTGGCAGACGAGGCAGGGCTGCTTTAGAGGCGGGTCAATCAGGGTGATTGCCAAAGGCACAGTCCTGAAAAGCGGTGGAGGAGGGGTTCGGCTGTTGGATGAGAGGAGCCCGTGCCTCAGACCCTGCTGCCACCCCAAGTCTCTTCCCAGCTTTGAAAGGAGACGGTTTTTTCATGCGCTGATTGCTGGTGCAAAGCCGCAGGGAATGAAACCTGCAAACCTCCCTTGGTCCAATGCCGCTCCCCAGCCCAGAATAAAATTAAGGCTGGACGTTTTCCTGTTGTAAATCTGCTTATCTGCCTTCAAGCACCTGACCTACACTTAAGACAGATGTATACACGGGCTAGCGTGCAGACGCACCATCTCATCCTCATACGTTGCTTTTACCAGGATATGTAAGATCATGTGAGCAGTTTACACTCACACACAAACATACAGCGATGCAATTACAAGCTAGAGTGTGTAATGCAAACAGATGAGCCACCAGCAGAACTGGCAGAAGGCAAATATCTGTTTTAGCTGTTGGCTCTTTTCTGAAGTACCAACAGCACAGCAGTCGCTCAGCTGAAGCAATGGAAAGAAGTGCGTGATTCACCTCAGCGCATTTCTCATGTGTCACAGATTCTTCCCTGTCTGAAATCAGAGGGGCCAAAGTATCCCAGGAATCCTTCTGCAGGGGCTGTCCTTGCATAACAAAAGTATCTCTGTTTGGACTACGAAATAAGCTCCCTGCTTTTACCTGTGGATTTCCTTTGAACGTCCCGGGCCTGAAAACTACTGAATTCTCTGCAACAGCTTGCAATGGTTTTAAAGGCACATGCGAAACAGATCCTTCAAAAATATCCTAACCTGCCAGCTTTTTTAAAAAAACAACCACAACCAAAACCAAAACGGGCTAAAATATCAGGAGAGAGATGTTTCCATGTAAAACAGAGTTCATCTGTTAGTGTATAATTTGCACAAAGCTAAAAGGGCTTGCTTGTTTACAAATGTATTTTATTTGACAACACAAATTACAAGAAACAGAAAGCACATTGCAGAAATCAGCTGGGTCGTGTAATGACAGTGTGATCAAGAGCCCCACAGCTCTAATGTCAGTGCAGGGAACACACTCCTCTACGTGCAGAACCCCTCTTCTCCCCAAGTCCTGCTTGGAACAGGAGCCCTGAAGATGTTTTGCTTTGTTCCTAAATTGTATTTTTAGACAGCATAAAACGTGGCATAATAAGGGAAGCTGACTCCAGTTCCAGCTGTGCTGCAGGACATGCTGATTCCCAAGCTGAGTGAACAGATACCCTTTACTATTACAAGAGATCAGGCAGATTGCTGATTTGCAGCCCTTTCCCACTGCAACCTTAAGCAAACAGAGTTTAATTAGATCAATAATGATCAAAGTTACTTTGGGCAGAGAGGACTTTCAGTGCCTTTAATGGTGATGAATCCACTGGCTCAGAAAGGAAAAACAAAAACAAACCAGAAAAGAGAAAGTCAGGGGATTTTTGCCAGCCCTAATCATTTAAAATAGTTTTGTTGTTCTCCTTAGTTCAAAACGCTGGGTACCGTCACAATAGCTCTTTGATATCGGACACTGATATTGATCTGGGTGCATCTGTCTCGCTCAGCAGCTGATAATGACAGCACACGTGATTTCCTGTTATTGAAGCCCCACAGACATTTCTGGAGCCAGAGCTTGGCAGCTCCGGGGATCCTTTCCCATCAGCAGCCCAGTGTCCAATGCTCTCATTGCCTTTCAGCCGATGTAAGGAGGATACAGTGCAGCCCCGCTGAGTTGTAAACAACTTGTTTACCTCCTTCCCGGTGTAATCTGTCTCTGCTTCTGTCGGCTTCTGTGGCATCAACAGAGCATTAAAACACCCCGAGCTCATAGGCTGATGTGCAGAAAACAACCCAAGGAGCCTTTCCAGGCTCTTGCTTCCCAGAGCACGGGAGGCTATTTATACCTGTTGTTTCCACTCAGCCAAAGCAGCCCTGCTTTTTTTTGTGTGGTTAGCTTTGAAGAAAACTACTTTTTGACGTTCGTTCTGCTGGTGTGAAAATGTAAGCGGTGTGGGCCTGATGCTGCTCTACCTGCAAAGCTGCATTTGGGTCAGGCAAAAAGCAACACTGTCTTTTTCACAAACTGTTTGCATATGAATAGAAAAAAGTGAAAGGCGTGCATGACTTAAAGGTCCCCAAATGCCAGGGGAGCACTCATCAATACAGCAGCAGAAGGCTGGGTCGAAGGCTGAAACCCCTACAGATTTTTAACCAGCATGCAGAAGAAGGGGGAATCAGAAAGCATGTGGAAAGTCCTGAGTCTGTTCCCTCCGTACTCCTGACCGGGACTTTGGAACAACTGCACAAGACACTGACCCAGAAACAACTTCCCTGGGGTTTAGTGCAGCGGGCAGTGAATAGGAGTGACAGGGCTCCTCTTATGAATGCACTGACTTTGTACCCGAGGTGCAGAGCAGCTCTCAAGTGCCCTCAGAGAGCATGATCCTGCTCCTGCTGAAATCGAGGGCAAACCTCCGAGCTGATTTGGGGATTTTAAGAAGCGATGGGTATTCATGCGGCACAGATTTGAAGCTGGCTGTAGTTCACAACGCTCTGCGCCCCTGCATCCGAGACACCACGGTACCCATGCAGGGGGACGCTTTCCCTGTCAGCCTGCCATCTGCAGAGCACAGAGGATCAGTAACAGGCAACTGATTCTGGAGATACTCTTTATTAGTGATTTTGAATTATTGCAAACTTGTTCTGGGAAGTAATTGCTCAATATAAGAAGAGCTTTCCCTGTGTTTTACACTACCTGTTCGTTCAGTTTCATGAAAAACTTGAATTGCTTTAGAATAAAACCCAAGGAGTTACTTTTAGTACTCATCCTTGAAAACAGAAACTTGGTTATGATAAATACGAGCTTCTGTCACCCTCAGGCACAACCGTGTCAAGAGTTTTTGATATTCAGATTGAACTGGAGCTGTTCACAATCAAGATCATGACAGTGTATTTAGCAGAATAACCTGAGCAGGGTGATAATCCAGGCAACCTCATTTAGGCATTGCCTCATCTGAGGCAGGTGCCCCTGGGAGAGGGTGGATGTTGGAGGGGAGAGCGAGGAAGCATCTAATCTGCCTGAACAGAATTGCCCAGCTTCTCTGGTCTGTCAGAAGGGAGAGGTGGAAAGCGGCACAGAGACTGACGGTGTCCCTCTCCTTGAGACTTCCCTTGTACTACCTGTGCAGGAAACTTGGGGACCTCAAGAGGGTGGTTCAGCCCATTGTTAGGCATCTGTCTCTTCTGTTGACCAAGAGCTTGTACTGGAGTAATATTATTTTTACCTCTTCTCCTGAAGCTTGGCCACTGTTTTGGCAGTTATGCAACTGAAAAGGGAAAATATTGAAGGCCTTTTTCCATTGGGTAGGGGACTTGGCTATGAATGAGAATAGATTTAAATCCTTCTCTCCACTTGGTTTTTGGCCCGTGTTCACATAATAAGTGCAAAGTGTGATATGTCCTGATGATTTCAGTCACCTAGAGGGCTTTTTGGGGAAAAATGGGTAAATAGCTGACTAAATCTGGCCCACGACAGATATGCCACTGACAGGACAGGACTCACCTGCCCAAAATAGGCAAATTAAAGTAGAATCCTGAATAAAGCCTAAATTACACAGCTAACTTCTGTGTCTTACCTGGCCCATATAAGAGGAAGTTATTGTCTACCTCTGATTGCCATTTATATAGTAGATTGATCTATTTTTATACAGTAGACTGATCTGATTTTTCAGTGGTGCCCAGTGACAGGACAAGAGGAAATGGGCACAAACTTGAACATAAGTTCTATCTAAACATGAGGAGGAACTTCTTTACTTTGAGGGTGGCAGAGCACTGGAATAGGCTGCCCAGGGAGGTGGTGGAGTCTCCATCTCTGGAGACATTAAAAACCCACCTGGACACGTTCCTGTGCAACCTGCTCTAGGTAGACCTGGCTTTGGCAGGGGGATTGGACTAGATGATCTCCGGAGGTCTCTTCCAACCCCATATCATTCTGTGATTCTGTGATCTATGACTGACAATGTGATGCATTTAGTTCTTTTAGAGGAGCTAAATGTGGCTGTCAAACTCTTTTCACATTGCCTTTTTCCTGTTTTCATTATGATCATATACTCATGAAAATATCACAGAAAACAGTGAGGCTAAGGGTAGAAAAGTACAGACAGTAATAACATTTTCAGAAAGTTCAGTCATATGATTCCTAAATGTATTCTGCAGCTAGCTTCTAGATAGTAAATCATTATTTAGTCAGACTAAGAATAGTGAAAAAAAATATCGCCCCCTTTGTTGTAAGTAGTAACTTACGTTCTTTTACTCCATGCTAAGTCTGCTTCTTTAAAAGAAAGGAAATACATCCAACTCTTAAGTTTTGTTTTTCATTGTGGTTTGTAGTGATATGGTTAGGAGAGGTACATAATAAATTAATGATAGGAAATTGCAGAATAGGTCAAGGTCACTTTGTGCATAAATTGGAGGTCTAGGAGTTGTACATTTCATGCTATCTGGCTTATACCACTTTATTGATTTTTCACTTGGAGGAAAAAAAGCGAGAGAAGGTCTTTAATAGATTTTTATATCCTCAGTCTATTCTGAATCTGCCTTTGTTCTGATCTTCCTGATGTTCCCACACTTTCATGGCAATAGCAGAGTCCTGCTAAACTGCAGTGCTGTTGTAACACAATGACTCAAAAACCAATGGCCATTTTAATCTCACAAAAAACATTTTCCAGAGAAGTCAGAGAGACTTGTAGCCCACACAGCCAAGAGGGAATGGACAGGGAAATCTCCTTTAACCTTTCTTCTGACTCAGCAGCAGAAGCCCAATATTACGTGCTTTCTCCACCTTTGAGTAACCTTCCAGAGAATTGCAATGCGATGTAGAAGTTTGATTACCACACCCATGGGTAAAGCTTAGCAATAATAACACCAGCTCCTTAGCCATCCCATTGTCACAAGGCAGGATGATGGCTGAAGGAAGGGGACTGGAGATGAGCTGAGTCACACAACAGTCCAGCAGTGTCAGTACTAGCTGCCCCTGCTGCCGGCGTTCTTCCTGGAGCAGGGAATATAATTTACCTTGGCACAGCAGCCCCATTATTATCTGCAATAAAAGGTATCAAGAAAGGAACAAGAACCTGTGCATGGCCTGGCAGCCAGAGGGTGCCTGTCCCTGACCCTCAGGGAAGAAAGTTCATCTAAGGAAGAGACTGGGTTGCAGTCCTTCCTGCAGTGTGCATTTTGGTACAATACATTGCTTTGAGTGAAAGCCAGGGTTTCCATCTCCTGTCAGGCACATAAATTCCCATTATGTTTCCAATGAATTTTTGTTCCCTTTCTTTGGCACAGTGGCTCTTTGGCTATGTCTGTGCTGCTACATAAAAGATGCCCAATGTAGATTTACCTTTTAAGTAGTCTGTATTCATCCTCTTGCCATCAGCTACCTCAGAGTAGACTTCCCAGACCCCCACTAAGTATTTCTGATTGGGCCACTGCCCATGTTTTTCTATCCCTGATTCTTATCAGAATATGGTCTTTGTTAGATAATGGTGAAATATTGCAGTCTAGCAGTCTGTTTCAGTAGAAACTAACCCATTCCCTTCTCCCAAACAGACCCTCTCAGGTGGAGAAGGAGGTTTAACCCACATCACTCGTGGAAGGGTTTTGTAGCCATCAGTTGTCAGATGACAGCAGGGTGGCATTTCTGTGAGAAGTAGCTGTCAGAGGTACTAAGCATGGAAAGATGGCTCAGAGCTGGCCAGTGGTCAGAGGTGCCTAACACCCAGAAGTCAGACTTAATAACCACTTGTATAGTGGTGCTTCTTGGTAGTTGGGTCTCACCTGAGATGGCACTGAAACTGGACATCAAGAAAACGAACCAAACCAGAAAATAAAGCTGGTAAGATGTGACGGTGATAATAAAGCAGTATTTAAATAGTAGGCTGTGATAATAATGAAACCACGCTTGTTTGGGAGAAACTGAAACTTAAAAGTGATGGTTTATATAAAGCAGATAAGTAGCTACTAAGAACATTTAAACAATACAAGTCACAGTTCCTGAATATTGATGTGAAGCAGTGAGTGTATTCAGTTTGTGTGAAATATGTTTTCAAATTCATAGACAATCAATTAGGTGATTCAGAGTCATAAAAAATACTATCAATACTTCTGTAAAATATTTTCGTATTAAAACAGGAGTTTTCTGTATTTCTCATTCACTAGGTTTACAGGCTTCCCTTACAAGATCAGCAAATATTACAAGAAAAATCTTGTAAGTCTGACTAAGCCAAAAAAAAAATATAAGTTAAAGATTAGAGAAAAAAATATTTTACTGGCATTTATTGCTTTATTCACATTAAGTGATCGATAAATGCAGGAACACATGGCATATGAAGTTGACAGAATTCTTAATACTTTGTCTAACATTGGCTATTATTTGAAAAAAAATAATTTGAAATGGCTTAGAAGTTCTGGCATGTGGATTTTAGATATGTTGAAATGTTGTAAGGGCAGGATGAACTAACAATAAATGACTAATATATCAAGATAGAATGAAGTGTCCTTTGGGTAGTTTCTGGATTAGTAGGAGGTGAGGTTGTCAACAGGTGGGTGGTGAGGGAACATTCATATATATTTAGTTGATGTCACACTGGGGACAAGGCCTGACAGGAGCCTTGAAGTTTAGCTTGCAAAGCTTGATAATGGAGGTGTGCCATCGTTAAGGTTTGCTGTTGATTTGACTTTGGTGAATTCAGACTTCAAGGAGAGAACACAAAAACTGTCATATCTGAGGACAGATTTACCTAGTACGCTGCCAGTCCACCAGCAGGGACCAATAGCAGGTGCGTAAGAGCATTCATAGCTGGTTTCGCTTTATCTCACAATTTCTTCCTCCCATCTGGCAACTTCAAAATACCACAAAGGACACACAATGGAGAAGCTGGCCAGTAGAGGAGAGCCATATAGTACCATCCAGAGACATCTGCATAGTTTCCAAAAGCTGTGCAGATATATTGGCAGAGTACTATGCTTAAGCTAAGCAGACTGTCCCTCAGTTCCACTGGTGGAAGGATCTCCATACAGCACTCCATTGCATGATCCAAACTGTGAATACAGTAGTGTAATACAGGATTGTGCTAACTGGTTAATTGGGGATTTATAGGCTATGCTGAATTCCTCAGATAAAATGGAAACAAACTTTTCCAGTCCCTAGAGTCAAATACAATCTTAGACTTGATAACTGAACATCTTTGGCTAACAGTTACCATCCTACACAATACTGTTCCTTCAATGTCTTCACTAGTGAGGAAACAACTGTCTGTCTCCTTCTGCAGACAAGATTTCTCCTACACAAAATGCCTCCAAAGCTGTTTATTCTTGCTCTAAACCTTGTCCTTAAGACTGTTTATGCATTTTGCATTATACAGCCCACTGCTAAAACTTATATATTATGTTGAGCTCTATCAAATGAATATTTTGAGATCTAGCCACGCTTCTTCCAGCTTACTGTGTCCCTTTCTCAGGGGCATGGTGGACATCCCCTCAGTAGCAGTTGTGGAGCATTTCTGTATTGTTCACTGCTTCATGGTTAGGGCACCTCCATAAGAAACCAAAGGCATAGAAATCCTTTCTTTCTGTCCAAATCCTCTGGCCACGCAGCTATAAAAGACAGGCACAGTGAGCTAAAATCCCCAATGACAGCATCTGCTGTTCTTTCTGCCAAAGCCACTGCACGTGGCATAGTTACTAAGACTTGGGCCTTTCTGTTGATATAGGCAAAGGGTTGTGAATTTCAGCCAGGCTTGGGCAGGATCTGGGTGAAAGATGCTCCATTCATCTGAGCTAATACCTAGGGGTGGTCACAACAGCCAAATTTCAGACACAATTGCTGGCAAAAGGAGGAGTTGTAGGTGCTAAGGTACCAATCTGCACAAGTCTCTTAGCCTTGAGAGAGTAAATTCTGACTAATCAATACCTTATATCTATGCTGTTAAATGCACTTGCCCCAGCGAATGACCTGCCTCCAAAACAAGGGCTGTGAAGTGGCATGTATCCCCCCTAGTGCAAGTGTGTCCTTTTGGAGAGCAGATTGCTGCATTCTTGCTGCCTAGCATTTGCCCTCTGTCATCTCCTGTGCACTCTTGTTCCTGACACCCAGCAGTAGGAGCCTGAGGAAAACAGGAACCCAGTCTGGGGTTTACTTGTGAGGGAACTAAGTTGGATCTCTCCAAGACAGAGGCCACAGTAGGACTGACATTTATGCAGTGTGATCATCAAGCACCAGAGGATGAACTGAGCAGCTAAATTATCATGTAACACAGGCACAGCATCACTTTAGGACTTTTTTTTTTAATTTGTTTTATTAGGGCTTTAGTAATTAAAAGCCAGATAGACTCAATGCTTGCCTATGCAGGTGACATTCTAGTAGAAAGTACCGTAACCTTTTCTGGATTCAATTTTACTGAGGTTATCCAAAAGTAAGATGTTACCTACATGCCTTCCAGTTTCTCTCTTCAGCTGGGAATGGGCAAAGTACTCAAGATTAACTTGAGAGCACTTTTTTTTTTGGCTGAGAAACAGAATGACTGCAGAAACTTCACAGAGGAAAAATGCCTTTGATATCAAATTGGTTTTAAGACTGATGTAACTACATTGACTTTTCTGGAATTTGTCCAGGGCTTCATCCTAGTCTGAATTAAGCCCAATAACTCTCATATCATGAGTTCTTCATTTGGAAGAACTAGTCTAATCTTAGTTTTATTTATACCAGGGTTGACTGTGCAGATTCTACTCCAGAAGTTGTAAAAGACACTTAGTCCAATTACACAATTTTTTTAGATAGGAATTATTACTTTTAGATTATTTCTTTTTTGAAAAAAAGAATCCCTTTAGATGGGAGAGGTTTTTAAAATTAGCAGGAGTTTGGCAAACCACTGCATCTATCTACACATTGCTCAGACATAACTACACCATACATTGTAATTCTGGTGCAATTCTATCACAGGAGAAAGCAGTTGGGTTGTGGTGTAGGTACCCTCCTATACAGTTAAAGGATTTCACCAAGGCTAATTTAAAGGGGGAGATCAAATGGACCTAATATGTCCTTGTGTGAAACACAGCCAAGGTGTAGCTCTGGTCTGAAATATGGCCGTGTAAAATTGACATTGTGTAATTACCTGGTTTGCTTGCTTTATCATTAAAAAATGTTGTTGCTGCCATCTGATTTTCCAAATGAGATCCGGGATGACTAAGTCAAACCTTGATGTTTTGATCTTCCTATGCAATCACTCATAAAATTCCTATAGTGAAAATTTTAGTTAAACCCTTATACTGGAGTTTTTATTTGATTCATAGAAGTTAGCTCCTGTAACACCAGATGTACAAGCAAATAGGTCCACTGAGTACAAAGGTACTGTTCTAAGGCTTTAATTCAAAACAGAGCCAGCAGTAAAGGGGTTTTTAACTTTCATGTACATGTAAAAAAATACAAGCACTAGAAATATGAAAGCTTGTTTGTTCTGCATTCTTCATCTACTCTCTCATATTACCAGACTATTTTTGCAATAGATATTGTAACTATAGCAACATTCTTTAATGGATAAATAGCATATTAGCAACTGGGCTGAGATAGCTTTTGCAGAAATAAGCTCAAGTAGGGTAGTTTGTCAATTTACCTTCTCCTTATATAAATATCTGTGCATGTGTTGTAGTGGAAGAATTCAAGACTTGAAGTCATTATGTGTCATTTTATCTCCATAATAAGTACATTTTATTTGTTTTCAGTGTTCACAGCTATATTTCTGTGACATTATTAAAAAGCATAAGCTCTACTATGGGGGAGGAAAAGAGGAAAAAATCTGCTTTATTTATTGAGTCTTCATTTACAGAATGTTTTTGTCCTATATTTTGTCCTATTTGAAAGTCGCTTTTTTACCAGCTTAAATAAATATGAACCAGTTTTACATGCACATTTTTATTAGCTACTTAAATATCACAGATAACAAGTGTTAAAATATTTACTTTCTGTAGATTATGCAAACTAAGTGGCCGCTTTTGTTGCCATTGAAGTTAATGGGAGTTTTGCCACAGACACCAGTGGGAACAGGATCTGGCCTTTAGGAACTCAAAAACGTAATCAAAGTAAATATGTGTTCTTCTTTTTCAAATAAAACTGTGATTAAGCTATGGTTGTTTCTGTCCTGATAGGAGTCTTCAATAGAAGTCAGGGCAGCAATTTTTCAAGTGGTTGGTGTTACTTGACTTTAAAAGCATTTGGGGGTGCAAACTCTGCAGCAATTTTTAAATGATGAAGGGACTGAGACCACAACAACAAGCAATTTCATTGAACAGCCACAGGACAGGAGTCTCAAATCAACCTGCTGCAGAATCTGAAAGAAGGAAGAGAATATGACTTTTCAGGAATCACAGACATCACATTGCCTCTAACTGTAGTTAGATCCAAGACAATTAGCACAGAATATTCTGCTATAATACTAAATTATTACTTCCTAGGGGAGGCATCCAAGTCACTAGAGGGTTAGTCTTTGTCACATCACCCACACCCATAATTAGCTTTCAGAAGTTGTCTTACTAGAAAATGGTGCCTCTGGCAATCAGTGGTATGGTGGTAAATAAAATAATGGGTGAACCCATCCCTGAAGTCCCAAGGTGGGTAGTGGAAAGTGCTTGTATAATATTTTGCCAGAACTTTTGAAAAGGTATTTTTATTTACCCCTGACTTCACCATCAGTGAAAATGGCATGTCAGATACTGAATCAAAGCCACACTTTGTCATTTTCTATGGAGATACTTCCATATGTTACATGGAAAAAACCCATGCCTGTGGACTTTTGGCTGTTATAGGATGTTAATATCAAAATGTTTGCTTTTCACTAAGGGGATGTGATTTGGTTACAATGGAAAGGTTTCTTAATATGTATTTTAACCCACAGCTGTCAATATGTTCTATGACCATCAAGTCGCCATAGAAGATGGATGAGGCTGCCCTGAAATTGCCCATGTTTAATCAGTCTGGCTGTGACAAATTGTCTCTCAGATTCTTTTGCAAGTGTGTTACATATAGCATGAGTAAATACGAACCAATTTCTGTCACTGTAGGCTGTACCACAAAGCCTCTAATTAGGAAATACAGTGCTAACAGCTTCTAACTCAGTCCAGGAGGAAGGAGTGGAGGAGTGGCTAGGTGAGGATCATAGGGCAGGCAAGAAGGGAGAAGTGGCATGAGGTTGTGCTGAGTCAGTATATTCCCACAGTAAATTAAAACAGACGTTTTCCCTTTTCTCTTAGGGAGGTTCTGAGTCACAAAGAACCTACTCATCTATTTCATCTATTGTGTATCATATTGCTTGGAGGAGGATGAAAAGAAAAGAGGAAGATGAGAGGTAATTTGGAAGAGAGGAACCATATCATAATATTTCCTCCACAAGCTTAACATCTAACCCATCTCTTTGTGCTACTCTAATTGACTTAATTTCTTACAAGATGTTACGATAGAAGAAAACGTTCTGGTGCAGAAATACTTACTGGGAGTTGAGGTGGCAGGAGGATGGTGTGGCAATCCTATAGCTCAAAAAAATCCATTTAGATCGTGAGGTGAGTTACCCATCCATCAACCTTACAGAGAGGGATTTGGCTTCAGGTATTCAGAGTAGATGTTTTGAAGAAGGAAAAAAATGTGGTTTTTCTGTGTGTGTATGTTTGGAGGAAAAGGTGTAGTCTAAAATTACAAGTCGAAGTTAGTGTATGTGGTGCTCATCACCACACGATATGCCTGATATTGACAAGCTGTTAGTCAGTGACAGGAATTCTAGTTTATCTGATACAGGTATCTGAATGAGCATAATATAATTTTTCTAGTTTCTTGGGAGTTCAACTTAGTATTACACATTATTCTGATTAAAAATTAGCACTTCATAAAATATGTATGTGTGAAATGAATTCAAAACCATCTGAGACATCACGGAACATAGGGAGAAAATATTAATGACCAGAATTGCTTATCTCTTGCTGGTCAGTTTTCAGCATAGTTTCTCTTTTAATATTTTTATGAATGACTTGGAATCAAACATTAAATTGCAACCTGAGAGAAAAAATGCAGGTGGAATAAGGGTTGATTAGATACTAATTTATGACAGGTTACAGTTGCAGAACAATCTGGGTTGCTTATGAGGTGGAGACAAATAGTGAAGACTTCAATACTCTTCAAAGACTACAGAATAGCAGTGGGGCTAAGATCTTCCTTATTCTTTGCACTTACATTCATAAAGTTAGAAAGAACTCCAGGAAAACATCCAGTCATTATTCCCAACCGCAACTCCAGAAAACACCCAGTGATTATTCCTAGTCCTGTGGCAGGAAGAATGATCTGCTTAGGTGGTACCTTACAAGTGAAGTGGAGTAACAGAGTCTTCCTAGGCAAAGTGTACCTGTCTTTTATGATTGTATTGGTAGGCTATTTGTACAAATTTATGTATGTGGATCACAGTGCTACTTACAGATGTGCTTTTCTGCATTCCGGATACATATTAGCCGCTCTCTGCTCCACCTTGTCAGCCTGTTAGAGCCAGGAGCTCACGCCCCTGAAAAGACATACAGACTTTTCTCTATGCCTTCCCCTTCTCCATTAGCAGGTACCATCTCACATAGAAGAACCACACAGAGATGCTTAGCCCGAAGATGTACAGAGATTCTCCCTATTCCTGGCTCAGACAAAGCCTCCAGTATCACAGTGAACAAGGAAAGGAAACTCAGTCTTTCCCAGGGAAGCCTAGACTCTCTCTGCCTTACCTCATATGAGGGGCCCTTAGGGGTAGGGGGCTATTTCAGGTTTGCCATTTGCAAAGGAAAGGAGAGAGCGGGGTTGATGCACACTTTTGCCCAGTCCACCCATCCTCATGTCATTTGCCCATTTCTTCTAGTCCAACCTCTTCACTGTCCTAATCTCTCAACCAGTCCAAATAATCCTTGTCCCCCTCACTGCAGCCCAATTCCATCACCTACCTACTCCTCCATACCTCTTCCTTCACATAAAGCATTCCCATGCATAATTTGTCTCAAAAACAGCATAAACACTTCCTGTCTGTTCTGCTGTTCCAAGTTCATCCATTCCAAAATAAAAATGACGTGGTACAGCATTCTCAAAGAGGCTAATTCAGTGTGTGGACGTCCTCTCAGTTTCTCTCTTTTTCGTATCTCTTCCCAAAGTTGTACTTGAACTCAAACTGACCAGGCAAGAAGGGGAGAAAAAGTACTCCATGCCCCTACAAGTTACCCAAGATCTATACAGGGCAACTGGCTCAAGACCCTTCCAACTCCTTGGGCCGTGGTCCCACAGCAGTCTAAACTGATTCAACTGCCAGATACAAAATTCCCAGTCCTGTCTTGAGTTTAATGCTTATTGGAACTGAGCCTTTCTCAGCTCAATAAACCAGCAGAAAACTGATCGCTTTTCATAGAATCACAAGACAATCCAGACGTTAAATGATCTAAGGAGCTCTCTAGTCAAACAACCTGCTCAAAGTATGATCAGCTCCAAGATCACATCAGGGTGCTTTGTCCAGTTAGATCCTGAAAACCTTCAAGACTGGAGCCTGCACAACCTTCCTGGGCAGCCTGTTCCAGTGCCTCCCTGTCCTCATGGTGAGAAAGTGTCCTCTCATGTCTAGCTTGGACTTCTTTCAGTTTATGCCCACTGATTCTTGTCCTCCTGACATGCAGCGCTACAAAGAGTCTGACTCCATCATTTCAGACCTCGTAGATACAGGCACACTGCTAATAGTTCATCTCTGAGTCGCCTCTGCCCCAGGCTGGACAAATCCCATACCTACAGCCTTTCCTTATGGGGCAACTGCTCCAACCCCAGCCATTGTGGATGCCCTGCTCTAAACTCACTACAGCTTGTAGATGTCTCTCCTGTAAGGGAGGAAGGGAAGAGGTGTGTGTGAATAAACTGACCACAGTATTCAAATGTGGTCTAACAGTGTGTGCTGCGCAGAGGGGACAACCACATTCCCCAAGCTCCTGGTGGTGCTCCTGCTGATGCAGCCTTGGATGCTGCTGGCCACTTCTGCTGCCAGGACTTGCTGCTTGCTCCTGCCCAGCTCCCAGGGTCCCCAGTGCCCTTACCCGAGAACTGCTTCCCCAGTAGTCTCTTCCTCAGCCTTTGTCATTTCAAGAGACTCTTCCTTCCCAGGTGCACAATCTATCCTTGCTGAATTGCACAAGGTTCCTGTTGGCCCATCCCTCCAGTTTGTCCAGGTCGTTCCGGGTGGCAGCCCTACTGTTGGGCATATTGACGGGTCCCTTTAATTTCATGTAATCTGCAGATTTAATGAGAATGCCCTTTGTCAGCTCCTTCAGGTCATTGATAATGATAAGCAGCGCAGGCCCAAAGATAGACCCCTGCAGTACCTACATTGTCGCATCCTCTAGGGAGAATACAACCCATCAGCCATAACCCTCTGGACCAGACCATTAATTTTGGGTTTTTTCCTGCCAGCTGAGTGATCTCGGTGCAGGGTCAGACAAACTGCAGAGCCAGCCTGAGTGAGGGGACATCAGCATGTACCCAGGATGGAGAAGGGGAGCCCAGGGCCAGTGAGCCAGCCAGTCCTGCCAGCTTAACTATGTGAACCTGCTCTTATTCATCATAACACTGGGTTACACTAAGACATTTGGCTTTTGACCATCAATCTGACTGATCTTTCAAAAAGACTTCCCGTTTTGCCTCCACACTGAAGGTGATGGAGGCCGAGTCTTAGTAGGGGTAGAGACTGGGATGATCAGATCAGTTGGAGCAATTCAGTCTGCATGGGGCAAAGAAACCAAATGAAGCAGGAGATGCAATCTGAAATGTCATGAAGGGTCAAATTCAGAGAGCTTCCAAGTATCGTTGGATATCCCAGGAAGCCAGCAGTGGTTTAAGGTATCAATCACAAAAAATGAAAAACCTTTATATATAAATGTCTGTGCTTGCATGTATAGATTCATCTCTATATAAATGCATATAAATTCGTATGCATGTATTTAGCATATATATTAATTAGTAGGATTATTTTCTCAGGTTGGTTGGGTTTGCATAGCATTTTGGTACTCCTCTTTCTGCAAGGCTTTTATTGTGATTGTATATGCAGGGTAATAATGGTTAGCGAGTCTTAAAGATTATAAAAGGTGAAAGCTTCTAAAGACTAAGAAACCCATCATGAGGATGGTTTAAACTATTGTTGATCACAGGAAATTTAAGATGATCTCTTTGTTTACATTAACCAAAAGTGGAAATACAGTGCTTTACAAAATGTGGAATAAAATAATAAGAGAACACAGTTGGGATGTCTGCATGACAGGAAAATCATGAATAGCAGAGTGTGAGTGGGTGGGGAGAAACAGGGGAATGATGAATGTTTTCCAGACTGGAATACCACTGAAATAATCCGAATTAGAATTAAGGGCCCACTTCTTATATACATGATTTTTCATTATGATAAAAAATCTCTTTCCCTTGTTGAAAAAAAAAATGTGTTTTTCCAGGGGACATGATATGAGGGTGGTAACTAGCTGTTTCTGTTCCCCTTCAGCACGCAGATACATACATTGATTATTCCTGCTGGGTTTACTAGCAGTGATGTGCATAAAACCCCATACATCACCCTGCAACGCTATCCTGAAAAATGTTTTTATTACTGACACAATTGAGAATATTCAGTGAATTGTTACGCATGCTCTCTTTGGGATTGTTCTCATTTATAGGGATTTTTAATCTGTTAAAATGAATCCTCTGGTCAAAGAAACACAAGTGTAATTGTGGTCTTTATAAACAGTATAGACAAACAGTTAAAAAAGTCCTAAAAAATAGAGAAGGGCACTCAGAAACACAGTCAGACAGGGTATCTTGCATATGCATAGTGAATTTATTCACACATTTATTTAGCAAAAGATTTTGAATAGTCTCTAAAGCAAAATAATAAATTACATTTTTATCACTTTACAAAATAATTTGTGAAAAAGACTGATTTGCTGCCTTGTCTATTTTACTCATGATGCATTTTGAAGTCTTGAAATATTGCCTTATGTAGTCCTAATACTTCTTTCTTTCTTTTTTTCCCTTTTCTGCTTTCTTTGTCTTTTCTTTCTCTCTTTTTCTTCCTTCTCTCTCTTTTCTCCCTTCCTTCCTTTCTGTCTCTCTTTCTTCAGGACAGGGAAGCAAAGCCAATCTGTACCATGCTAATTGTCATGCAGGCACTGCAGTTGTTTCCCTGGTTTTGCTCCCCATCCCTGCCATAGCTTGGTACTCCCGGCAGCCTGGTGCTACATGAATAGCTTGGCCTATGGGGACCTTTCTGTCTGGGACAGAACCATTCTGTCCAGACAGGGAGAGACAGGGTTTTTTTGTTCTTTAGGAAAAAAAGGGAAGAAAAAAAGAAGGCAGACCTTGCGGCAGCCCTTTGCTTAGGATTCTTCCTCAGGAATTCTAATTCCAGCTGCACACTCCAAAGGGGCTCGTGGAAGTGATTATTCCAGGCGTAAATCATCATTCAATAGCTTTGTGTTCACACACCAGTTCTGTAGGGATTTCTTTTATTTCTTTTTACTTTCATATATTGTACTGTACTATTTGCTTGCAAATGATAATGTAACACAGCAATTGTGAGGGGAGATCAGAATTAATAAATACTTTGTTTAAAAATAATTGCTGATTTGAGAAATACCTTTGCGAAATTATGAACAGCACAGCTGTCAGTAATAGCAATTATTCATATATTGAATGAATGCATTTGTGTTTTACCTCTATGGAAGGATATTTTACTTATCCACTGTTCCCTTTCTCCAGGAACATTCCCACCTGCAGTTTTACAGCTATGTGACCATTTCCATGAAAACAATTTTGTTTTACAAGAAGCTTGTATCTTAAAAATATGTCCCCTAATTTCTGAAAAGCAGGAGACAAAGGTGGGCTAGAACTTAACTGGTTTGCCCAGGAAGAGGTTAAGATGCAACATGCCATAAGCTCTCTGCTTTGTTGCAGGGCTGGATCCAGATGTCTGAGCTCAGAGTCTTCATAATTGCATTTTTTCTTAAGTACCTACATTTTGCTCCATATATATGAAATGAACACCAACGGCTTCATCATGCTGATGTTTTGCCTAATCAGAATGTTAAATTTGCAATTTTTTGTAACCGAAAATTATTTTCTTGAATTAAAAACTTTCATCTCCATAATTATCATACATATATCCTTCATGTACTGCTTGGTCTTCATTTGCCTATAATCAAATATCCATAAAACTAAAAATAAAATCCTGTGCTAAGCACTTCTGCCAACTGCATTTCACAGATTAAAACTCAAAGAGCAGATAATTCTTGTGTTGCTATTTATTAAACTGAAAAAGATCACTGCACATTGAAGAGTCCACTGGCGTGTATGTATATATATTGTAATAGAACTAATAGGATTTCTGAATAGCAGTGTAATGCACCACACGGCTGACAGAAAAATGTCACCGATAAACCTAGTTAGCTCACTGTAAACTAAGAGCACACTCAGGAAGGCAAATGTATTTCTCATCCTCACGTGGATAATATTTCAAAGCCTATTAAACTGAGCTAGGCATTCTTGGAGAAGGAAGTGGATGTACTCTTTCCCCCTTCCCTTTCTCCCTCTCCTCCCCATTACCACTGCCCATTTTGAGGTCCACGCTCCTAGGGCAGGGAAGCAAAGGAGCTGCCCCGCAGTCCATCCCCACCCATCCCTCCTGTTCAAGGCTGCACCCAGTTCTGTATTAAAAAGTGCTGCCTCTTTAGACAGTGACAGGCACCCTCTGCTTGCCTATTGACTGGCCAAGATCTTTTATTAGAGCTAAGACTACACATGCAAGCTGCCAGGCTTTCAAAATATCAACTCTGTTTACCTGATGGGCCAGCCAGAACTGGAGTTCAGCAAAGGTAAAGTATATAAAAAACTTTGAGCGTTTTGGCCTTAAATGACACACCAGAGGTCACAGAGGTAGTCTGTGGCAGAACAAGTATGGGCACACAGATTTCTAAAGTGTGAGGCTCCCTAATTACTGACATGTCCTGCTTCCCACAGGGATAGTAAGTTTATTTTACCCAAAAGTCTAATGGCTCTTTGCACCAAAGAGAATTGTCTGCACTTGTTCCTCATTATAGTCTGTCCTTTCTTCACTCTTTGCCGCTGCAGATACCATTATGCTTTTGACTTGTTTTTACAACTTGTGTACAGGAAACTGTGAGTCTTGGGAGCCTGACCTTGGGAGAGAGTCTCCATGCACAAGGTATTACCTGGGGTATCCTCTGTCTACTCCATGGTCACTTGCCTGGCTTATGCATTGCTTTGTCTATGCAGCAGAAGAAAAGCTTCACAGACCAGAGAAACCTGCAGTCTGATTTTATTTCTAGTACAACAATGTGTGTGTAAAAATAAAATATTGCTTAGGAGAAGATAGCATTGGGAAAGCAACCAAAGATCTGAGTGTACAGTACCTGACACCTGCTGCTGACAATGCAAGCATTCACTCGTTGATAATATTAGTTTATATAGCTATTTACTTTTCCATTTGACAGAAAATTATAATGGCTTTTTCAGACAGTAGCTACCCTTTCTAGGACAGCACTTATGTCTCCAGGTGCCCATTACAGCTCCTTAAAGATTCGTGTGCTAGCAATAGCTTTCTAGATTCCAAAGAGAGATATTATAGTATAGTAATCCCAGAGAATTGCAGACATCATTATTTTAGCTGTTTTTCAATATACAGAAATGCTTAAAAAAAAATAAAAAAACCAAAATCCAAGCATGCCCTTCTTGCACTCCAATCCACTCCCCATACTCTGGCGAGATCATTATTTGCACTTCAAACATGGGCATGGGCCCAGATATGTCATGCAATGATGCTGTTTGGTGGCAAACCCAACCAGGTCATCCCATCTAAAGAATCTCAGGACTTTGCTGCCTTTGAGCATGAACCCACTTGGCTCATGGACCAGCACGACCTTCCAGTGCTTTCCCAATATTCCTTCATGCTTCTCCTGCTTTTGGGAACCGTCACATTTCAGAGTCTGTTAGAAAATACAGGTCTCTGGCATTGCATCTGGGAGCATGCTGAACTCAAATTGGTTTTCTAGCCCTGCAGCCTATTAGCTATAAATGGAAGTGGCACAGTAACTGTCTCTGACGTTTCTATCTTCCATATTATATAGAGAGACAAAACATGAGAAAAAAGGAAGTGATTGCTGCTGTTCTTGACCGCCTCTCACCACCAACTGCTGACTCCATGCACACTCACTATGGTCTGCAATAGACTGCGTCACACACTGGTGCCAGCTGTGAGATGAAGTCCTCACCCACACTGTGCCACAGATCTATTAATGAGATTACCAGTAAACAGAGTGGGTCATTTTTTCCATGTCTGCATTCAAAGGGAGTGATGTGGTGTGCAGAGAGTGAAATTTAGGACAGACAGGCAGCATGCAGTCCAGCAGCTCCCCATGGGAAGAGACTGGAAAAATAAGGCAGTTTAGAAAAGAAAGCATGTGCACTACTACACACACAAATGATATCTCAGAAATATAAAGCTGGTAATAGCATCAGAAAAAGTGTACTGTTATGCACCTCTATCACCTCTTTCCTGAGTAAATCCAGATTTTGAGTGATTCTTGTAACTTCCAAATTTCATGAAGACAGTCAGGGACAGGATGCTGACCATGATCCCCATAGGCATAAAAAAAACCAGCTGAAGCGGCTGAGTTAGGAAGAGCTCTGGCTGATTCAGTGAGAGAATCACAGATTCACAGTGGCTGATGTTGGAAGGGACCTCTGGAGACCATCTTGTCCAATCCCCCTGCTCAAGCCCGTTGCCCAGGACCATGTCCAGACAGGTTTTGATTATCTCCAAGCATGCAGACTCCACAACGTCTTTGGGCAACCTGTGCCAGTGATTGATCACCTTCACAGTGAAAAAGTATTTTCCTGATGTTCAGATGGAACCTCCTGAGTTACAGGTGGAGCCCATTGCCTCTGGTCCTGTCACTGGGCACCACTAAAACGATCTTGGCTCTGTCCTTTTTGCACCCTCCCTTCAAGTATTTGTATGCATTGATAAGATTCCCTTGAGACTTCTCTTCTCCAGCCTGAACAGTCCCAGCTCTCTCAGCCTTTCCTCATAGGAGAGATGGTCCAGTTCCTTCGTCATCTTCACAGCCCTTCATTGGACTGTCTCCAGTATGTTCCTGTCTCTTTTGTACTGTGGAGGCCAGAACTGGGCACAGTACCCCAGGTGTGGCCTCATCAATACTGAACAGAGGGGAAGGATGACCACTCTCCATGTGCTGGCAGTCCTTTGTCTAATGCAGCCCAGGATACCATTTGCCTTCTTTGCAGCAAGGGCACATTGCTGACTCAAGCTCAATTTGATGTCCACTGGGACCCCCAGGGCCTTTTCTGCCAAGCTGCTTTCCAGCTGGGCAGCCCCTAGCATGTACTGGTGCCTGGGGTTGTTCCTCACCAGATCCAGGACTTTTCAATTCCCCTTATTGAACTTCATGAGGTTCCTGTCAGTCCAGTCTATTTGAGGTCCCTTGGGATGGCAGCATGACCCTGTTGCATATCAGCCACTCCTCCCAGTTTGGTGTTATCTGCAAACTTGCTGAGGGTATGCTCTACCCTATCATCCAGATCATTAATGGAGATGTTAAACAGGACTGGACCCAGTATTGACTCCTGGGGTGCATTGCTAGTTACCCATCTTGAGATACCACTGTTGTGAGTGCATTGTTGACTCCTGACTTATACATTCTACAATGGCTGTGTAAATTCCTGTGTGAACAGAGTCCACCTGAGTTTTGAAGTACTCTACACACGTCATAATGGTGTATAAACGGTTGTGAGGATGCAGTGCTAAATGGAACTGAAGTTCATGACACTCCAGATCTCCCCCCTTTCCCTTATCCCCCTTTCCACAACAAGCCCAGGCACTCTCACTTTGTGTTGGGAGTTGGCTACAATGAATTCCAGCTGCCTGTTTTCCTTTTGTGCCTCTGGCACTGGAAAACCTCCCCCTTCCCTTTCTTTCTCTAGTAGGAGGTCTTTCACCTGACCCTACAAAGCAGCTAGTCTTTTTCCTGTCATTTCCTGCCCTATCCTCTTCTTGCTGGAGAAAACAGCACAAAACAAATTCAAAAAGGTTGGTGGTTGTAGCAACCACCACTTGTAGTGGCAAGTAGTTGAAAGGGAATCACAGTCTATAAGGAAATGGCCTGGATGCTGGTTTGTCCTCTTTTTTCTTTTTTTTCTTTTTTTTCTTTTTTTTCTTTTCCTTCTACTGCTTCAGGAAAAATGAGCCAATGAGGATGACGGTAACAATAAGAGCAATAATAATAAAAAAGAATAACCTACTCTTTGCCTAAAGAAGATAATTCTTTGTATTTTTTTTTGTCAAATTACTATGTTTAATCCTTTCTCCCGTCAAGTCTGCTATTTCTTGTGCCGTTCATGGTTGGTACAAATTAAAGTTGGTTTTCAGAAATGGCCAAAAAGGGCAATATATTTCATGGCCAGCTTTGGGAACTTCTTTTTCTCGGGCTGCTAAGCCTGTCTGGATCATACTTTTCCCATGAAAACTGCTAGAAATTCTAAATGAGGAAAATTCAGCATGTTCTTCTAATTGCATATTGAATAACTGTCCTAGGTCTAATAACTGCAAGTTTCTCTCAGGAACCAGAAAATTTGTTTATCATCTGGCATTTAAAAGGAAAAGTAAATAACCATGATCTGTGAGGAAGGTGTGAGTTCAAAGCAATTCTGGGACAATTCTTTTGAAACCAACGTCTTGTTTCTATTTTGCTTTAAAAGATGAGTTTTAAAAGTCAGTTTGCAGCAGCTACAGATGGATATTTTAGTACAAGTCTGTTTGTAAACTAGCCCTGAGCCATGAATTCTCACACAGAACTGCAATGCAGACCTGGTAACTGTTTTGCATTCAAAAGTCCTATCTACTGGAGTAGAGGTAGTCATGCCTATAATCTTTGCTGTCAACTGCAGCACCTCTTCATAATGTCAGTCGAAAATAACCAGTAACACAAGAAGTTACTGACTGGTCCTACTGCATTCTGCAAAGTATTCTTTGGTGGCCACGGGGCAGTTTCAGTGCAAGGCATGCGGATGGTGCTTCCCCGCTGTAATGTGCTCACCTAATCCTGCTACATGGCAATTCGAAGACTCTTAAGTCTTGAATTTTATTTGACTAGCATTTGCTGACATACCCCCATCCACTGGAGTCACACAGTGTCACAACAGTGTTTTCTTTCAGCAAATAAAAATGTCTGTTACATGCCTGCTTCCAGCTGAAGTTATCAACTATTTAACAATGAATTATGGAATGGTATTTAAGAGCTCAAGCAGCATTCCAATCACGTGTTCACAATAGAGAATCCACCTTTGTATTTACTGCTGTGAAATAAACTTCCAAATCTAGACGTTTCAACTGCAAGTGTCAAAATACTTTCAATAAATAATGGGGGGAAATAGAAAAATTGTAACAAAACACAGAGCAACACCCCTACTACCCTGTAATTCCATAAAGGTGTTGCTAATCACATTTATTAATGTAGCCTTCTTGCTAGAAATTACAGCCTAATCACTACAGCTACGTAAATTTTTGTTTTATTTTGATAAACACAATGCTGGGCTGGTAAAATATGGGAAATTATCATTCTTGGTTTTTATTTTGATGCAAGGAGAGAACTTAATAACACCACTTCAGTTTTTTCCTGTGGGAAGCAAAATGTTAACACTAAAAAAAGCCTTGGACATGATGGACTGCTTTAAGACCAGGGCAGTTTTCTGTTTTTAATTAAAAAAAGAAATCTCTCTTTTCTCCTATCCCAAGGAAATTTGCATATTAAAAAGCTACAGAAATGAGGTTTATATTTATTCTTTATGGCTATGACGTGGGGGAGAGGGCAGTTATTGTTCAGCATTGACATCAGCCTTAAGAGTGCAGATTGCAGGCCTTTACAACGGAATTAGACTTTCGTGTTGCATAATGAGATTCATTATAATTGACATGCATAATTCCAATCATGTTCTGTGTTTATTCAGCCTTTTGTTGTCAAGACAGCCTGTTATTACATACTGAACTAACCTTACTTACATAAAACAATTAAAACAAAACATCTTCAAAGGTTGTTAGTTTGGGGTTTTCTTTTTCTTAGATGAATGCAAGGTACCCTTTCTCTCCCCACCCCCACCTCCCCTGCAGCATTTTCTTAGTGAAGCCAGAAAATCTAACACGTAGCACAGAACAGTCTTTCCTCAGTGAGAAAAACTATTCTCAAAAGATGATCCCACAAGACAGTTTCATGAATGTTCTCTCAACATTATAGTGTAGGAAACAGCACTATAATAAATATATAAATTAATAAATGCAGAAGTGGGTCCCCAGTATTCCCAGAGTTGAAAAGCACAGCAATTAACAAAGACTATCAAGGCTGTTAATGTTCATAAAGTGCCAATCAAGGTCACTCAGAGGTACTAATTCACTAAAATATGGCAAAATCAGAAGGGTTGACCTTTTCAGCTGGTCTGTGGGGTTTTTTTAGGAGAAATAATGAAAAGTTGGTCACACAATAACACAATTTTTTGCTACTAATTTATTTGAAATGATATTGGTTGTTTTACACTAGTTTTTCTTGGACAGTTTCTCATCAGTAGAACTGACAACAGTTGTTACTAGATTTACAAAGGGGACTAAGATGCCTAAGCAGACAGGTCAGAAAATCACAGAATCACAGAGTGGTTGAGATTTGAAGGGAACTCTGAATGTCATCTTGTCCAACCCCCATGTTCAAGCAGGGCCACGTAGAGCCTGTTGCCCTGGACCATGTCCAGATGACTTTTGAATATTTCCAAGGATGGATAGTCCATAACATTCATGGGCAACCTGTGCCAGTGCTTGGTCACCATCACAATGAAAAAGTTTTTCCTGATGTTCAGAGGGAACCTCCTGAGTTACAGGTGGAGCCCAGTGCCTCTGGTCCTGTCCCATATTTCAGTGCCCACCAGTACACTTACAAAAAACTCATTCACCTCATCTCTAAAATCAATGGAGGGGGCACTCATCTGGCCAAAGATATCTGTGATGGAGACATCAACATCTGAGCTGGTCAGCGTCCTTCAGAGTTAATATAGAAAAATAAGTATTTCTAGGGAGCCATTCATCTAATTTTAAAAAAGACATCTAAAATAAATCAGATGAATCACATCCACAAAACGCCCATTAGCTCCACTGACTTTCAGGGAAGTCTCAGTTGACTTCTTGTAGCTGTAGACATCTCTGTGGGAGCACTGTCTGGCATTCTTTCAAGACTGTATGTACACTGGCAAGGGATGTTCAAATATTGCCAGACAAGCATCCTAATTTTCCCTATTATTTGGCAGGATTTATAAATTAGATATTCTCTTATTTGTCCCATGTCACACCGCCACACCCACATATGCAGACTGTTCTGTTCATATGAGTGCACACACCTTGGAATTACTCTGTCTGAAAAGCATAAGTGTCCAGATAATTGTCACTGTTCCTGTCACTTAGGACACACTAATGAAGGGAAATCAGGCTGGAAGCAGAAGGGTCATATGCCAGTACTTACTTTTCCCACAAAACAGTTGAAACAATTTCCTTTTGCTGAGCTACAAATTAAAATTGGCTTGAAGGGAAATGCCAGCATCGCGTAAAGTTCAATCAACAGCTCTGGCAGCTCTCGAGAGGCATTCCAGAGAGATTTCAATGAGACCTATATTGACCGTTACTAAAAAATGAAAATGTAACTGCCAGTAAGGCAGCCTGTCTGATTGCCAGTTAGGCAAATTAATCACCCACTGCCTCCCCTTGCCATGGGTCTACTACCAAGAAATAACATCCAGGTCTGAGGGAATGGCTCTGAGGAGGCAGACCTGGAGCAGGGGTCTCAGATGAAAGCCCGAGTGAGACTCAGTCCTAGAGACGGGGAGGAGAAGGGAGGAAAGGCAGGCAGGAGGGGGCTGGTACCTGCTAGAGGCAAGGCTTCATAAACCTCTTGCAAAATTCAGAGGTTGGTACTTGCTGGTGGCCAGTTCAAATTAACAAAGGTAGAGTGCCTCCTGCACAGCCCTGGCATTTGCTGAAGTGACTTTTCAATGGTTGCTAAAAGTGCAGCCCCCCTTAGCTGTTTGCTAGGAGAGACTAGAGACTAGAGAGAGGCTCTGAAAGATAAATTCAAATGGAAAGTCCTAGCGCAGAAGAATGTCATTGCTCCTCACACATTGATTGTTCTGAATAGTCTGAATGTGAGACCAGGGAAAAGTCCAAAATTTAGGCCCAAATAAATAAAGCCTGAACTTGCTGGCTAACCACCACAGTATTCTTTGCCTTCTTATTTTACACCTGTTTTATTTTAAAAGGGGCCACTTGGGGGATGTAATGGCTTTCTGCAGTGGTACTGCCCTGGCTCCGGAATCTCAACTTTCATGAGAGAAGCTGCTCAGTGAGCTCTGGCAAAACCCAGCACCCTCTGCACAGGCACCTGGCTGTTAGTTGAAAAATTTTATGGCACTTTCTTCAGAGCTGGGCTGGGATTTAGTACAAATTCAGACAGTCAGACTTAGTCATCTAAGTGCCCACTATAGCCAGTGGAGATCCAGACCTTGATTTAGTTTCCCTTTGTAATTCATGAGGTATTTGAACCATCCTCATGGTATGATAAAGGGCCTACTGCATGGTCTTCTGAAGTGGCAGCTGAGGGCTAGCAGAAATACATTAGGGCATCTCATGTGGCACTAGATGTCTATATTTAGACAGGTGACTACCACTTCAGATTGTCATTGACTGTAGTCTGAGATGGTGCCTAGTGGACAAACACACAGCATACATTGCAAGTTCCTAAATGAAGGTGTCTGCAATTAAGCTAAACTCACATTTGGGGTATCTCTCTTCAAATTGTCTCTTCTTGTTTTTTAACGATACTTCCAGAAGCATATTTATCTTTGAGATCTTCATCTTTGTGTCAAATCTGATAAAATCAGCCAATGGGTGTTAAAATTAACACAATGTGAACAGGCTATTTCCTAGGTATTACAGTAACTCCCAACAGAGAGCACACAGACAGTTATCACCTAGTCTTCAATCATTCCACAAAATCCAAGATGTCCTGCCTCATTCTGACTGTGGAAGAATGTTCAAGAAATCTGGAAACCCATGTAACTTGTGACCATCTCTGCCTGTGTAATGGCACAGGTATAAATTACTTTCTCAAGGACACAGCTACTGCTGCCACAAAGGTGTTTGAAAGCCTGGGAAAAAACAATAAATAGGATAGATAATAAAAATAACTGTAAATTAATGGTCAGCACTGAAAAAAAAAAGAAAAAATATTGTCATGAGCCCAACAATATATTGGTGATAAAATGATGTCATCTAATTATTTAGATGCCACAGGGAACCATAGTAATTTGTGGAGCTATAGGATAACTGAAGGTTATGTTACTACAGGTAAACAAGAAGCTCCTTCTCCTAGTTTTGTCTGACAGAAGATTTCCTGTGTAGCAAAGAAAGTATTCCAGATTTAGTCACTTTTCTTCACAAACAGCACCACTCACTTCTGCATCAGACTAGATTAAACTTTTTGGCTATCATTCAAGGTATATAAAAATGTTTCCCTTTAAGCTTTCTTGTATATACATGTGTGTGTGTGAAATAAGACACATAAGTACAATTTTTCATTGTCACTTACTTAAAAAAATGGGAAAACCTGTTTTCCCCAAAAGATATACAAAGTAATCAAGAGGTGACATGCATAAGAAACATCGAAGGGGTTAAATTGCTGAGATAAGTTCATCTTCAGTAAACTAGCCATACCTCAGAGACACACAGGTTTGTAATATGAAGTGCTACATACAGAAAATTGATGTGCTACATACAGAAAATTGGTATGCCTCTGAGGTTTTATAGAAAAAGAAATGACTAAAATATAGTCTTATTTAGAACAAAGCCATCAGAAAATTCATTATCATTAAATAAGTTTGCAAGACTAGAGAAATCTACTTTGGGGAAAAGAAAGAGAAAGGCAAGAGGGTGGAAAAAAAGAAATTATGCACATTTTGCTATAACTAGCTGAGGTACTGTGGCACACTAAGGTGAATGTTATATCATACCTATTTATAAAACCATTCTCTTTGCCAACTAATATTACCTAGAGTCTGTATTAGCAAACAGCTGCAAGTATTTACATCTATATTTTTATCTATTGGATTAACAAATCAAGGTTTTAGGTAACTTTGTTGATTCATTATTTTCCAGTTTCAGCTCTGAGTAAAACAATTTTAAACCTCCATGTTCAACTTGTCATCACAAATCCATCCCTGTGTTTATACTATTTTGCTTTAATACAGATCTTGAAATTCACAGTTTGCTTCCTTATTCTAATTAAATCTTCTCAAATGCTCGAGAAGACATGAAAACCTGCTAGCAGATTAATAGTAGAAAAGTGTGATCAAACGCCTTGACTGATGAAAGTCTTCTCCTGCTGGCTATGATATATATCTGTGTGCACATGTGTGAGTAACGTTCTCTGTTGACAATGTTTTCTCCTTTGCTTCCAGTGCTACTCCTATCAATCAATGGCAGTTTTTCAGAGAGAGTCTGTTAGACTCATTAGCTGAATTATACATATAATCATGCATATGCAATAAAGCTTTTTAAGTCATTCTTATAAGCTTACATTTCCAGTACTCTGTTGAAGTCTTGTGCTATGGAGTCCCCTGTTACAGTGGTATAAATGCTTTGAGACACATTGAAATAAGCAAGAGTCCCTTACACAGTACAATATTGAAAAAAATATCTTTTCTTTTTTTTTTTTTTTCTGTTTGGTTTTGAGTAAATATCAGAGCTTTCCTCAGGGACAGCTTACATTCATAAATGAGTCCTGGACTGGAATTTTTCTTGAGGTCTCCTTTACACTACCATGGCAGTGCAATGAAATCTTCCAGTGGGAGTAAAGTACAGCTACCTTCACTTTAAGACTTCTTTGTACTCCTAGAGGGGCCAGTTCAGAATCTGGCTTTCAGTGAACAGCACCTCAGTTCTGCAAGGTGATGGATGCCCTTAAAAGGTGCTAATGGAAATTGAGGCCATATAGTACCTTACAGGTTTTGTCTTCACCTAAATGCACACCATTTATGAAGATGTAGTATAGGAACCCAACAAATTTTGTCTGACTGACAAGGAGCTTTCTGCAAGAGGTAGTATGCATGACTTTGAATCTTCAAACCAAAAATATCTATCTATAAACACATAAAACCATATATACACAAAAAAGTACTATACATTCCTTTCCTGTTGAATTCACAAATGGGTTTTAAGGCCTTAGGATTGCCCTTTCCCTAATGACTCTCAAAAATATGAACAGCATTCATTGCTGCTTGATGATAATAGTGACCTTATAATAGTTTCCATGGAAAGAATCCTGAGATCATAAACAGTGACAAAGTGAGTTTGTTAGTTACCAAACATACACATTCCAAAGGTACATGACATTTAATTCTAATCTATTTTTAGAAATCATAGGAAAATGAAGACAAATTAACTTTTTCCAGCAGAAGCACTTACATCGCATTTCCAAATACAATTACAGAGGAGAACTTCTAATTGACTATTATTAGAAATCAAGTCATTTCTATTACACACTCTATGCTGTAAACTCTTCTCCAAAACAGGGTGTTTAAAAGGCAACATTTATGACAGACTCAGTGAACTGAGCGTCTGAGTCAGATGACCTAAATTCCTCTAAGCCCCTGTGCCTAATATTTCGTGTTAAATGACACTAGGCTGATACTCATTCAGCACCTTACTTAGGCTTTCTGAACTCCACTTCATAATACAGTGTACTCACATACAGAGTCCAGAAAGCATAGCACAGCATCTGGGACTCTCATCTTTGATGTAAAGAGATATTTACCATTTATTGCAGGGTCTCTGATCCCTGTATTGTGACCTTGTAGAGCAGTCTGCTCTCCACCACAAAGAGTACCTGGAGCAAAAGAACTGCTTCTGTTTAAGATGAAACCTTGGCACAAGCGAGAAGAGTTTTTTCCATGCACCTGTCCTTATAGGCAGTGGGAACATACTGAATACCAGTGTGATTCTCTCCTTTCCCTTCACTGTGGAGTTCTCCAGCTATTTCTCCAAGAAATTCACATCTCCCAAGATCCTGCCAGTAGCATCTGATAAAGGCTGACAGCAACAACTGAGGCTTGCTTTAGAACACAAAGCAAATGCTTCTTGTACATAAAGAAACAGTCCTCTGTTTCGTCATGCCCTTTCTTTACATCCACAGAGAAATCTCTCTGACTGTTCTTTTTACTCTTAGAAGTTTTGCCAGTTTAACTCTTTTGGTTAGAAGCACCGGGGTGAAAAAACCAGTCATTTACTGACATGGCCATAGGGTGAAATACTGTTACATAGAAGCAATTACACCAGTAAAAATTCCTTTAGCAAAGGTAAGTTATTCCATTTCGAGGGGACTGTTAAAGCTACCTCTACAGAAGAATCCTTTTGCTTCTGTGAACAGCTTCCTCTGGGAGTGGAGGGTGAAGATAATGGTTAGGAGAGTCATGCCACACAAACCTTTGGAAGTACTGACAAGCCCACCATGTCTTCCCTGCTGGATGGAAGGTAATAATTTTCAGCGTGATAGGCTAAATAAAGATAAGGGGAACATATAAGATAATAAGATACTCATAAACCACAGTGAAAAGGGCCATATAAGTATCTAGAGAGCAGGAACTATCATGGAGAGGAATGTTTAATGGGTAAAAGCTGAAAATAGATTTTATGAAGGCAAAATTGCACGGGGTAGGTATGCATTTTAATAACTGTATATAATCTGCAGCCTCTATATAACGCACAAAAGCGCTGACAATCCAGCAAAACCAGTACTAGTTCTGAAACACAAAGAGTAAGTTTAACAAGGAATGTACATATCCCATGAATTATAGAATTGTGCAAAGTTGGGGAAACTAGCAAAATTTACACTATGATGCAGTGGCAGAGAATCAAGAGCTGCTGAGAAAGGTCAGAACAGTGGTATAGGGAAAAAAAGACATGGGGTTCAAATCTGCACCAAATGAAAATTGAAGACCTTCTCTGCCACCTTGCCATTGCTTCCACCTGCATGTGGGTATGGAATCTCCTCCCATATCCTCTTAGTGGTGCCTGTATGTTTTCCTTGACTCACACTGAGAAAATCCCACCTGTGCTACCAAATTCAGGCACTGCTTCTTTCAGGCTCATGTCCTACCACAGACAATATTTACTGCTACAGACTTCAAAGAAAAGCTCTAACACTCTGTTAATGGAAAGACAGGGATAAAGTGCTTCCTCCCAGGTTTTGCCAGATAGAGGCTGGTTTCTGCAGGTGTAGTCATACTTATATGAGGGACAATGCAGACAGATTTCTTTGTGTTTCAGAGGGTATTCAGCTCACATAATGATAGCTATTGTAGTGTAACCTAAGATGCTTTACAGTAGGATGAGACACTATTATTGCTGCTAGTATTAATAAACACATTGTGTTTAATTTCCAAAACAGACACTGTAAATCAGCTGTTTGAATTAGCTGCTGGATTTTTCTGAGTGGGATTATTTCTCATCTGTGGATGCCTCTACTACAATGATGTTCTTGGTACATTCAAATGAATTTAAAGTGCACAGTGGAAGAGCTCATAAAAGGAAGGAAAGTTGGGGTTTTTTTAAGCAGTAGAAACCCTACAACGTTTGGCTGTTAGCTTGTTTTATAAATAGTGCAGTAAACCCTGATGCTCAGTCTTCTCTGAAACATCTATAATTAAAGGGTGATGGGCCAGATCGTGAATGCCTTATTCAAAGTAAGACTGTTCATGGTACAAAGTACTCTCCAGAATGAGTAAGTGCATCATAATTTGTGCTGCTGTTGTCAGAGTTTAGTAATAGACTGCTATATAAATAGGTTCTTGGAAAGTACCAAAGTATTCAAGCCATTGGAATTGCATTAATACAGCTGACAATAATCAGTGGGGAATATTCCAGCGTCTTCTGGTAAATTCTGGTTATATCTATGCAAAGGTAACTCTTGTCAGTCTGTGTTGGCTTTGGGAAGCGTGTGTGTGGCTTGCATTAGTGTTTCTACTCAGAGGCAGTTGTACAGCCACAAAAAGCCCTTTGTATTGCTCACAAGCCTGAGAATTCAAAGTCTTAATTTATTGACATCCTTCAGATGAAGATGTGAGACAGTGACTTTTAGAGCCTCTTGTTGCTGTTGGGCTTCTTTGTTGCATGTATGTTTATTAGGCATCAAATTTTCAAGGTATTTACATTCCTAAGGATGTAAAGAGATGCCTTACAAGATTTTCAACAGACACTTTATTTCTATTGAATGTGTGGGATTTGATCTACACAGAAACTGAAAATTATCTGTTTTAATGTGGAGCTTGAGAATTTGACTCTACAAAGCTCTTTATCTCAAATCGTTTTATCTCTTCTAGCTTCATTTCTTCATTAAACAAAAAAGAATATTGATACTTTCTTTGACACTGCAAATATTTGCAATATTTTAAGGTTATTGCAATAAATAATACAATTTCATAGTAAACAGTTTTCAAGAGCTACAAGAGCTAATGATTACTCTTTTTAAAAAAGTACGATCCATTGGATACATTAATGCTAATTCTCTGTTCTTCTCTGCCTTTCAATTATGTGCTGTGAAGCCTCCTTTGGCTACACATCTCTCTGATCCATTGGTCTCTCTGGCACATGTTCTGGTACTCTTTCTTTTTTTTTATCCTTTCACATAAATGGGATGCCACAACACAGTTGCCCTAGATCATCACGATAGTTTTGAGTGGCTGATTTACAAGTACCTTAAGACCACCCACTCCCATACCTGTAAGGTCAAGGATCACGTCAGCAGATGCAGACAATGACTAAACATGCAGAGATGCCCAAATCTGCCTTTAGCTAAGTCATTACTTAAGCTGGTATTAGAAATGTGTCGATCTACACAATGCAGCAAAATACTTACATGCATTTGCTTGTCCCAGTTTCATCAGTATTCTTAAAAATAATTTACAATTTCTGTGCTCAGTCAGGAATTTATAATCCCTCTTCCTTTCTGTGCCTTCTTTCTTTAATTATGGTGTATATCTGCCTCCACTTCGCAATCTGTTTCCTTCCTCCTTAGCTAATGTAAAAATTTCCCTCTACTATAAACATATCCCTTTCATTTTTATGGATCTTTTCTTCACTTCTCTACTCCTGGTCTCTCTTGCTCTCAGTCTGTCATATGCCATATTTTGTTTGTGCCAGTAATAGTATCTTGAATGTTTGTTCTTCTGGCTGAACTGTCCATGTTACTAAGTTACACAGGCCCAAAGCTAACTGAAATGGGCCAGCTCACTTCTCTACTCATTGGGTTTATCTCATCCAGAGAGAACGGCCACATCTTCAGTATACGGCTTATCCTTTGGTCTTCTCTTGCCCCTCTGGCCTGTGATGCAATTATTATCTTTTGTTATTAAGGGGAAGGAAATTCTGTCCAAACTCACTAAAATATCATGAGAGTTTTGCTGTGGGCCACCGGAACACTGTTTTTATAGCATGAAATCAAGAGTATGTGCTCCACCTTTGGGATGCATAAAAGCCCATGAGAAGACACAAAGCCCAACAGTGTCAGAAGATGGTGTAAGGCAAGACAGCCCTGTGGCACTCTTGTCTGCACTTAGTTGCAGGAGCAGTCTTGGAAGTAAATGGAGCTGAAGACCACATCCAGGCACTGTTGTGAGCAGCTGGTGGGAGCCATTGGGAGCAGACCAGAGCTAGGTAAAACACCAGCAAATAAATTGTATGGAAGGTCTGTCGTCCAATACTTTCATTCATCCTCAGACCTTCTTTTGTTTAGCAACATAAATGTACCAAAACAACCTAAATCCTCACATCCTGTTTTCACAGTTATGTAACTTTATTAGGTTCAAATGAGGCACTCCTCATTTAAATTCACATAATAGAGATTAAAGTATAGAGGTTTCAGTCATCAGATTTACTCTAATATTTGTATATTACTTTAATAGTAATAGTAGTCAAATGACCACCCACCCTGTAGGTGGTCAAAAAAATAAAAAATCCTTTCTACATATTGTATTAAACTCAATTGCTATTATGGAAGTTTTGGATGCTCAAGTGTAACCAATAGCTGAATTTCACTTCTATCAGTAGCAGTGACAATTTCTGTTTTTTTCTTTTAAGAAATGTTTCCCAAGATCCCACCTCTGAGTTCTTAATACTACACAGCAAAGCATCTCCGTGGCTTACATCTCTACTAGTGCATTTAGTACACCGAACAACAACCAAACTGCCTCCTGGTAATTGTTCCAGGCCCATACTAACATTCAGTTGTTCCCAGAAACTTTTTGTTAGAATATTAGTTAGCTGATGCAAAAAAAATGCCGAGAGTTTTTCAGGCAATTTAACAGTATAGAGGATTGCATTTCAGTGCCTGGCAAAATTCACAGATACTGTTTAATTTCTTGGTATAGATGTAGTTGTAGAGAAACCAGATGAGTGAGATGCAGTTGTATTACATTTGCACATTAAAAAAAAAATCAAAATTGCAAGTGTAAAAAAGATTTTTAAAATCCATAAGGCTTCTATATTATACACATAGTGGATGAACAATGCTATCTGTCTGTGGGCGCTGAATACCTGATTGTATAGACCGTCTCTTGGCCTCTCATTAGTTCATGTATGTAATGCAAAGGAGCTACTTGCTACCTAACTAACTTATCTTCCATAATGAAAATGAAACATCCATGCTTGTTGTATTTAGGTTTGAGTATTTATTTGTATTCTAATCCCCCATTATAAACCATTTATATCACTCCAGACATTATGTCTTGCAGAAGCTGTATCTTCCAGGCCTGTTTCCTTGAAGATCATTTCACTTTCATATATCTTTCAAGAAAGAAAAAGAGCTTTTATATTGTGCAGGTAAGAAAGAAGTGTGCGCTATTCTAATTAAACAAATAAAATCAAGTAGATCTACACAAGAGCATTGTGAGTTCAAGTTTTTCCTACTGAAGACTTTGGATGAATAGGTCTTTTAAATGTTATAAGAAATGGATGAAATAGATTCTGAAAAAAACCATACCTGGCATGCACAGTAGGCTCTCCATTTTGTCTCACTCAGTTACAGTTGTACCAGAAACCTTCTCTTTGGTATTTCCTGACTTTTGCCTGCATGAAAGCGTAGTCCTCCCATTCACATGACAGAGCCTTCTTGAGATTCCAGAAAGGTCTAATGGGTTGTATAACTGATCAGCATCTTCAGTGTGTTAATTATGTGCTCTGCTATGAATACAGACATATATTCAGCATATAATATATATTCATGACATACAACTGCATCATTTGGTAAATGGAAATTGTTCAAGATATGATCCATTTCAAAGTGGAACAGTGGCATTTGTGTCAATTCTTGTTTAAAATAGTGCTGGGTGGCTTGTGAAATGAAAAGCACCCAAGCAAAAAGGACTAAACATTCCTCTAGGGGTTTATAGTTTTCTCCTTCCTTCCTTCCCTCCTTCCTTCCTTCCTTCCTTCCTTCCTTCCTTCCTTCCTTCCTTCCTTCCTTCCTTCC
>KZ505690.1:293109-339270 GCA_002844005.1 Limosa lapponica baueri | reverse complement strand
AAAAAAAAAAGTAAAAGAAATGGACTGAGTTTCATTTGAGGCCCTTAAAAAGTGGAGGGTGAAAAAGGGAAGGGGACAAAGACCTTTGGAAAGAGACAAGTCACAGAATAGGAATGCATTGCCATGAAAAGCGTTCTTAGGGACATTCGGAATGAAAGTGGCATCCTCTGAAATATGCTGCAGGTTTTGCAATGGTGAAAGACCTCTGTTACATCCACCTGGTGTCACTGGGTTTTCAGGTGCTTGCATGGTGAAAATTGAAAGCAGATCTTAACTGTTATGTAGCAGACTGCATTTTTTAACATTCATTTTCACTGGGGCTAGTGTTCTTTCCCATAGTATTTATAGTGACCAGAGGAGAGTTTCAGTGCAAGCTGAGCTTTTACTATTGTTTTGGTTTTAGCTGCCAGGAAAAAACTGACCTCTTACAGCCTTCAGCAAGTCTGGCTTGTGTTTAGATGGATGATCAACTACATTTCAATTTAAGTGAAAATAGCTTTATGCAGAAATAGGTTGAGAGCCAGCATCCAGTACATGCAGGGAAGGAAGAACTAAACAGTCCCTTCTTCATCCTATTAAATGGTCAGCATAAAAGGGGATAATGAGAACAGTCCTTGCCTTCAAGAGAGGAAAGATTGTTTCCCCTGTGGAGTGCCTCAGCAGAAAAATGGTGTGGGGAGGGAGTGCAACAGGAAAAGCAATTGCTCTTTTGCTTCTGCCTCGCAGTAGGCACTGTGCCTGGTTTGCTGAGGAGGGGAGAGTATGCCACATTCATTAGGAGACTGTAGGAAAGAAACTCTCAGCACATATGGGAAATCTGAAGGGGTGTTGTGCTTTCCTCATGAGCAACATTTCCTGATGATCCCTCAAAGACAGTGTCCATTCTGCACCTCCTAACTAGGTAGCATCCTCCTGAAAGGCAGCTGAGTTTGTTGTGAAGTGCTAAATACATAAAACAGTACATAAAACAATACCTAAAACCAAGGTAATTTTATATAAGCCTGGGCAGAAGACTTGATTTGCCTTTCTTTATGCATGTTGTCTAGTAGTTTACTGTAAGAGACAAAAATGTCTCTGTGCAAGAAACAAACAAAAAGTGGCAAAATATTTCACGCAGGACCTCAAAAAGAAAAATAGATATACCTTGTCAAAAGTTAGCTCAGACTGAGATATAAAGCAAATATTAGGAGAGAAAGGAATGAAGCGTATTCTCCTCAAAAATGTAGTATTACATACTCGCAACAATACACCGACAGATTGCTATTCATGTTCCAGAGTGTCTGATCAGAGCACATGCTCAGGGCATAACTGTACAGTCCCATCCAGAGCTACTGGGCATAGTCTGTTAGCTCATGATCACATTTTTGTGAACAACAAGGTAAACCTGACTGTAAGACAGGGCAGCGAATATATTCATGCACACAAACATATGAGCAGTGTTGAGAACACAGGAAAATTAATTCCGTAAAAGTCTCACAAACTCTTTCATGAGGAATCAAAATGGATTCTTAAGGCAGGCAAATTTTCTTGCAAACAATCATCTCATTTCTCTTAAAATATTTGAAGGCAAAATGGTGCTAATGGCCTGCAGGGTTAGAATCTAAGAAAACCTCTTAGATCAGATTCAAACAAAGGAGAAAATAGAAAAACAGAAGAAGAACTCACCAAAACCCACTGTTTATTTTGTTGCAGCTTTAAACTTAACAAATTGTCACACTTAATTATTTTGTATTTTGAAAAAAAAAAAAAAAATCAGAGGAAAACTGAATTCTCACCAAGGCCATATGCTTGGTTGCCAAGCTTTGGTCTCTCGTCAAACTTTATGGCAAATTTATAAGCCATGTAATACTTTAGATTTTAGCAGGTCTGCTGACACAGCCTTTTGTGATGGTGCTCACAAAAGCAATAAATAAGCCTTGCACTTTTGATTTATGGCAGCATAAGAGCGTGATGTACATTCCATCAAACTCAATGGGAGTCTCCCATTGACTTCAGTGGAATCTGAATCAGGCATATAAACGAGATGAAGGACAGTCTTGGAGAGCTTAATTCAGAGCTAAGACCAACGAGGATCCAAATAGATGGGAAGGTGTTTTACTTATTCTTTACCCTTCTCACCCTACAACAGGACATCTGTAAACTAACCATGAGAATTTGACGTACATTTGAGGCTTGTGTTTGTGTGTGTGGTGCACAAATCAGCCCCGGCCTCTGCCTTTAAATGCTTACTGGGGTTTTGTAGGCGGGAAGCCATTTCATTGTAAAAACTGGCATCAAAGGATTCCTACCATCCTCTAAAGCTTACAGGGACCATGAAGGAAGGGTAAAATTGTGGCAGTTTAGGTCATGAATGAATCACAATTGCCAACACAGTCCTTCAGCACCTCAGTTTCTCTGTGAAATCCGGGTCGAGGCCAAGAAGGATGTCAAAATAATTGATGCCACTGTCATCACAGGATGCAGAGGAAAATAAGTAGAAACTGACTCATCAAACAGCAGCCTTCTTTTGTCATGTTAGGTACTAAAACCCAACCGCCTGATGTGAAGGATACCTGTTCTCATAGAAATAATGAAGATGCCAAGAGGTACAAGTAGGCAGACCAGTTACTTAGATGCAGCCAAATTCCAGTTGGGAATTTGTAAAGCTAAGGTTGCCTTGTCACTGAAGCTTCAAGGCTGAGTTGACTGGTAAAATTCACAGAGTAAATTATTTCCTCCTTTTTCTAACTTTTACATCCCAAGCTAGACAACCAAAATGGTTATATAATTGATACTCTGCCCTAGGGTAAAAGTATCGTCCCTCTGTTAAGTTGACCAGGAACTTCAAAGCACTTTAAAAAGCCTATAAATTCTCTATAATCTTCACACGAAATGTTACAGTGGAATATGCTTGTTACCTTTTGCAGTTAGGCTCTTACAGCCAGGTTTAATCTCATACTCTTTCTGTGTCATCAAATACAGGTTTCCTTGCTATTATTCACCTATACTTTTGTCAGAGCACTCTGACATTCTGTTGCTGCATTTGATTTTGAAATGATTATGGTTGTTAAGCCTTTGTGGTTAAAAAGCCACTTGGGCTGAAATTTGTATCATGAAGCTGCAGGCATTTAAAAGGCCATACAATGACTGTGACAGCATGGATTTCTTTACTTTCTGACAAGTAGGTTTCCCATCAGATTCACACCAACTGCAGATGAGGTTGTGCAAATAGAAGGTAATGGAATGCATGTGATGGGTGAGAAATTAAGACAGGCACAATGAAAGCCAATCCTGTATTTCATACCTAACTTCAAAGAATCACAGAATGGTTTGGGTTGGAAGGGACCTTCGAAGTTCATCCACCCTGCAACAGGCAGGGACATCTTTCGCCAAATTAGATTGCTCAAAGCCATGTCCATTTCAGCACAAGCAAATACTATGCAAAACTAGATCAGAATGGATCTACCTCTTAGACTGAAAAAACGAAGCTCATTTCCAACTCTAAGTCTATAACCAGGTCACTGTCTGTCTAGTTCTATTTGCCAAAGAAATTCACCTAAAATTACAACTTAGTGGAAGTCTGCCACAGAAGACTCCATACAATATCTGAAAAGAAAAAAAAGTCATGCTAGTAAAATAGCTGTTTAAAGATTTTGCACAAATGGAAGGTTTTTTTTAATGAAAGCATGCACTTCAGTTTTCTAATTGCATAATTTTTTTTGTGTGCCTTTGGAGGCTATGATTTTAACAGCTTTCCACTAATTTACTTTTTTTATGACCAGATGAAAGCTGTGTTTTTCTGTTGTATAAAATGAGCACCCAGTTGCTGGCCAAAAGCTGCATGTCTATTAAATTTAACTAATAGCAGCATGTGCTTTGGTGGATAGAGTATCCTGGGAATAACTCCAGGAATGTAGAGCTTCACTCTCACCTCTTTTTTTTTTCTTTTGAAGCACCTTTATTTACTTATAAGACTCTCATAGGAATGCAAATGACTGTTCCATCACTTTGCCTCCACCATTACTTTTCTTCAATCTAATGAATGCTTAATAAAATATTAACTTAGTTTGTGCCTAGGGTAAAATATACAATGGGGACATGACAGTGATCTGTGTAATCCACCTAAGGTTCCTGTTCTTATGCCAGGAAGAGTGCAAACATAGCAATTCTTTAGGCTGTTCTTCAGATGACTAATGAAAAGTCATCATTCCCTTTAATTCAGTCATGAACGTTGTCCACTATTATTGGTATTAGACTGTTTTCAGATACAAAGAAGAGCAAAAAAGTACATTCCATCTTCATCCAGTATAAACTAAATGATCATGTTTATTATTTACTCAGATTAAAATTAGATATCCATATTTCCTTGATTAATATTAAGAAGTTATGTCTTTATATGCTGGACTTATTTCCAGTTGTGTTCAACAACTGAATCTCCTGCTGGAGAGAACAGAAGCTGAGAGTTCTCTGCACCTCTGGAAATATCAAGCCACTTTTGCTTGAGAGTCTCAGGGTGTATGGATTTAACTGCCTGCTTGCAAAAATGCGAACACTGTGCCTAGCAATTCCAAGAAGCTGTCGAGTTGCAAAGCACCTATGTACTTTTACTAATCAATACCTTTGATTGCCCTTTCCCACACTCATTACCTTGTTGCAAAACCAAGGTGCTTTCAGGCATTTGGTAGATACCATAGGTGGCCAAAGTAACACTAGAATTTGGCCATTCTTGTTGTCTGGTCCTGCACTCAGACTAATAGGAAATATCTTTTTAGAGAAGAATATCAACTATAGATTTCAGAACTCGGTTAGAAGTCTATTCTGGATTAAGATACAGATGTCTTCGTTTCTATTACTTGAACAAATTCTGCAGGTAGGCATCCATTTAGAACTAACTCAGGATTTGCTGTTATTGTTGGTTTCATTCCCATTTATACACAAAATTCCCTGAACTTCCAGGACACTTTTATTCCAATTTTCACTGTATTCAGTATGTGAATCAAAACTGGGGGATGGCTTTCACTCAGCCTGATCACTCCCTGTCTCTCTAACCCTTACTGTCCTCTCATGCTTCCTGTAGCTTCATCCACATGCTTAGGGAGATAGTGAGATCCCCTGGCAAAAGACCACAGGGAGAGCGAGTGTACGCCAAGAAGACCAGCAGGATGTGACCTCCACTGTCCCAGGGGACCACTGCACCAATGAGACAGCAACAGCTTTAAAGGTACTCCTTCCCCTGGGCTAGGCTCAAGTAGGTGCCACTCTTCTGGCTTTGTAGGAAATGCTGCTGCCCAGGTCTCTGAACCTCGTTCCTTCCTTGTTCTGATTCTACCAAAGCCTTTAAGAACTGACTCACTCTTTCCTCCCTCAGACCTTCACTTCATGCTATGATGACGCTTTCCATTAGCTGGAGCTTTATGTGGACTACTGGAGAAAGAAGGGAAAGGACAAGATGGCACATAACTATGAACCTATCTATATTTATGTCTGAGAAGACAGTACCATAGAAGACTGCATAACAGCCTTGGAATTTGGCCATATGTTCATCCATACAATTTTTGGCCCAGATTTAAATTCATCTCTTGCAGTGATGAAAACTAGTAGCTGCAGAGCAGTACTCAGCAACTCACTCCAACAGTTCAGTCCAGAAAGTATAGAAAATTATATCAAGTTATAACTGTAGAGGACATTTGAAGTAGCAATATATAAAAATCCATATGAATAGCTCCAAACTGTAATTTGGCTCTGATCATAGAATCACAGAATGGTTCGGGTTGGAAGAGACCTTAAAGATCACCAAGTTCCAATACCCCTGCCTGATCAGGGACACCTCCCACTAGACCAGGTTGCTCAAAGCCCCATCCAGCCTGGGCTTGATTAACATATCCTACTTCTGCAAAAGTATGACTGGACCATGCAGCCAAACCCCCAGCTTGAAATCAACCATCAAATATTGTTAATAGCTCTTTTTATCATATTTGGATTTTATTCATACAAACTCACCACCGCTCTATTCTGAATCTTTAGTAAGACAATTAGCATAGTAGATTTCTTAAGCTGCGAAAAACTTTTTAATATAAGCAAATACTTTATTTTTAATGAAGACAGACATGTTAATTTCCAATGACATGACTGTGTCATGGAACAAATTAAGTAAATGACTGTACTCAAATTTGCCCCCAAAAGAAGATGTCAGCTTTTGTTTAGCATGAGGAGGAGTGTGCCACTCAGTCCCTCTAGGCCAGTAGTGAACTCTTTAGTGTAATCATTGAGCAATTGTTCACCTTAGTAATCCTATTACTAAATGATTATTTAGTCCACCCACAGCTGGACCACAGCAGTGGTCTTAGGCAAAAAACTGTTCATGGGTGTGACCAGTGTTTCCGCACTCTGGTCCTTTGACATCTATATTTCATGTATAGGGGAAGAATCTTCCTGTTCAGCATCCCACACACATATATATCAGTTCCTAAGCATGCAAAGCCCATGGGTGAGTCAATCTCAATTGCCACTAAAGTACAGTCATCATCTATTTTATACAATTATCTTTCTTATGGATCATAAGATACCAATAGTTAGTCTAAAATACTATGGCACAGTAGAAACCCTCAGTATTTCCTACCACCTACATTTTTAGATTTCTGGATGTCTGTCAGAAAGCTTATGGACAGAATATACTAGAGTATATATTTAAATAGCCAGCAACCAAATGGACTGATGCTGTTTAGACCTGCATACATTGCTAATATGTGTGTTGCTGAAAAGATGTTTCTTTGCATCGAGTAACAGCCAAGAATGGAGTGAGGAGTGAGCCTGGTACAGTTTTGTGTTGATCATCTGCACCTGAAAATGTTTTCCATCTATACATATTACAACTATTCTTTTATTTATGAAACTTTCTGCCTACACAGTTCTGTTTCACACATGCATATGTGTGTGTTTATATGCAGAGCTGTAAGATGTTTTTGTGTCAGGGCTGTGCCCACTGCCCTGTTCCTCATATGGCTTTCCTCCTCCACTCTCAGTATGGGTGTCCCCTTGGCTGGGCTCCTTTCAGCTACTCCTCCACTCTTTCCATCTTATTTTGATACTGTGTCCCTTCCCACAGTCTCGCATGATCCCAGATGAACAAGCATTGTCATGACTCTGTGTGTGTGTGTGAAACAGAGACTTGGAACTATACACATGGACAGTAGGAGGGTAACTTAGCTGGTGGTCGGGATCTGTGCTAGACCTCTGCAAAGGAGTGGCCTTTTTCCACACAGATGTGCTGGGTTTGGTAACATTCCAATTTTACCCAGGGAGTAATCCCAGGACGGATAAAAAAGTTTATGGTTGTCCTTGGAAACAATTTGTTATAAAATAATGCTTGCATTGGTTTCATACTATCATTTCAGAAATTGTAAGTTCTTGAAGAAATGGAAAACAAAGAAATTGTGATAAAAATAATAGACACATAAGGATTGCTTTTGAAAATATACTGGTACATAATGGTGCTCAGCAGCAGTATTATTATTACAAGTTGCTCAAAGTTTCCACTCACAATCACATTTTACAGAATGCAATGTCCTGGACATTTCAAAACATTGTTCGGTCAGACTTGATATACAAGGCACCTATAATCTCAGTGAGGAACTTTTAATAGATCTTATCTACTTACACCCAAAACTTTCTTGACCCCAAGACCTTTTGTAAAGCAAAATACTCTTCTCACTGAAGAGAGACCTGACATAAACAGGCACAGAGAAAATGACCGCTTGGCGTTTTTTTCAGCTTTCACACTGACAGGTTTGCTTACCGGTGATGAAGAGCAATTCACAGGGAGTTGCAGAAAAGGCAGTGAAAGGTTTGGGATCTGAAAGGCACTACTCAATATAATCAAATGGTTACTGTGTTGGAGGAGCTGCACCCTCCTACCAAGCAACAAGCAGCACCAGATCATTAGTCTGCCTGAAGGAGGTGTGTGGAAAGAATTAAGTAAAGCTGTTTGATTTTTGGCTGGTGGGAGGTTTGGGGTGGATTGCAGAATGAAGTAGATGAGACACACGAAGCTTTAGAAACCCACTCGTAGATGGAGATTGCAAGCCACATACTAATTGCCTGCCCACACAGCACCGGTGGCAAAGCAGAAACGTGGGTGCTGCCAGTGGGGGTGGCTGCGAATACTGAAGGATGAGAGTTCTTCCTCTGCTCTGCACACTGGCAAGAAGTGGTTGAAGCTGAGATGGTTTTTTGGACAGGTGAAAAAAAATGACTGAACTTAATATATTCTTTAATCCTGAAGGCATGCCATGAAAGGAGATTCTGTGGCTTAATACACCAGTGCTAAAAAGGATTTGTATGGATTTAACCAAACAATACATGGTGAGTGGTAGTAAAATGGATATCTAATAACAAGAAATTCTTCATGTTTGCTTTACGTACTGTGGATGATACAGAAGCACTCTGTAATTCTGAGGTCCTTTGCCATGAAATTTGTACTTAAAAAACATCAGCATCTCAGCATGAGGTAAAGGAACTGAGGAACCATAATAGGATCTCTGGATTTTAATCTATAAATGTTTATTTTCAAGTGGCGTAAGATAAAAGAACAAGTTGAAGGAAACAATGCTGCAATCAGGGGCTCTTGAACCCTTGCATTAAGTTTTGGACTGATGGCCAAGATCCTCACATGTCCCAAGATTTCATTTAAAACATCCTCTGGGCTTTCTGTTTCTGTACAGTTGTACAATTGCTGTATTCTGTATCTTATCCCTTTGCTGTCTTTTAAGAATCAGCATTATAAAGGATTAGATTTTTTTTTCCTGCAGCTTTATTTTCGAGGTGGAAGAAGGGCAACTTGTGAACACGTTGTTTTATCCACCACTGTCATTATTTCTGTTGCTTAGAACTGGTCTACTGATTAATCTAAGGTCTTTATTTTTTTATCTTTTGAATTTTAGGTATCAGCAAATTATCTAACCTATTTTTGACAAGATCTTTTGAACCTTGCATATTCTCCACTACTGCAGAATTGAAGTAGTTCATAATCATTCCTGATTTTCATCCTCAAATAATCTCTATCATGGCAATATAAAAAATCTCTGATTTACATATAGGGAATGCAGATAAAACAAGATTAAATATAACATAATATCATATAGAAAGACAACAATTAAATCCAGCTCTTTGCCTAACACCCTGGGACACCCCTTCAATTATGCAATTCCCTAGAATTCTCCTTTTCAGGACACACCCATATTGAAACAAGAAATTACATTTATCCTGCTTTAACTTTGAGATGCACAACTGGTTTACTTAGCCATGCAAGAACCCTTCAACAAAAAGCATCATATGCAAAATTTAGCAGTGATCTGAGCTGCTTTTCCATAGCTTGATTATGATTTCTTCATACTGTTACAACTAGGGCTGTAGGCCACATCAGATGTCTTTGGTATCTTACATCCACTAAAGAAGATATTTTCTGGAGAGCTGATCCTCCTTGTATTCAATATTATTTCGCTAATGGTATTAGTATCCCCCATTTTGCTGAAGGAATTCGATGCCCTTGAGGGCTGGCGGAAAATTCTCATTTTTAATTCCTGCAGATATCTGGGGCCTTATCCAAGTCCATCGGATCACACCCCAATCCACACTTTTGTGTATTCTCGTAGAAAAGTTTTATCTGTTAATTGCTGCCACATCTGTCTCTCTTTAAAATTTATTGTAATAGTTGTTGAATCCCTAATAAAATAAAGCACATATTGTATTTGTTTCTTTTTTTATTCAGCACTAATGACTTACATATTGACAATTATTTTTTTTCTTTTGGGAATTTTGCTGGTTTGGGTGTTGGTTTTTTATCTACAGGAAACCCGTCTCTCTGGAAAGGCACATAAAAAACCACCCCAGCATTGAGTTGTTTGAATCTTTACAGCCTCTTATACATCTTAACTGTTAAAATCTAAATACAAATGACCTCCTCCAGCTTTTGGACAGCTTGAGAGTGTCTGCTCCCTTTGGCTTTGTGTTGGACTCTTTCCCTTTTTTTAGCTTTAATTTTTGTATTACATTTACCTAATGGGATCAGCCTGAGGGCTTTGCTTTCGGGTGCCTCAAAATGTCATGGAGAAGAGAGTTCAATACTTTTTTCTTTTTAACTAGCCTAAAATAGACCGTGTTCTCCTAGCTGCAGAGGTATTCTCACTTCTGTCACCACCAGAGAGAGGCTCTTTAAAAGTCTTGTTCACTATTTAGAGACTATGGTCGTAACTTCAGGGAAGAAGATGAAGACTTTTCTCTACAGACAAATCTTCTTGGCACCAGAAGCTGAATCAATTCGTTTTTAGACTCTTGTCTTTTGACAGACACTTATTCCTGTGGCATTCTTCTTATGAACTCCCTTGGAAATGTGCCCAGGATTATTTTTGTTTATTCCTTCCAAATTCCATTCCACCCGCACTAACACAGAATTTTAATCCTTCCCTGCTGGCGGTGAGGGGGTTTGTTACATTACTGGAGAAACATGTTAAAGAAACCTTTTTTTTTTATCCCATCCTCCAAATTCTTGGTCTGTGCCAGTAGTTTCAAGGGACACTGTCTTCATGACTCATTCCAGGCTGACCAAGACAGACATCATTCTGCCTCCCTTGAAATTGGGCAGAAGTCCAGAGAGAGTGGAAGAGTGTTGGTGTCCCTTCTCCCTTGACACAGGCCAGCTCCAAAGCACAAGGAGAACTCGAGCTGTGCAGCGCCCACCTTTTTGCTAACATGCGCGCATGGCTGGGATTTTTCTAACACTTTGCAATCAAAGATTGGTTGTTTAGCTAATCTGATTCAGGTTGGGATTCATAACAGTTTCTTCAAGATGGGTTCTCAGCACCACATGTAAGAACTCGGGCAGTCTGTGCCTTCCACTCCCTCACTTGTTTATGCCAGTTTATGCCTTGGATTACCTCTGGGCGAAATAGTGCCAAGCCCTTCTGTAAACAAACACAGCTATTACAAGGCGCTTGCACAAAGAAGTGAACCTGACATTTTGTCTGAATGGTGGCAAACTGCAAATGTGCCTTGAGCTCTGAGAGGAAGCACTGCCACAGCTGAGGGTGCTGTGCCATGTGTGGCAGAGAGCTTCCCCTGGGGGCTCCCTCAGCTGCAGCATCCCCATTAACCCGAGCTGCCTTGAGGGGCACAGGAAAGGATTTGTTAAAGTTTTAGAACCAACATCTTGAAGCAATTTTGAGCTACCAGCAGGAGCCAGGGAAAGGAGCAGAGCTCTGGTGTGATGTTCTGTCTACAATCTAATACTTTCAGGAGGCAAGTTGCTGCAGGCTGAACCAGTTACTGCTTTCATGTGGCTTTCTCCTTCATCTCCCATCAAAGTCAATTACATTGGGGTTTGATTCTTCACTTGGCCTTACCTGGCACCTCTCCTGCATCTGCCCTTTTTGATGATGAAATATCTGTAACTCAGATGCTTCACTGCATTATTATTATAACACTAGGTAGACATATCCCTCTTTGCATCCCAAATAATGGTCAAGTACAGGACACTAAGTTCATCAGGTGAAAAATCTGGTTCTTATTGCTAAGAATAAGCTCTTCACGATGTACCATACAAATAAATGTATTGGATTTCCATACCATTCTTTGGCAGTACTGTCTATCTACTAGTCTAAGAGGTAGAAAGAAGGTCCCTATAAGTATCTGGAAAGGTGCAGAAGGGGTCTAGGTGTAACAGTTTGCCCCATGTAGGTTTTTTATTTGCTGATTTAACTAAGGTGATGGTGGTACTTGGTGGTGATCTTTCTATTTACAGAGATTTACTGGATCTCTTTCTCTTTATTGTTATCAGTCTTACTCTGTGTCTCTAAGGTGGACTTACACCTACTTCTTTGTGTGTTATTGATCTAAAGATATGTGCAGGCACTTTCTCACTAGCGATACTGAATTCTGGCCCTTCTCCTAATGTATTCCAGGAAGCATGCATTTCTCAACATTAGAAATGTTCAGTGACCATGGTTCCTGCCACCTTCACTCACAGAGGAAGCATTGGCTAGAAATGCTTGCTTCTTATGACAAGGGATTTTATTTTGTCTGTCAACAAGCACAGCTTGTACTCCTGGAAACTTCAAAGTGTTAAGGGAAATCACCCCTTTTAAGGATCTGGATTACACAGAATATTCGTAGTCTGCGAGAGAATAGGCCTAGATAACAATATTAGCATTTTCACCCATAAAGTGGAACGAAATATAGAAACTGAGTTTAGCTGTGTCTTGATTTGGTATGCAGTATGATAGAGGACAAATAGTTCTTGCCTTTACAGAAACTGTTTATCAGATCATTTTCTTTTTCTTTTCACTTTTACTTTAGTGTTGAAAGAATGTAATCTGCCTTGAAGAGCCTTACAAAGGCTATGGCCTTTACATAACCTCTTAGTGATCCTGCCAAAAAAGTCAGAATATGGGGGGCAGGGTTTTTTATTCATACAATGTCCTGGTTCACCATTTATATGCATCAGGTCAAACTCATTAGCTACCAAAATCAACCGCCTGGAGAACCTGTACCCTTATTACTCAAAGGATAACAAGCAAGATTCCGTGCAATGGCAGTCTTAGAGAAGCTTGAAGCTGTATTTTTCATGTTGTCCTGGAAATCAGATTCTACCTAAAACTGATGCAGAATTTCATAAATTATGTGTAAAGATGAAAAGATGCAATTTGGTCTTGAGATTGACTGCTGTTTGATTTTCAGAGTATATTTACTTTTGTTCTTCATGGCTTATTGCTCTTCTCTTTTGTCTCAAAATAATCATTTTAGTTTAGAGCTGTGGAATTGGTAGCCATGATCCTGAACTAATTCACTTCTTGTCTGTGATATTTTTTTCTAGTTAGTTTGTTGCTTGATTAATGGATATGCTTTGTTTTTTAAATGGAATTACCCCTAAATTTGTTATGTCTGTAAGTCTGCTTGCTACTGTTGTCAAATATCAATGTCAATGTCCTTTTTTGAGCAATAGTTTCATTTAATATAGCTATATAGTACCATTGTTTTTTCACCCAACCCAGCAACTTGTTTAATATCTACCTATTGCTCTGGTTGTACTGTTCTTGTACTCTACTTACAATGCAGATGCATTTTCCAGCTGTAGAGAAGAACACAAGATGTCTCTAGTGATTTATTTTTTTTTCCCCAGGGACGAGATAGGTCAGACTGTGAGCAGCAGTGCAGATCATTGCTTTCTTTTTTTTTTTTTTGACCATTTCTGCCCATCTCCCATAAGCCTGGAGTAAAGAATATGTACATGAAAAATTATCATAATGCTAGTATCACTTCTTCATAAAATGGAACAAAATTGTGTCCTGCAAAGAGAAGGGCATCCAGCTCCCCCAACTGAGATGCTTCACTCTCATCTCCTTTTTAAGTGCCTCATGATACATTCCTCAACAAGAAAGCGTCAGTTTGTTTCAATGGAAGTACCTTTGACTGTATCCAGAGGCCCATCCTGTCTATCTAATGCAAGTGTGTATCTATCTAACCTTAAGTAGATATCTTTCTCTAGCTCCCACCTTTGACTTTTGGTTTTAATTAATCAGTTATATAAGGGCACCCTTCTATTTCTACTAACAGCACTGTGAACTTTGGCTCTTTCTTTAGGCACAGTTTCACCAGAGAGCTAAACTAAACATATCCAGATCTGGTCCTCCCCAAAAGGACTCCTGTGAAGCTAGGATTTCTTTACATTTAATTTAAATTTTATGAATAGACTTCTCAAAAAAAAAAAAAAAAAACCAACCCAAAGCATTTATTTCTGTGAAAACATAACAGTTATTCATTTGGTCATCACTAACAATGTAGAAAGTACTGTCCAGGATACAAAAAAAAACACCCTCATTTTGCTTACAGTTAACACAAGCAGGCAAATAACTTCCAAAGTTTTTCGAGCTTTTATTCAGGGATGAATCTCTTGTTCTTCTCTCTTTTTATGTCTATTTCATTTTAACAATGATATGCTAATTATTGACTACAAGCTGTATCAAGTTTTAAAGGAATGAATGGAAGATACCAGAACAGTATGCGAAGGTAAGTGTTGGCGGGGGGAGACTAAGGTAGAAGACAACAAAAGGAGACTAATGAAAGAAAAGAAACAGAAAGGTGTTAGTAGTCTGAAAGAGATAAGAGTGGTTGGAAGTGAAGAAACACCACATTTGCCTCTGAAAGAAAAACAGAACCCTACAATAGTATTTGACCATTCAGATTGGAACTTGCTACCCTTGAACTATGACTTTCTATTCAGTAAGTGAGATCTTACTATAAAATGTATGAACACAGAAGCTTTCTATTATTCCTACGAGATGCTCATTAAAGACAGTAATCACAATTAATTGATCAAGTAATCACAAGTAATTATAAAGTAAATGAATCAAATAACTTTCCTCTATTTTATAGTAAGATAAAGAGGCATAAAAATTGCAAGAATATCAGATTAATTTTACTGTTTCTTTGTTTAACTGTCAAAATAACAGGAAAAATACACTATTGATTTATTTAAACATGACTTTGAAGAGAAGTTGTCTTTTGATGTACGTTCTTCTTCCACAAAAATGCAGGAAAAAATAATGTTGTTAAATGACTAGTTCAAACAATGTCCCATGCAGAAAGTAAAGTACTTTCTTAGCTTGGTTTAAAAATCACTGCCATGACTCTTAATAATATTATATTATAATGAATCAGATATTAAAAGTATGATTTCAGACTTAGTTGCTCTTTAACTTGTTTAGCTAAAAGCCACGTGCCACCCTCACTTTTTAAAAATGTTTGTTACCTAGTAGGAATGCTTGCTCCCTGGTCCAATATGACTTTTATTAGCTCTTTAAAAATGCAACAGGAAGGCCTATAAGCCCCCAAACTCACTCGATTAGTCTGCTGCAAGTAAGGAAGAGCCATAAATTGAAAGGGAGTGTATTGGAGGGTGGGGGGGCTTGATAGTGCATCTATGCACATGTCTTCTCACTCCTGCGAGGGCACACTCACTCCACAAGCAATTTAACAATGTACAGAACCAGCCCACAGCATGAAAGTCTATGTTTCCTTATTGAAATAAGTGCATATTAAAATCATATTTGAATACTGTATCATAAAAGACATTCTATCCTGACAGGGATGTTGTAGTACAGAGAGAGAGGTAATAGGTTGCTTGGAAAATATCTTTAAAACAAACTAGTGTGAAAGGAAGACAACAAATAATACTGACTACAATTCCATCTCTTTAATACCAGTTAACTTCTGTTGTTGGTGACGCCTTTTTATGGACACATAGATTTTGGAGTATTTTAAAATATAGACATCTGGCTCTGTCTTGTGACATGTTAGACATGCTGATCCGATCCAGCAAAGCACTCACATGCATTCTTGGGCTTCACGGGGTTTTCTTTTGTACTTAAGTTACACTCTTCAACACTTGTTTGATTCATCCCAGAGCTTTCAGCACCTACAAGAGTAAACCTTGAGTGAACTTGAAATGGCTCCTCCTACAGCCATTAGAACACAAAACAATAGCTGGTTTTGAAATCTTCATACTGATTTGACCATATTTCAAGTAATGGCTTCACAATAGACATGCCATCTACCATTTGGAAACACAGATTTGATGGCTGGCAGATCTTTCCCTCCTGGCTATCCTCCCTGTCCATTTTGTGATCCTATAATGTGGGAGATGTAGATGAAAACTTGGCCTTCATTGTCATGTCTTAACAGTAGAGCAGTCCCCTGCCATCCGGATCACTGAACCTTCCCTGGTTTTATGTCTGGTTTTGCTCCCAGTGAAAACAAGGGCAAAGAACTGATGAGAAAAATGCACTAGGAATTTTTGTCAGGACATAGACAGAAGATGTACAAGACTCCAGAACTATAAAGGACTCTTGGTTTCTATTTTTTAGCAATAGACATAAAGCAAACATAATTTTTGTCACTGACTTAACAAAAGTCGAGATTTCACTCTGTTTCATTTATATGTGACTAAACAGGGAATGGTTTCAGTTAACTTTGAAAATCACAGAGTTGAAGTAAATTTAGCTTGCCTTATTGTGAGACCCGAATTAGTTATTAGGCTCAGAGTGGTAATGATACCTTAAATAAAAACCTGAATGAAAAGATCCCACTAGAAGAGTAGGACAGATAAGAGCGGGGAAACAGGCAAAATCTCAAAATGCTAAAAAGCTATTTAGGGCTATAGCAGGAAGTACGGTGGCAGGGCTGGACTTGGAAGTAGAGGGAAGATGCCTAGCCAAGGACTGAGTGTAGAAGGAAAGTGGAGAACAGGACAGGCAGAAGACATCTGTCAGGCTTAGGCTGTGGTGGAGACTCTCCAGTGGGTAGGAAGGTCTTGTCCACCTCCTCCTGCCCCACCTTGTCAGCCCCAGGACTTCTTGCCTTTGTGGACAGTTCACCCTCAGACCCCAGGGGTGATGTGCGCTTGCGAATGGGAGGGAGAGGGGGAAGCGCAGAGTCACTTTACATTCTGGGTCCAGCTCAAAGATGGTACATGCTGAGGGCTGCAGTTGCCTGAAGGAACACGACTCCAACTATGAAGCCTGCAGCCAGGTGAATCTGTAATTTTCACACTGTCTTGAAGTGACAGAGAAGCATGATGGAAGCACTGTGAAAGATGTGGACTGTTTTTTAATAAAAATTTCAAACTCTTTCAGCATAGTGCCTGGAATATTTTACAGTGACTCCACAGTTAATCCAGAGTTAATGTATTCATGCTGATGTAACTAATAGCAAAATTTTGTTCCCTGTGGACATGTCTCCCATCCATTCACCCCATTTGCTACTGCTCCGCCCCATCTCCTCTGAAGTGATGGATTTTCATTAAATTGAAAACATCTCCTCTCCTCATGGTGTCATCACAAGCACCATAATGTGCGTGTGTTGTATTGCCAAGCATTGCTTAGCAACGGGACCCTGTGTTCTGCCAACTTTCTTTTCACGCTGTCAATCTGAATTTAACTGAACTTGCTGTGTTGTGTTTCAGAGGACTGACTACATGTCAGTAACGTGACTGATGAATGCTCCAAATATACAAACAAAAACTGGCGCTGACCCACTCTATTTATTAGAGTGTGTGATTTTCAAGAAGTCACTTTACATTCACGTTATTCAAAGACAAATTGTTTACAATCATGATAATTAATCTTGATAAATCCTCATAAAACACTAACCAATTGGAAAGTATAATTAGATACTTTCAGTTTTGAAAGTACATCCAATCTATTGCACAGCCCTCTGTGGCATCTACTAGTTAAGCACCACTGTTGTACTAAAAATCACCAGTCATTTATCACTTAGTCAAATAAAGTGTTGAAATTTCTGCAGGTTTCCATTTGCAAAATCACCTAATCACTGACAATATTGTCCACTAAATAAGCTATGTGGACTTCGACTGAATGGCTCTGGAGAACCTGATGATGGCTTCTCATGCCACTGTGAGCAGAAGACTTCTCTTGGCAATGCTCAGAGCACTGTACAATTGGATGGAGAGGCAGATATCCTGGTGGTTAGGATGTCAGCTTTGCAAAATTGAGTACACTGCTCATTGCTGCAGTTCTAGCTCACTACCTTTCAAGTTCAGCACGTCTGAGGAATCAAAGTTGTTCTTGGTTTAAGATCACGTGTTTGGATCTTCTGCTGGTAAATTGACCTGGTTCAACCTATTCTCAGCCAAATTTCATTAGCTGGAGATCTGAATATTTGATTGTGAAAGGTTTTATCAGAGACATTCAATTACCATTTATATATTTCCATTGTTTTACAACTTAGATTTTCAATTGATACAATGAAGAAACATCTCAAATTCTTTTTAGGAGAAAAAATGGAGATACAAGACATGTATGTAAGAGCGTTTTCATTGCAGTCTGGGGCACAAAAAAATATGGAAGTGTTAACAACATTGCTTCTACCTTAATAATTAAATGTTTCTGGATTTTTATTACATATGCTACCATTGAAAGAAAAGAGATAGCTACCACAAAAGGAGAAGGGCATTCAATACAAAGACAACTAGCAGCAAACTCATATTTAGTTGTCATCTGTCAATTCAGTCAGCTAAACATTGAGGCTGCGTCACTGGAAATGCACTACAGTATGCAAAACACAGTATGCAAAACACCTATATGAGGCTGCAAGTATGACAAAAGACCCAGACGAGTCCTGTGGCTTTCTGAAGAAGCCACTGGTGCCCAGACAGGATTCCAGAAACCAGATATTTAGGCTAAACTGAAGGATTCCTACATAGCTACAGTGAGGAAATCTACAACAGACCTATACAATTTTGATTCAACACTATATTCAGACTCCTGTGTTTGCCTATACATATTTACCTATAAGTACTTATCTATATGTAACCCAGAACCTTCCTATAGTACTAAAGGAACATCCAGAGTGAGGCTTAATTGCCCAAAGGTAGATGTCTATGGTTATGTTAGCATGCCGCTTTTGAGGGATGTGAATATTCTGCATATCCTCTATCATCCGGCTCCATGCAACTGTCTTGAATATCCTCAGATGTCACAAATGGCACTATGTACCTGTGTTTTGGCAACTGAATCCTACCTTCTGTATCTCAGATGTATTAGTCAGCCCATAATGTTTGCCTGCCTGAAGGTTTTTCTGTCAGTCAGCAAGTATACCCTATTAGAAACATATCTGTGTGAGGTGACAGCTTTTTGTGCCACGCCTATGCTTCCTTAAAAAGTGAAAAAGAAAACAATGTAAATGTTTTGCTATGCTTTAGAAAGGTTGGACCAAAGGTTTGGGTAAATCATGAGTGGGAATGGTTCTGATGTTTTGTTTCCTGTAGTGGAGGCTCCTCAGAGATGATTATTCAACTACCTAATTCACCAATCTACTGTAACACTGATATTACCGAGAGCTCCAGAAGAGACAGTTCTAGAAACCCAATATTGCTGCTAGTGCTGCTTCCAAAATCAGATCAGGCTGAAATGATTAATACAGAAATCCTTCAAAGAATCATGAGCTTGATGGGAAGATTCTGTGTCTGTTTCTAGACACAGAATAGGAATATGGATAAAGGATTTCTGAGAAAGAATGGCTAGAAACCATCTACTAGACTTATTGTCGACCTGTCCCTCCTAATAACTATACAGCTACTTAGAGGCTGGATAAGTTGTTTGGGCAGGCAGAAGCCAGATTGCAGGCAATAGATTAGTCACCTGTGCTATAAACCATGAAAATTAAGATGGAGCTTTGGAAAATTCACTGGTGTGCAAAAATGCTCCTGTATTGCCCATTGTTTCAAAATGTGGTAATTTGTTATTTTGATAAGTAGATCTCTGTCCTCCAACATCCCTTGCTCACTCTTACCTTCTTTGGAGTGTCTTCTGCAAATATCACTACTGATAGGACTTTCCTCTTTCCCAATTACTTTGTGTTTCTCCAGGAGTAATATTTTTGTGGGTTTTATTTCACTGGAACAAGTTACTGTGCTCTCAAGTGTAATAATGATAATGATAATTGTGTAACTGAAGAAAGTCTGTCTGTACATGGAACATATGAGTTGTGATACTTACGTATTGAGGGTACAGGCTGTTCAGAGGCAGCAATAATGATCTCATCGAACTCCTGAGTTCTTGTCCAGCCTCACAGCTTTCTGGGAATCCAGTATGATATAAACTCATACATGTATCTCTTCAAAGACCTATATTTGACTCTTAACATATGTAATTTTGCCCAAGTCAACCAGTGGTAAGGTAGGAATTGTTTCCTGTTCTGTAAGAAGCAGTTACTTGGAATGTTTGTTGGGGTATTTTTAATCCTTACCTGCAAAACTTTGGACTATATCCACTCAATGTACATTAGATTTACACCTGAGAACAACTTGAGTTCAAAACTTCCTTTTAGCTCCTCCTGTGCTGCCACATCACTAGTTCTGCTCACACTTCTAATCATGTAGGTTTTTAGTAGAAAAATTCTCTAGGCACCTGAATGCCCTAAATTGCTTAAGGTATGTAGCTAGGCATCTAGTTCTCTTGGCACTTTAAGCAAGGGAGAATTACTATTTCACACAAAGAGTGTAGGAAAAGTTCACAATGCTTGGAGTTATATGTTCATTTCTGAGATGTCCATCACTCTTTCCAGATTGATTGCAATTAGCCAATTCATTCAGAATTTTTTAAGTAGGGACTGACAAGTAGTGTGATCACATAAGCTCTCTTTCCTTAAGAAACCAGAGAAGATATTTAATAATTCCAGATGTGAACCTGAACAGAACCCCCATATCTTGGGGTTAACATTCCTGGAACTTGGTAAAAATTGGATCTGCATCTGAGATTCACAGCCAGATCACAGCTTTATAACAAGCTGAACAAAAACTCAGAGTTTGAATATTTCCTAATTTGGGGAACATTTGTTCTGATGCCAAATGTGTGACTCAGAGCCATTTCTAGTTAATTCTGGGAGTGGAAAATGTTATCGTTTCTTTCATGCAGTCATGTGATGTCCAGATAGAAGCACACAGCCTCTGCTTTTCAAGTAATATAAATGGAATCTAAAGAATAGATAAAATTAGATCAATATTCTTAAATGTTGCTTTCTGCTGCTGACCTAAGCATATGCCAGCACGATAACAAACCACTTGCTAATCCATCAAAAGCTGAATTAAAGAAATATTTCAATGGCATAGCAAAGACTCAAAAAATTAAGAAACAAGAAAAAATAGCTAGTCTGTAAAAATTTCACCCTTTCCTCTGGTATGAATGTATCACACATCAGAAGGTATGTTATTTCAACAATCCCTTACAGGGATACAGGCAATTCACTTTAGTAACTTCTTATTAACTCTAATTTAAAGTAGCACCCCAAAACACACCTACACTGCAGCCACAGCAGTGACTGAAGCACTGTTTCAGCAAGCTCCAATAAACAAGCTTGCGTACCTATATCCATCTTCTTGCAGTACCACTGAGCTTTGAACAAGCTAATTTACTCTACTTTTTCACAAGGACAGAAGCTTAGGCTCCAGAAGCAAGACTGACTGGAATTTAAAACCACTGTCAAGACCCTGGGAGTCCAGACTGGAGCTGGGGGCTGCAGTGCTACAACTTCATTCAACTTCCTTGAGGGCACAGACTCAGCAGATGTCTTGGAGTAGGCCTGCTGAAACAGTGCAAGCATCAGACCCTCTTTCTGCGTGACCCTGCCAGATGCTTTCGCTTGCACTTTCTGCCTGATCCCACAGTTATCAAGGTACTCATTGTACTGGGTTTGTGTGGCAGGGTTACAGGAGTGGCTTCTGTGAGAAGCTCCAAGAAGCTTCCCCTATGTCTGGCAGAGCCAATGCCAGCCACGTCCAAGATGAGCTTGCCACTAGCCAATCAGCAACAGTGGTAGTGCCTCTGGGATAACAGATTTAAGAAGGGGGAAAAGTTACTGTGCAACAGCAATTGAAGCCGTAGAGAGGAGTAAGAATATGTGAAAGCAACAACTCTGCAGATACCAAGGTGGGTGAAGGAGGGGGAGGAGGTGCTCCAGGAGCTGGAGCAGAGATTCCTCTGCAGCCTGTGGTGAAGATCATGGTGAGGCAGGCTGTCCCCTTGCAGCCAAAGGAGGTCCATGGTGGAGCAGATATCCACCAACAGCCCATAGAGAACCCCATGCCAGAGCAGGTGGATGCCTGAAGGAGTCTGTGACCCCGTGGGAAGCCCGCACTGGAGCAGGATCCCTGGCAGGACCTGTAGACCCATGGATAGAGGAGCCCATGCTGGAGCAGGTTTGCTGGCAGGACTTGTGACCCCATGGGGGACCCATGCTGGAGTAGCCTGTGAAGAACTGCAGCCCATGGGAAGGATCCACGTTGAAGAAGTTCATGAAGGCATCTCCCGTGGGAGGGACCCCACGCTAGGGCAGGGAAAGAGTGTGAGAAGTCCTCCCCCTGAGGAGGAAGAAGCCACAGAGACAATGTGTAATGAAATGACCACAACCCCATTCCCCATCCCCCTGCACTGCTCGGGGGGAGGAGGTAGAGAAATAGGAAGTGAAGTTGAGCCTGGGAAGAAGGGAGGGGTGGGGGGAAGGTGTTTTAAGATTTGGGTTTATGTCTCATTATCATAGTCAAATTTGATTGATAATTAAACCAATTTCCCCAAGTCAAATCTGTTTTGCCCGTGTTGGTAATTGCTGAGTAATCTCTATGTCCTTATCTCAACCCACCGGCCTTTTGTTATATTTTCTCTCCCATGTCCAGCCAAGGAGGGGGAGTGATAGAGTGGCTTTGGTGGGCACCTGGCACCCAGATAGAGTTAACCCACCACACCCATTTTTCCTGTCACTGTCACTCTGCTGCCTCATCAGGTGTGTTCTGAGAGAAGAGAATGACTTGAGCTCAAGTTTTGAAAGAAACTCTATGTATCTCCCCCATGGAGAGACCGCACTGGAGCATGCTCCTGGGATGACCTGTGATGCCATGTAGAGATCTCAGCTTTTATACTGAGCATGACGCAGGTGGGATGGAATACCCTGTTGGTCAGTTTTGGGTCACCTGTCCTGTCGACTCGGCTCCACAGGTGGGACCCCTCTACGTTTCTCCACTTCTGACCCTCCAACAGAGCATACAACAAAGTTAGCTGACCGTGGTTGTTATAGCAGTAAGTATAAGTAATAGCCTCTCTGTATACCATTCCTTGGCAGAAATTATAAATTATCAGGTCTTACCACTCTAGAAGCAGACGCTGTCAGAAAAATACGCTGTTAATTTTAGAGAGTTCAGTTAGCTAGAAGAAGTTTAACTGAAAATTAAAATTACTGAATGGAAAATTGGTTCTGTTTTACCTCAAACCAGGACAATGTGGTTCTCTGATCTCAGGTACACAGGGAGAGAGCAGTGGAGAGGCAAGATTTAAAAAACATTTCTGATCGACTGGGAGGTGCTTACGGAGCTTTCTAAGCTTAGGCTGCCCTTAGCGCCTCAGTTCTCCACAGTTCTCCCTGAAATGTTCTCCAGGAGTTATACAGCACTTCTTTTATGCCAAAAATTGAAGGTGTTAAAACCTTTATTGGATCTTTCCCTAAAAGTCTTTTTCTAGCCTGAAAAGCTATTGACTGTATAAGAATCTTTTTGGGCCCTTGAAGCATCCGTTTGTGTGACAAATTGGAGTGAATCATTTCGCTTTTAAAGCACAAGCTAATTGGTGCAGGAGGTCTCCTTTAACCTCCTGATTGCATTAGATGAGTCTGGAGGATGGTAGTGGCAGGAGATAGAAGTTTTTTGTTCTGGGGAATGGCTATATTGGAATAGGAATAAACTAAATATTTTCTGCGTAAAAACACAATTCATATTTTATGCTGTTCATCTTCCCATAAATGGCATTCAGATATATGCATATAATAGCTTATTGGCAAGCCAATAGCATCAACCATCCCTAAACAGATCAACGTTGGGTGAACTTAAACAGCTCAAACAGTCACCACACACACCCTTGACTGTGTCAGCTTATAAAGAAAAACCACATAATGCGATCATATAAGAACATTTTGACTTGACTGGGTTTATACAGTCCATGGGAGAGTCACAGCTTAAACTTTTCTTTTTCACACATAAATATTTTCCTAAGTGTTTAATAATGAAGTTGTGGGGGGGAAACAATACTACTACTTGAGAACATCCATATAAGCTGATCTGGTGTTCATACACTTTGCCACACAACTATAATAAAGCACAAATTTACCTGAAGCATGGAAGATAGCCAACCTTTTAAGGGAATACATAGTTAAGTAATTGATTTTGACTGTAAATGGGCTCAGAGGACTGGAATAGCTCCTTTTGCAACTCTTACAGAAGTTAGTAGCTTTGCAAATGTTTCTCAAGTGATTAGACTGCTTCAGCAATTTATATCTTGTTCATGTGATAAATTTTTCTGAGTCCTATTTTATCGGATCCTAAACTCTGTCACTGGTTCTCTTGACAGCTAAAGGATTTATATGTTTACAATGCCTTTTCACATTAACATGCTTTTTAACTTCTGATGGATGTGTAGCGTTCACTTAAACCAGTTACCTGTTCAAAGCACTTTTTTTTTTTAAATTTCTACTCTGAAATGCCCAAACCTCCATATGTAACCATAGGCACCTAGCAGAAGCCCTTGATTCAGAGCATAGCGCTCTCATCAGGCAGCAGAAAGAGGCACCTGTCTTGGATGAGACAGATTATAAAAGTCTACTGACTTAATCAGAAGAAATATGGCCTTATTATGCAACTGGCTCTCTCTATTTTCTTTCTCGTGGACAAGAAGTGCATTTTTTGTTAGTGCAAAGTTAGCTGAAGTTGTACCAAAATGTAGAAAATAAAATGTACAAATCTTTTCTACTGAAGATTTCGAAATAAAAATAGGATATAAGACTTCAGCAAGCACTTGTAGTATCCCTATGGATAGCATCACATGGATGCTGTTCTGTAGCTTTTTATAGCATAAAGTGTAAGAGTTATGGAATATGTATGCTTTTAGTAGCCTGTTCCCAGGGAGAAGCACTGTACAATAGAGCTTGGAATTAACCAGAATAAAATTGCTTCAAGAAGTCATGCATTAAAAAAAATTTATGTCATTACTCTCTCCAAAATGCTCATGCATTGACTCATAGTATAAATGCAATTAGCTACAGGCACATGTAAGTGTAGCATAAAAATCAAGGGTGCAAGTTTACTGTTTTACCAACTGGTCTCTTTTGCATTGGAGTAATAAACTAGAGCTCACAGAAATGTGACTATCTTCAGTTAATATTTCTGAAAAAATTAGCTGCTTTTTTTTTTCTTAAAAGCAAGAGTGATTTTACCTTGCATAATAAACTGTAAAGGAAGCATTTGATATACATGAGGACCATTCCAGCACTGAGCTATTGAGCAGTGCTGAGCTATTGAGACTGTTCCATACACAAACTATTAACTAGAAAACCCACCCTATCATTTAAATATTTTCAAAGAACTAAGAGCCACAATAGCTTGTGCTAAATCCGGTGAATTATCCCCATCTTTTCACTGCTTTCTCCCAGTCTCATCTTTTAACTGCTTGTCTCTTTTTGTATGAGTTTGGATCCCTTCTCTTTTAAGGCAGTGACCGGTGGTTATTTCTGACCTCACTGACATTGGAATAGCTCAGTTTTCTTCAGCAAGTTACTTTTGATTCACAGAGCTTTGAGCTCAGTCTTTTATATATTCTAGAAAGCACTCACTAAACTGCACTGACTGAATGAATGTTTTTTATAACCACATTCGTATTTTTAAGCTAAGGGTTCTTTTTTAAACCTGTGCTCTCCTATACTAAATTCCAGCACCGTTTAGGGCCGTTTTAGATTCCTCTGATCAGTGACCAGACTCCTACTGGCATACACTGACACTGTCTGAAAAGGATCTGGCAGCAGATGCCCCAACACCATTTTGGACTTCTGCTCATGGTCAGGAGCTCAGCATCACTGCGCACCAGTCACACCCCAGCTGATAACAAACCCTCTGCAATTATGGAGATCTAACAAGGAGCAAGAGACCTGCTTGAGAAAGAAGGCTTTCTTCTCTGGATAAGCAGCACCAGCAACGCTGAATGACAAAATTAACTCAGAGGGATGAAGCACAAGATGATTGTGTCACAGGAAGGAGAGTCAGGAGAGCTGCGTCAGCTTCTGTAGGTAGGTGTCGTAGGTGTCATTACAGAGAGAGAAGTGAGGTCAGAGACGGCTGTGTCATAGCAGAGGATGACTAAGGTGAGTAGGGGAGGAGCTCCCTGACGCAGATGGCTCAGCAGGGAATGAGGACAGCAAGTTTTGATGGTTCTGTGGGGAGTTGCATCTTCTGCGAAAGAAAAAACCTAGCAACTCCTCACAGAAGTCTATAGGAAATGAATGGAGGGAGGTGTGTTTGGCATGTGGGAGGTTATGTGAGGAGTTGTGGGGGAATAAGGAGAAAGGAGTCTGAGGCAGGCAACGTGAGTCACAGCACCCACCACAAAGAACGTGAAAAGGCAGTAAGCAAGCCTAAGACTACACATGAATATTCACAGGGAGGAGGTGGGAGAAAGAAGCTGAATGACTAAACTACAACTGTTTAAGATTTGCCAAATACAGTGTGCCGTGCCTCAGCCTGAGGATTTTATTTTTTGTCATGAGTTTCAACACCCAGTACCTTAATCCACCAGCACCTTGCACAGCTGCACGATACTCGCATAGGGCTGTCTAGAGCATGCTCGTGGAAGCATTTCCCCATTTTATTCAATGCACGGCTCCTTTTGAGTGTTCGGCATTATTCCCATCTGGCGTGTCTGGAAGCAGGCTTGCTTACAAACAACAGAGATGCAGCGGTTGGATGGCAAAGGGATCATGCAAGGAAACGCATCTCATGTTGTAAAACGGTGAGTGGGCTGTGCCTACCAGGTATGTCCTCACTTACCCAGCAAGAGGCCCTTAGTGGGACGAACAGCTTAGAGGATCAAAAGTGGGTTTTAAAGTTTTGGGGCCTTTTACCTTCCTGGTTGCTTATTCATCGTCTTGTCCAGATGGATGGAAGGTGAAAGCTGTTACAATCTGAATGTTACTGTTCAAGAGGGTTTTGTGAAATGAGCTGGGGCATTCAGCCAAGCTCCAAGTGAAAATGTGTCAGCAGTGCAATTGACACCTGAGCTGCTAATCTTAGTTGCCAGTGACTGCAGTGGATGTTGCTGTAAAAAAAAATGCTGCAGCACAAAAGATCCATCTACAGAAATCTACAGTTTTCACTGAGTCCCGATTCTCTATTCAAAATCAGAACTTAAATAATAAGCATCTCTATAGGAATTGTATTTTTGCAATGTGTTGAACAGAATCTCAATGTAGTACTTGTTTTTACCAGCAAACAGAGAGAACCATGCCTCCCTAGCAGGTAACTTTACTGAAGGATGCAACCATTTTTCTTAAATCACTTAAAGCCTGGAACTCTAATCTTTAACAGAACTGGTGTAATGCTACAGTCCCAGCTGGAATCAGGAAGGAAGTTGAATGCTTTTCTTTGTACAGGGCTGAGATGTACTATACTTGAGTTTGGTATGTGAAATGCTACTTAGAATACAGAACAAGTAATTTGACAGCTACTATTCAGCACTAAGACTACGACAAAATGGAGAATCAGGCCAAATATTTCGGAACAGACCAATTTTGCATAATTATTTTGAAATCTTCAGAAAGACAAAGAGCATGTTTGGAACCAAAAATTGATATGAGTGAATGCAAGAGACGTTAGAACACCTGATTCTGTTCATTAAACTTATACATTTCTGTGGTATTATATATCACGTGTTCTGCGCTGACATAATTTTGGCCATTTTTTAAGTATATGGCCAGTCATAGTTTAAAGATTATCTCAATACTATGAGGTGTCCATACTTACTTCTTTGTATTTGCCAAGATCATTGTTAATGGGTTAAACTCACAAGCCCAATCAATACATAAAAATCACATATCTGTAATAATTAGTACACAATGGAAAGGTTGTAATCAAGCCAGCCAGCAGTAGATCACTCCTTTATTGATAACTTGCTATTAATAGCTCTGTTAACAACTCCAGCTGACAGAGAGACTGAGGTTTTCATAAAGTGAATCCATTTGCAGAAAGTTAGCAGCATTTATCTCAAATGCCATTAGATTTGATCGAGGCGGTAGAGCAGGTGGGCCCCACACATCACTTCTCCTTTTCTTTCTGACTGTGCTTAGCGTCTCCTGTGCTGGCTGCATACCAGGGCTTCCCTCACATGGAAGCCAGAGCACTGGAGGGGACTGACATGCACTCAAATCTTACCCTGACAGGAATTTGGGATGCAGCCAAAGTGACCTAGGAACTGGGACTCGTTCCCAGGTCCCTCAGTACAGGCACAGTCCCTTTTAGCTCTAACTTAGATTCTTTGGTTTCATCTTATTTTCCTCATCCTTCCACATGCTTTGCTGGTTCATTAAGACATTTCCCCAAATTGTTTTCAGCATATTCATTGTCCCTTGTGGTAATCTGCTCTAACACTTTATTTGTTCAACAGTTCAGACTTGACTGCATGTTGCCATTTGATACAAGAGGGGATATAGATGAGTTCTTTCTCCTGTATGCGTGAGCCTAATAGCTGTTCTTTCATGGTAATTCCTCTGAGATTCACTCTGCTTTTTCAAGAGTAAATCACACTCTCTGCATAATGATCATAGCTGTCTATTTGGAGTATTTCAGCACGATTGCAAAATGTGCATGATGTACGTTGCTGAGTTCTCAGTCCTGCCATTCAGTTCCTTACCCATCTTTCTCTAACTCCTAGTGTCCCTCCCCTCCTGGAGCCATCCCATTTTTTCACCTTCACATTGCAGAATTTTCTAAACCCTTATCAGAGGAGGACATTTGTGAGCTGAGAATGTTTTACTCTGTACCATGTACAAAATACACACTGTGGTTTGTTCACCAAGGGAATTAATTCAGAAAGTCAGTGTGAGCTTGCTACCAGGATGGATCTTAGAATAGTATTTTCTTTTCAGTAGAAATCTCATCAATGCATATTTCAGTAAAATCTTAACCAATCTGTTTATGTTTACCATAAATCTTAGTTAGGCTCTTTTTTTATTATTGGTCAAACCTATGTCAACATGATTTTCACATTCTCCAAAAAATATATTGCAGGAATATGCAAAGTAGAAGTTAGGCAACATATTGCCCAGCACAATTTGCAAGGTACAAACATCATAATTACATACACACCCATATAGACGTACGTACACATACAGAGGCACACTGCCTAAAACTAATTACAAAGCAGCATTATTGACTCCATGAACTCTGGACTGGGAATAGTTGACACAGGAGAGAATGAGGCATAAATTGTTCTCTGGTAGGACTCCAGTGTTGCAAACAGAGCTACTGCTGCCTCCTCTCTGATTCCCAGAAGTGTGGCTGCATTCTTCCAGAGTATTTTAATGAATGTCAACAGCACATACCTTGCTGGATTGCTCGTAGGCATTATCTTGCTATATTGTCACAGAGGTTACTCTGAAACATCAGGACTCCCTGAGGAGGTCTATTTCCCAGTTTCATCAGAAATCCCTCTACAGCTTCACCTCTTTAAGGAAGACATTAATTATAGATATGTGGTCACAAGACCTCAGACCCCACTGAAGAAGTGAGATGCAGCAGCAAACCACTGGTAACTCTGATACGCTGATAGCAAACTCAGATTGCAATATGAAGGTATAAGGAATACAAGATGAATGACTGGTGGGTAAGACCCTGTCTTCAGGGTCTTCCAAGACGAGGAGACTCTGAATACATACCTGAACTCTCAAATCAGATATTAAGTTTGCTGACATAAAAAAGTCCAAATAAGAATAAATTTGTCTTGATTTTCCTGTCTTACAGGATTTGTACTTAAAATCTTCAATCCATTCAAAACACCAGTCAGCCTTTACATAATACCTGCAATGTGAGAGTTAAAAAAAAAAGAAAAAAAAAAGAAACGTTTCCTTTTTTCTAAAGACTTCTGCAGAACATGACTGGGTGGCCCAATGGTAAAAACTTCCCTACTCAAGAATTAACAGAAGGATTTTCAATGACAGAGAGGACAAATAAAAATAAATATGAAAATTAACTGCCAACACGTGAAATATAAAGACAGCAAAAAAAGACATTTGCTTCAGCAAACACAAGATTCACCAGTGCTATCATATACACGTTGGAGAAATCACCTGGCTAGACCAGAATGTTTTCCAATAAGGCCCTTGGGACAGCACTTAGGACCCTCCAGACCTCAGCATCGACACTGTTTGTTACCATCCTGGTTTTCAAATGGCCTACCAGGAGGAAATATGTTTGTTCACCATTTCTTGGCTACAAGCTATTGAGTTAAATCTCCCTCATCTTTTAATTTAAACTCCTATTGTTTGCAGTTCTCAGTGTTCTAAATGTTCTCAGTGTTTGCAGTTTTGGCACTGTTTGTACTGATTGCACTTTAAGGACAATAAAGTCATGTTTTGTGAAATCACAGAGCACTTTAATTTTTGCCTATCAGCTAAAGCCCTGCTGGAATATCCACAAACCATGCACAGCAAATACCTACCCAATGGCACACAAACCATTCACTCCTGCAGTCCCATGTGCTGAAACTGTCTGTGCCTTTCAGTCTAAAGATCCAAAATACTTAGGATTTGTGAGAGCACACGGACCATGTGCAATGCCTCCCATAGACTGATAGCCTCTTCTATAGCCAAAAATATCCTCAGAGCACAGCAAAAAACCAAAAATTCCCACCCTTCCTCAAAGCAGGTGAAAAAGATGTTCTTCATGCTGTGTCCTGGCAACCAAAACCGTGCTCAGGATGTCTTGCTGGCTTCTAGTTCCCTGCTTGCAAATCTTTGGCAGCTTTTCCTTCCCTTATTCTCACAGCTGTTGTGTAGAAAACAAACAGTAATAATTTGAAATTGGTGTTATTCAGCTATCTGAAGGCTAATGTCTGCCATCTACTTCTGAATTTCTCAATGGTGCTCTTCACTCTCATGCCACATCTCCCTAGATTGTAGATGGAAGCAATTCTTTCTGAAGGAAAGCACTCTCAGTAAGAAGTTCTTCACCTGGAATGGTAGATAGTAAAGAGGATTTCCCAGATAAAGAAGGAAAAGAATTATTATATCAATTATGTTCACATCTTTAACCACCCTGTTCTCACTGGATTCCTAGAAAGTCCACTGTCCCACTATTAGGAAGTTTTCCTGTATATCCTGTCTTCATGTTGATAAATCTATTATCTAGTCTTACATAACAACAGGGAAGAAATCCTTTTTTTCTGAACTCCGTGCAAAGCAAAAGTTCTTGCATCTCCTTTCACACAGTGAGGAACACTAGCCATGCAGAGCCGTCAAGAATTCCCTGAGGACTTGTAAACTTTAGAGACTTTTTCATAATGCTGCATATGCTCATCTGAACAGGCCCTTGATTAGTATCTAGGGCTGCAAGTTTCCACATGGAGAATTAATGTTTCAATAGTGAATGTAGATGCTGCAGTTACTCAGCATACCTGATGACAAAGTTGAGAATGCAGACAGTTTACTCATGGATGTTGATTGTTTAGGGATATTATAAAAAAAAAAAGGGTTCCAGAAATAAGTGTATCATGAGACTATGAGAGAAGAATTATGGGACTTTCTAAAGGGTTTTACTGTCCTCTGTTTGGCTAATTTCCCCTAGATATCACACTATGTACCTCAGGAGCAATTCCACAGGACTGAGTACAAGAAGTATAGAATATACCTACTCCTAATGCTGAATGCATACTTTGGAAAAATTAACACTATAAGGAAGGAATGACCTACAGTGAATGATAGCCAGGTACTTCCCTAAACAACCGTTTCTTGACAATTTGTTCAAAATTGTTACTTCGAAGAATCTCTTTAAGGCATAAATCTCTTTGTGCTGTCAATTTTGAGGATAGAATATGAATTGTGTTTGCAAGTAAACCTACATAGTTTTCAGTGAGTACCCACAGTCGACCTGATTTTGCACATCTTTCTACCTTGTGTAGGCTGCTAGAGTTTGATTCACTGATCTAAACACAAGCATCTAGTGGCACTTGCACTTTAGATATCCAAGGTAGTCCTGCCTGGCCTTCTGCATGGTCTGCCAGATCAGATTGAGATGGGACTTCCATAGGTCCTGTGTCCTCCAGTCCTATGCAGATACCTCAGATCAAAGGGCAATATGTCCTATGTTTAGGCAATTGAATCTGACTCCTAGGTTTAGAAAAAGAAGGTGTATAACACAAAAAGGTCTGATCTTTTTATTTAGTCTACTATTTGTAATTTAAATGTAGATAGCCACATAAGGACATTGAGTAGAGGAGAAACATGTTCAGAATCTGTATTGTATCTAATTTTTAAGGAAAGCACTACTTTCCATCCTGCCTACCCTTAAATAAAGAGCCATTAACAGCAGAAATGATGATGCCAATAGGGTATCATTAAGCCTGAAGACTATTTCTGCTGTTACTGAAGTAAGTGTGAAGAACTAAATTTGCCCTGAAAGGCCACCTGCTTTCAGTTTTTGACTGTTTTAATCCTTCTAGAACATGCCACAGTAGCGCTCCCTGAGAATAAAACATTTGCTTCATTTCAGCCTAAAGGTGAGGTTGAAACCATTTGTTTTTAAACCTCATGCTGTCATCTATAATTAATGGTATGACCCTGACTACAGAGCTTGAAAGGAGTATATACATTTTCAGCTGCAGTTCTGGTTGGTTTGGTTTTTTTTTTGTTTGGCAACTAGCCATTTCCTTAAGCTTTTATCTTTGAATATAAAAGGTTATTTCTAGAGATTGAGTGCTCGGTTTATTTTCAGTATTTTTATTGTTTTCATCTGCTAGGATCAGCAGTGAATAGACTTTTGCTATTTCAAGCTGTTTGTTAAGCCAACGTCTCCCATATCAGAATAGGAAGATTAATTTTCCTTCAATAAGAATATATGTCAGCAGCTCTTCTGCCATCTTACAATTTTTCTTTTAAATAGTTGATCTGGCAAAGAATTGCCTTTTTGCCAGAAATGCAAAGGGCCATTTCTCTCATGGTAGATGTACCGGCACACCAAAACAATAGCCTTGTCACTCTGAAACTCACAGATCTAAAGGAAATTAAGGCCTTGTAGCATGCGGTAAATATAAGCTATACAATTAAAGTAACACTTGGTGGTTGGAAGGAATTACACTGCAATTAGATTATTGCAATATGTGTTTGAACATGCTGAACTGTGTTGAAAAAAAGCTCATGGGACACAAGCTTATGCTCATGGAAGTCACTGGAAGTTTTGCTACCTGCTTTCCTGGAAGGCAGAATTGATCCTGACATTTAAGTCTTATGGAGAAATACGAACTTGTCCATGCAATATTGCACATATTTCTCAATACCAGCATTCTCACAAGTGGAACAGCACTCCTCAATCCTTGCAGTTGGTAAGCTATTAACACAAGAAACTATTTTTCTTGTATGGTTCATTCTTCTCCCTCCGTAAAACTTGATGTCACAAAGGTGAAAGCCATGGACTTATGTTTTTCAGAACTGCATGTGTTGTTGTTCCCTGTGCCCAGTTAGTAGATCGGTGACTTAAAAGGGCAGGAACAAGTTCAGCCCACAGTTACCTGGCTGAAGCAACAGCACACGCAGTCGGGATCACATTGCCCAAAGCACATTTTCCCCCAGCTCTAAGACAATGGCACCACCAGCAACAACTGCGCAGAAAACAAGACAAAAGTTCTGGGCAAAATGAATTTGTTATATTCATTTTCATCTGGAAAACTCCATTAAAATTTTGAGGTACCGTTCATCAACTTCTAAGGAATACAAATTTACTTAGGACACTAGAAAGGACCTTGTTTTCCCACAAGGAACAACACATAGATGTGTGGTTTGAACTAGACACCTGTATCAAACCACTAAAATTGTAATTCCAGACAAAATGCTGAGGCATTATGAAAGTGAAATACCTGCTTGGTTTTAGACTCATCTTGCATCTTGCATGTAACAAGATGAATCAGATTGCAGAGAAGAAGAAACAGTTTTGGTATTTTCATCTCTGCACATATATTTGTACAGGAAATGACACAGACCACAGTCTGGACAAAAGACAGCCCCCCTGATTTGCCATGTTGCCTTTTCTTCCAAAGGTTCTTCCACATCAGCAATTTATCTTTTCTTTCTGGAAACAGACAGCAATGGAACAACCATTTCCCTCCATAAAGAAGCTTAAAGTGATTGCTGTCCTTTCTTCACCAACCAGTAAGGAAGGTCTTGTCCTTTGCAACAAAAATTCAATTGAGAATCATGAGCTTTCACAGCTGTATCCCAGGAGATGTATGACACTAGTATAAACTTTTTAATGCATTTCATGAGGGAGGAAAAACTAAGCCCTCATTTATTAAAATAAAGATACAGTGAGGGTGATCTTAAATGTCATGCTTGGGTCTTTTCAAATGCTCTTAATTTGACAGAAATAAATTAATGTAATTCTCTAATTTTCATGTAGCCCAAGGGCCTTTCAACTCTCAACAAAGCTTGAAAAAATATACCAAAAATTGCTATTATTATCTCAGTTGCCCTAGGGAAAAGAAATTAAAGGGGAGGTAATTAGTTACTATACATATGTGCATGTAATTAGATATTTAGTATGATATGTAAACTCTATCTGCTAAATTCTATTGCAAAACAAAACAGTATTCAAAGATGAACGTGTAAAGCCAGAAGTTACACACATTTTTCTTCTCACTTAGAGATCAAAGTTTTGATGTGTTTTGAAGTAAAGATCCAATATATTTTCCTAGTGTTTTAGACAAGATTACCCCAAAACATAACTAAACATCAAAATAATCATATTTTCTCAGGTTTATTAGGAATTTGCTCTTGGAATCCCTGTCTTCTTATGATTAGTCCGACAATAAGATAGGAAAGAAATCAAATGTTTTGGCCTGTGAAACAGAAAACAAATTAAGTAGAATGTATTTTGTCTCTCATGTAGAAAAAGCTTGCTACTTTAAACACCAACACCTACATAGTGAAGGTCAAGCATGAAGCATGAGCCAAACAATAGCATTGTTTAGTTACTTATAAAGTCATTTAAATCCAAAAGTTCAGATAGGACTCTTTTAGATTATACACTGGGGAAAAAAATCATGTAAGGCTGAAACTCATATCCAAAGAAAAAGATAGAAAGAAAATAAAAGGTGTTACCAACACTTATTTCATATTTCAAAACACCAGGATGCAGATGTCTGTTCATTAAATTGCTGTCACACATTCATTACTAGGTGTTCTTACAACACGTTCATTATTTGTACTTGCAGAAAACAGATTTAATAATTTCCCAGGTCTGTACAAATTGGTTTAGGGAGGAGCATCTAGTCAATGAAATCAGTGTATTCTGCCAAGTATTTGGTAGTCAACTTTCAAAAGAAAGTGCTTAGTTTGACCTCAGTAAATGATGCTCAACTTTGTAAGAGAGCATCATCTGCTGGACCCACTCAAACCAGGACATGCTTTGGTGGTCAGATCTTCAGCTTAACTTTCCTGTTCTCTTCAATGCATTAGATTTGCCAGCTGCTACTGTTCGTTAAATCATTTTTTCAAAACAGAAAAGAGAGTAATACACAGTGTTACAGAAACAGAGGCCCCGTCTGCTTTTCCAATGACTGATGCTTCTGCTTTCTAAATCAATGGGAACATTTTGCAGGCTTAAACAGCACAGATTCAAACTCAGAGTCATTCTATTCAGAAAATCCCTAACCTGCCCATGATCTTCCCACAGATGTTGTGAAGGGGCAACAAATAGGCAAGAGAGACAGCTGTGCGTGAAAGAGAAGGGGTATCAGAAGAGAATGAGGGAAGACAAAAAGTTAACGGAGGAGGGATGGAGAAACAAAGAAGAAAATAGCATAAATTTAAAGTAATATGTGTGATTTTCATTAGGCTAATTGCACATTGACTTATTGCTGCCAACTAAAGCAATTGGCAGAATATATATATTTCCTTCTAAAATATCTAAAACTCTTTTGAAATTATTTCTCACATGCCCTAGTTGGATTTCCTCTTTTTTTTTTCCCTAATCAGGATGAAAGTGTTTGGATGGGGAAGGGGGTTTAGGTAAACAGATTGTAATTACTCCACTAGATTAATTTTCTTACAGATCAAGTCTTTTCTCGGCAGAATGAAATATAGCCATGATATCTCATCACAGTCTCTACCCATATCACAATGAATAATCTCATTAAACTCTGTACCCAATTTCCTTTCATGACAGATCCTCAGCTTATGCCGGTTGGTATAATTCTGTTGAAGGATCAGACCTATGCCTATATTAGATTTGTAAATGTCCTATAGAAGAACTAGCTACAGATTTATAGCATCCTGAAATAGGTATTATAAATTTAAAACATTAAAAAATGTATCACATTTAATTGTAATCTCCCATATATCACAGCACTGCAACTTCTGTGACTCCATGTAAGTCATTTTTGATTAACACCAATCCAAATTAAATGAAAATCAGACCAGCACATGATCAGCGCTTGCAGTTATGTGGGAGTTCAGCTGTATTGGTCATTTTTCTGCCATGCTCAAACTTATGTTTTGCACACACAGCATGTAGTACATTTAAATTTGAGGATCTCAGTGCACTTTATGAAGACTAATGGATGATACTTCACAACAAGTCTATCGAGTAAGGATTACTGCTACTGTTATTCGTCATCTATGGAAGTTTACAGCGGATTTGGGTTTATTGATTGATGTGATATATTGCTTTCTCTCTTGAGCTCAGAAGTGGAATGGGTATCTTTGTTGCCAGTAGCTGTGGTTTAAGGAGCAGTAAAAAGGCATTCTGTATTTTCATGATTCTCTTTTCTATATTTAAACAACAAATGTTGGTAGTGTGCTCCCTTCCTATGCACATGAGAATACCACTCGTGAATAGATGAGAAGCAGCAACAAAGAAATACAGTCAAGGAATTGTTTTTAATGTCATTCTTTTAGGCCTAACTTCCACCATCCCTATCTGTGACTTCTGCATTCTTCCTTATTTTTCTGTTACCTCCCACATGGTATGCACAGCATCTAAAGACGCATTAGCAGCAGCACAAGGCTGTGACCTTTCTCTGGCTACCAACAGCATCATTCACATAAGAATCACAGTCCTTGTCAGCCTGAAGACATAAAGACAAAGTAATCTTCTAACCACGCTTGCCTATGGATTATGTACTGGTTTGCCACTCAGGCATTAAGCTCAGTAACACATCTATATTAAATGGACAGTGACAGAAGTGCAGGACCAAAGCCTGCACTAATGCTAGTTGTGGAAACATCATCTGTCAGCTGTGAACACAATCCCTAATTTCCCCTTAAGCACCATGATTTCAGTTGGCCTGGTGCACACGTCAAAGCCAGCACCTTTTGAAAATGCGATGCTATTTCCTTCACAGCTCTTCCCTTTGTAAATTAATAGATTCACCATGTCATTAAAAGCTACTTCTTCAACAAGGGACAGGATGACAAGTCAGTTTAGCTTGTATCATCACTATAGCACAAATATTAGCCTGGCCTTCTGCTCAGAGCCATCTTAAGGCATAAGCTAGCCCCCACCCACTGTGACTGATGGTGCAACACAAGCATGGTATGATCAGACTCCACGTGGCCATCTCTTGCGATGGAGAATCACTCCTTATATATTCGTGGAGCTTGTAACAAACCTAGTACCCTGTGTGTTTGCAAATGCAAGACTGTCACAGAAATAAGTAGGAGATTTCTCTCTGTGAAGGACCAAGAATATTTTTAAACTCTGTGGTGAGTTGACCACGGATGGCAACTAAGCCCCACAAAGCCACTTGTTCACTCCTTCTCTTCACCTGTGGGATGAGGGAGAGAACAGGAAGAACAAAAGCAAGGAAGTTTGTTGGCTGAGATAAAGAAATAAGTGAAGGCAAAAGGGGGAAAAAAAAAGTTATATAAAGGCAATCACTCGCTGCCTTCCTCAAGTAGATCAATGCTCAGCCAGCCTCTGAGCAATGGCTACCTCCCACACCAACTGCCCTCCTTTCCCATTCTTATTGTTGTGCATGAGGTTATATAGTATGAAGTATCCCTTTGGTCAGGTGCCCTGACTGTGTTCCTTCCCAATCCGTGCACATCCTTAGCCAACTCGTTGCAAGGACAGAGTGGAAAAAAGACAAAGTCTTCATGCTGTGCAAGTACTGCTCAGCGACAGCTAAAATGCAGGTGTGTTATCCATACTTTTTAGCCAAAAATACAAAACACAGCACCATACAGGCTGCTGTGAGTAAAATTAACTCCATTCCAGCCAAACCTAACACACTACGCTATTTAAAAACAAAACAAAACAAAACAAAAAAAACCCCATGTGCAATAAATTATGTATAAGAAAGGAAGAAGATTGTCTGAAATTTGTTTCTTCACCCTGGCCCAAGGTAGCAGGCCATCCACCTAATCACCACCTGCTCCAGGTGTCAAAGTATTTTTTTTCTGTAATAGTACTGCCACCCACCTAGGCTGTTGATCCTCTCTTACTATTCCACTGTGTCTCCCTCCGCACCTTGAACTTTCATTGTCTTCCAAGTAACAACCTGAAAAGCTCTTCATCCTTGTTTTGATGGAGATCTCGATCCCACTATTACTAATGATGCTGGAATAAACTGAATGAGAAGAACTGACAGTAATCCAAACCCCATTTACTTCAGCAGACTTATTCTCAATGTCATGCACTGCTGTTAGTGAGACATGACTCTGGCCCTATATCATTAACTTTCCTGGAATTTTAAACTTTAAGAAATCACTCACTGGTAATCAGAAAGTCTCATTAGCTTGTCTTTGACTGTGAAAAACAGAAATATTGAATTTTATACCTGATTACCAAATATTACAAATCATTTTATGTGTGGCACTTCAGTTAAATATTTTTGTAGAGTAAATTAATTTCTTAAAGTCCTCATCAAATACTTCTTTTTAATTTTTTACATGAAAGTACATAAATGTTAAGGACATAAATTTAGCATTTTATACCAATGTACTCTTTTATAGGACAAATTTATTTTCAGTTTGGAAACAAGGCAGTTTAGACTGATTCCCTATTTCCAGATCTGTTTATATTATGTATGCTATATTTTGCCAGGAATAAATAGCAATTTTTTCTTTTTGAGAAAAAAGGGGAATAAATATGTTATTTCTCGTAACAAAAACATGGTTTACAAAGTCAACAGTCATAAAATCCTCAACAAGGACTCAGCCTTCTATTTCAAGACATCATGGCAGGGGTGTTGCATTTGCAGGGAGTGCAAAAGAATCAGGTATGACAATTAAGGGAGATTTGAGTGTGACTTCAGAATTGGATCTGGTAACAAGAGTTGTGGAGTTTAGTTTTGAAATTCTGCCTCCTTTAAGGTGTTTTCCACTTTGTTGATGGACAATTAGCACATACACTACAGACTGGAAATTAAAGATGGATGTTAAATCTTTAATGGTGGTCTGCTGAGAGAGAAATAATTTTGGGAAAGGAAGCTTTTTCCTCAAACTGTTGAAATGAGGATATCTAAGATATATACTGAGCTAGATGAAAACTAAAGCAAAGTTCAAGACTGTACAGGAAAGAAAAAGAAATGGGTAGATTTTTGTAACAAAACCAACCAGATTTAATTGAAGTACCATTTAAGGTCACAGGCAGCAAACTAGTCCACAAGGAATTCACAGGGAAACAAACAAATTCAAGGGGTGATGGCCATATTATTATGGTAAATATCTTTACAGCAAAGACTCCTGTCATAAGCTGAGTGGTGAGAACTTGTGTGCTTAAAACACTTTAAAAGAGGCACTATTTGAACTGTATGTTGAGCTGTTACAGGTGATTACCCGGGGGCAACACTTAGCTTCTGGTAGTTTCACCACAGATTTTAAATTCATATCCCAGTTTGGAGAATGAAACTAGCAGTCTAAGGAATATGCAAGCTGGGGAATCCAATGAAGGTACTGCTCCTCTGAATGAAGTTTAATTTAGTAAGCATGTCATAAAAACACCATCTGCCTCATGTCCTAGAGGCAAGACAGGAAGAAGAATGTTTAATTTGGTGATCCATCTACGACTCAAGTGTTAGGCAGGTTTATAAACTCATCTCCCTTCATACACACAGAAACCACTGAGTATTTCTCCCTACAACATTCCTTTTTAATTCAAACAGAAAATTTTAAGACAAAAAAAAATCCTCTAAATTTTCCTCAAAAAATCCTGAGTTCAAACATGATGACATATGCACCAATCAGCTGATGTCCTGTTTCCTACTCTCAGCTTGCATATGAAGAGAAGATAACATTTGAAGTCAGGCCACACACACTGAATGATTAAAAATATTCACTTCTTTCAGTTATGAAATGTAAAAAGTAGCCCACCCTCTGGAAGCACTTGCAAGCATCACATACCTCTTTGATGCTACCTGAATCCTTCAGACACATACCACCCCATAAACTCTGGAAAAGCCGATGACCGTAAAACACCATTGATGGAATTAATGGCATTTCCATTCTATCATTTACTGTTAGCATTTGATCAATGTTTTGGATCTGAAAGAGGAACGCCTGCCTTTAAAAATATTGACCATATTACCGATATTCATTAGCTTCTGCATATGGTGGTTGGTTTGGGACATAATACCAGATGTAACTTACCACCAGATGGTCCAACCAGGTTCCCTACCACCTCAAACTGTTTTATCTGTACTGTCCCAAATGTGCATTTCTGAGGAGAAAGGAAGTCAGGTGGCTATGATCCCCCATGAACACTGTCTCATGTTACACATGTGCTCTAAAATCCCTTGATTTGTTTTCTAGTCAGGTTTCTCTCCTTCAGAACAGCTTCAGATTGCTTTGGGACCAAAGCTGCATCTACCCTTAGCCTCTCATTGACTTTTCGAACAAATGGCATCAATTGTTTTTCTATTGTTGTAGGCATCCCTGGTGTATACAACCAGAAATAAGCAAGGAAAAAAGCCAGCACTTTAATCAGTAAAAATTGCTTCTGTTTGTTGTTGGCAATGTCTGGACTTTTAGATTAAGGACTTCTTGAATATGGTAACTCACGTCCTCTCTCCCATCTTCGAGTGATGATATTTGCAAGTCAAGCTTGATGCATGATAAGATAGAAGCACTGAAAATTTGACTGACTTCTCCAGAGTATTAGTTTGTCTTCAGATAAATAGGAAATTAAATTCCATAGAGCTGTTAAGTTGGTAAATTCTACCAATAAAATAACTGATTGTTTCCTGAATCCACTTAAGTTTGAATATGATTGATTAACTCTTTTTCTGACCCCTTCTGTTTGCCATTTCCTTAGTTTTGTGGGAGGACAATCAGCTAAGATTTTGAGGAGAAAAAAAGAAAATGCTGCTCTTGCAGTTTTATTAACCTTTTCTGTATATTCCCTCAAAAGGGATGCCCTTTGTGAATTCTCCAGAGGCTTCATGACCTGAGAGAAGGAGGAATAGTACCTGATTTATGGAAGTCTACAGAAATCATGTCTGTAGGATTTTGCATGTTAGTTGATGCCATTTTCCCAGGTTCTAGCTCAAATGCTCCCTTTTAGATGAGGAATTCACAGAACTGCCAAGCAGCAGATGACTTCTAAAAAGTTATGTTCTCAAGGGCAAAAGACAATCTCAGGGACCAGGCAGTAGTGTAATTCTTTGTGCCAAGAACTCTAATGTTCACAGACTCCATGGCAATGGAAAGCAACGAGGTCTGGGGCAAGGAATTGCTTGTTTGAAAGTGGAAGCTGGCTTCTGGATTGTCATCACCATCCTCAGAAGAGTGAATATGACATTCCAGGAAAGGGTGTTTATTAGTGCTTCCCATGCCTAGACAACATGCCTTATGACAGTGACTTTTGTTTAAATGTATGTTTATTTCCATTACCTTAATTCAAGCCTTTACAAGCAAACAGAGACTGGTTTCTTCTCAACAGTTACAGGTTTTACTGCTGCTATCATTTAATTTGTACAACAGAGTTATAGTGCAACCAATGGCGCTCTGGAGATGCAGTGAAGTTCTAGAAATCTTATTAAAACGTCTGGTATTTTGACTTTCAGATCATTTGCAAGGCTGAAGTGATTCTTGTGTTAAATAGGGGTGAGGATCCCTTTTTGAATCATTTGAGTAGGACTCTTACACGACCAAGAAGTCTAGTGTACTTTCTAACTCTCTTATTGACTATGATGGGATAAACAATTCAGCTTAGGAATCCACATGGAAAGAACTTTTTCTTACTTTTTCAGGAACATGGTTTCCTCACAGTTTTTACAATATGTAAGGAATCCAGTCTGGGGGCACTTAGAGAAGAGCGATGGATTTGGGGTGGAATTTTCCAAGGAGGCTAACTCCTGGGATATTTTATTGCAAGGTTCACAGTAAATTACATTTTTTTCCAAAGTCCCAGCTGCTGGAATGAAGAATTACAGGAATGTGTAAGAATGTCACCTTTCATTTTAAATAAGGGACTTCCTAGAAATCATGATTACAGAAAAAATGTGAAATTGGAACTGTGTTTCTTCTCAGTACTTAACAAAACCAGAAGGAAATGCAAAGAATAAGGCATTCATTTGTTTAAATCTTAAGATATTTAATCCTTCCTATTACTTTTGCAAGAGTGACTCATGATTTTTAACTTACACAATTAGTAACACTTGTTTTCAAAACCAGAGTTTTGAATATCAGAAGTTAGTTTGGCAGTGCATTTATACACATTCAGTCTCAACTGTTTTTTTGTCTCAGGGTTACCTTGGCAGAATTCCTCCTTTTGCTATTAATTTACATGGGAGATTTGTATCTAGATTTTCCAGACCAGTCTGAAAACACTGAAGCCTTAGGACACTCCTATGGCTGTTCTGTCACTTTATTCTCTTTTAACCCCTCAGTCCTCCATCCAAGTAGTTACCTGTGGGAAGAGTCACAGATCAAAGGGTCATTGTAGTCTCAGAAAGCCGACACCCTTTGATCACTTGAGAGTTGGTTTTCTCAGGAAGCGCTGGCCATCCTCCCCCTCTCCCACATTCCCCCTCACACACATGCCGTTTATTCCAAGCAGATGTTAGCTAGTGCATCTGCCACTTTCCTTCTCAAACGACTTGCAGAACCACATCTGCTCAGTAGGAGCTAGCCACCTGTAAGGCTCTCTGCCTGTCCACTTCTTCCTACGGTATGTTCTTATCCTTGTCCACCTCCTATGTCCCACACGTGCCGCTGTCTCTTCCATTTGCTTCCCTTCATCTTCCCCTTTTCCATATCTGTTCTAAGGTGCCATCTTTTTTCCACTCCCTATTTATTCTCATGAAAAAAAATGCTGAGCAAGAAGGCTTAACATTCGGTAATTGTAGATAAGGATGGAGAGATTAAGTGATTTGCCCAAGGTCACACAGAAATTCTATGGCAGAAAGGTGAATTGATTTTAGATCTCTATGAGTCAACAGAATCATAAAAGGAGTCTTATTTGAAGAATATATTTTAAACATCAAATCAAAGTTCGAGTCCAAATGAAAACAGCTCCAATTGCAGAGCTGCTTTTATCTGCTAGTTTCATCTTAGGCACATGGGCTGTGTCTAGACTTACCAGGTGGGGCATGCCGCAGTGCCTGTCTGACTCACATGCCTGGCTTTTCTTTCCTTCGGTCTCCTTTGCAACACGGCTGAGGCACACACCCAGGCCCATGAGCTGAGGGCTTTAATATAGATGCAATCATATAAGGGTGAGTGTCAAAACTCAAGTTGTCCGAGAACTGTCTCTGAAGAGTACAAAATTCTCAAGGATTTGGTCTGTGTCAACGTAATCATTGAAATATGATCAAAACTTTTTTTTTTTTTAACAAAGAAATTATTTTTTGAAGCGTTATAGTTCATTTGTGTTAAGACAAACCAACAGTTTACCCAAGGTTTTATTGGTATGGCTTTTAGGTAGAGTGTAGGTGCTTGCTTGTAGGGATAAACAAAGCTGTTTACTTATTCCCCTCAAACCAGAGTTGATTTCTACTATACTCCAACCCATAATGTCATTATCCTTGGCACAGAGCTACTAGCAAATTTTGTCAGCCTGTCCACAAAAATTAGCTCTGCAATACCATTGAATTCTAGGGGCTAAGCCAGTGCTTTGGCCTGACACAGGGTATCTCTGTTCTTGCAGCCACCAGAGAAAGTTTTCTTAGAAAAACAACAACAACAACAACACAAGTTTATGATTCACTTTCAGACTTTGTTCACCTAAATGACTTGTTTGTGCACTATGGAAGGAAAACAAGAGATTCCAGAAACTCGCATACACAGCATGTCCTTGTTTATGCCTTTTAACTGTGTAATAAATGCACACATAAATATGTAAGGGAAGGGCCAGGCAATCTTGCAGTGAGGCTTTTCAAGTTAACCGTCTTCTAGTCTGCAGAAACGCAGCCTGCTATAAATGAAGGTTCAGTATCTGAATTTAATATTAAACTGTGCAACAGAGGGAAAGGAAACAGAGGCAAAAACTGTGGGGGTTTTTGAGGTGTTTTTATTTATTTTTAAATTCTGAAACCTGATCTGAACAGAAAGCATGACTACAACTTTGAGTTGGTTCAGGGAAAAAGAATAAGAAGGGCCAGGAACTCAAGACATTATTCATTCCTCAGAGTTTTCTGGTTTAAAGAGACTGTACAGTTTACCAAAGTTTCAAAAGAAGTTTAAACATTTGTTTATCTCCAATATCCTACCTGCTATGTAAAGAAAGCCTCAGGTTTGCATCAAGGTGTCCTGTAAATCTGTATAACCTTCTTTAATTCAGATTAGTCCTTTGTTGCAGTCATTCTCCTTCTATCTTTGCGTCTATGTTCTCTTCACTGCTGTATAACATTTTACTGAGCAATATCCACTCACTCAAAGAGACTGGGTACAGGAAAAGATAAGCAAGGATGTACAGCAGACTGAAATCCAGACTAGGAAATCAGAGAGGTTGAACACTGCCAAATTGCAGATTCTTTATGATACTTCCAGTGAAGTCAAAGGAATCTTGATTGGAAAAAAAAATAAAAATTGCTTTCTCTTGGCAAAGATTCAGGTAGAGATGGGTAAACTTCAGAAGGTTATTTATATTATGGTAACATCCAGAAATTCCAAATCACAAAGGGAATTGTTTCCCATCCTAAAAGACTGATAATCTGAGATGAAGTCAAGTCACATAACATGCTGTTAGGGATGCATTAAGAGCTCTTCAAGGACTTCTACAGAAATAAAGTATTAGTGAAAAAGAAGATATGACTGAGGATTGGTATAAAGAAATAGTAGAGGTATAAATATATGGTTTTTACAGAAGGCCTTACCAAATTTAAGGGCAAAACAAGCAGCAGGAAATATAAAAGGCAAGGAAAAGAGTTCAGTTACAATCTTGAGTAGATAAAGGAACACATCACTCCATTAATGGAGCAAATAGCAGCTGATTTCATCCCTTATCACAAGAAAGGGGAGGTAGTAAACAAGTAATTAAAATATTTAATTTTAAGTGATAGGAGCAGAGGCCAGAACAGAGAAATAACAAGGTACCAAATACACTGGATGTATTCACGTTGACAGAGCCTGATGAAATTTATCCAAGAATGCTGCAGAAACCAAGAAAAGTGATCTCTGAACTGTTAGCAAAGTCCTTAAGAATTCATAGGAGGCAGAAGACACTCCAAACATGTGAAGAAAGGCAAGCAGAGAATGAACCGCTGAGGAAAAGTGAAAGGAATTTGGAAGAAAATCGGTCAGTAAATTGCTTTAACACTTCTGAAGTATCAAAACACATTATTAGTCAATTTATTTCTAAGGACTGAGAAATAATCAAGTGATAAATAAATATCAATTTGTCACTACAAACTGTAGTACACCAGTATTTACAAGACAACTGGCCTATTGGATAAGGAATTAATTCAGAATTAATTAGAGAAGGCATTATATGTGATTTATCTTTTCTTTAATTTCAAACTACCCTACATGAACAAAACTGGGATTTTCATGATTAATCCCATGTTGTAAGACTGGTGCACACTGCTTGGGAAGAAAACAGACTTTCAGATAGTTACAAATTGTTTCCTAGTCAAACAATTGTCTGGAGGACATTGAAAAAGTGCCCTCCTCTACATGTTCTGAGCTAAGTTATTCAGTATTTGGGCAGGTGCCCGAGTCTCTTGTGTCATCATTTTTACTGTCTAGTAAAGTAGTTCTAATGTATACACTGTCTCACCAGAAAAAAAAAAAAAAAAAAAAGGTCAGCTGCTTGAAAGGTCTGAAGAAGAAGACGTTGCCCAGCTAGGCACAGAGGATCTTCTTCCAGATACTTTCAAAGGCAGCTATTTCTCATCATTGGCTAGTGAAAATATAGGTACTTATTTTCACAGAATCACAGAATCGTAGTGGTTGGAAGGGACCTCAGAGATCATCGAGTCCAACCAACAGTAAAAAAAAAAAAAAAAAACACAAACAAAACCACCACCCACCACCTGAACACACAACAACCAAACCAAAAACCATCACCCACCCACACAGCACCCCACCACAAACCAGTAATCTTGGGCACTAGAGCATGCCCTGAAGAACCATGTCTACACGTTTCTTAAATACCTCCAGGGATGG
>KZ505690.1:179821-293091 GCA_002844005.1 Limosa lapponica baueri | reverse complement strand
CCTTTCAGTAAAGAAATGTTTCCTAATATCCAACCTGAACTTCCCCTGGCGCAACTTGAAGCCATTACCCCTTGTCCTATCATTTTAGAAGGATAGCTTTAGTAAACATCTAAATTAGAGATGTTTAAATCAATAAAGCTGGATTCAATTCCTTGATAATGAAATTGAGTACACTTCTAGATTTCTTAGATATTTTCAAAAGTTACAAAGCAGTTGAAGGACTAGAAGTTGAATGATCTAAATTAATTACAGAAATTACTTCACCAGATGAAATTCAATAAATACAAGTGCACAGATTACTCTGAGGAAACATAACTCCATTCTACAAATGCAAAATAAGAAACATGTTTAATTGCCATGCTGCAAAAGGAAAAAAAATTGATTCATAAGTTGAATTTATGGCTCTTGCAGATAAGAGAGCTCTTATTGTGATTTTAATGACTAGTTAGACAAACATCTTCCGTGGAGTGTTTGGGTATTTGCTGTTCCAAAGGGGGATGCTAAAAGACTTGTGATCATTTTGACTTCCGTACTCCTTCAATACAGTAAATATACTAGGAGAAATAAAGTGTATGAATCAAAAGCTTTATTATTCACATTTTATAGACAGGAAATCAAGCTATATAAATGGAAAGTAACCTGCACATAGCCATGTAGAAAGTCTGAAATGAGCCAGGGATGGGATGCAAATCTGTTAAGTCATAATCTGGAATTTAACCACAAAACTGGCCTTTGTATTAAATTTAGATATGTATTCAAATGTCTGGATGTTTATCCAAACCCTATCAAGAGTGATTTTCCCCCTCAGACAACAACCCTTTGCACAACAGGCCTGGATCCCCTCCTGAGGGAAGAGCTTGCACGTCCTGTCTCCTCTCACACCCACGACCTCCTTCTAGATATTTAGCAAAGAGTCTGGCTGCCCCCTTTTAAACCTGCCAGGTGTGACTGTCTCACAGGTTCCTGCGTGATAATAGAGAAATTGCTTTGCATTTTGGACCACGTTAGCCCAAGGTGCGTTTCAGGTTAGCTGGGAGGGTCAAGGGGACACGCTCGGGGCGCTAGCATGGGCAGGCACAGACCCCGGGGTTCAGAACATGGTCTGCTCGTTCTGAACAGAGCCTGTGTTACAAGAAGGCTCTGTGAGATTTAAAAATCTATGTCTGTCAGAAACTTCCTGTTCAGACAAAAGCTAACCCAGTTATGTAAGAAGGTGTTAAATGTACACGGAAAAATTATGCTTTTCCAAGAAGCCAGGCAGTGATTACATTTTCTAAATCTGCACTTATTTTCCAGTAACAAATAAATAATCAAAGACAGCACATTCTGTGAAAAAATAATAATGTTGAACTAAAGGAGGCAATTGCCATTTCAAATCAATAAAATGTAGTTCCTTGTATTTTCATGTTAAATAAAAACAAAGACTTGCCCAAAGAAAGCAACAGCTAAGCTGTTTGTTTTTATACTCACTTGGATCCTCAGATCTCTTCCAGACAGACTTGTGGATAAACAGGTTTGTTTATGAAAAATCTGCTCATTACTGCATCAGCTGCATCTATGGCATTTTGCTTTCAGAAGAAGTCACTCTTCAGACATCTGTTTGTTTAAAATTAGGGGGTGCACAGCCTAATGGATAAAAGCAGGGGGCTAAAGTGACATAAGTGAGGTTCTCAAGTAATTCTTTCAAATCTGTAGGCTCATCTTGAAGCAATTAATCTTAAAAACTAACCCAACAAAAAAAGTCAATAAACATTAAATATGTAAACCCATTTTGCTTTTCTGTTTCCTGTTGTGTTTGACACTATTCCAAATGAAGCTCGCTAATACTGTTTACACAGGGTTCCCGAGAACTGGTGAAGATTACCTCTGAATAACACCCTGCTTCCCACTTGTTTTCAAAAAAACTTCATTTGTTTCGAGGCACACGATTCCTCTATAACACTGGTCTTCCTCTGTGTCGTGTTTGTGTGAGACAGTGCTTAATTTAACGATTTTGATTCGTTTCTAGGGCTGCGTCCATCTTTGAGAACATCCTGCCCCTATTCTTCCAGGTAAATACTAAAACATGTTTTGCATAATGATTCTGTATTTTTATTTCCGTCTTCTCAATAAGAAAGTTAATTGGGCAGGAGCGGGGAGACTTGGCAGACGACAGTACACAGCCATCTACACCCAACTGACAACTGTGTTAATAGGCTTTTTAAAAAATGTCTTACACGTCACTGACTTGACATAGAACAGCTGTGTCCAGACAGAGAACACTAAGAAATACCACCTGGCAAATGATATATTCTTTAAGGATAACAACTAGTCTTTGGAAGACCAGAGGTGTCACTTTTTCTGCTTTGTTGAAGATTGATGGCCACCTTTTGAATGAGAATGTACTTTAAAATTGGAAAGCATCTTATTCAACTAATGAATACTCTTATCCTCATGTACTGCATAGGTAGAATTAAAAGTCAGAGGATGTGCTTCAGTTACAGTTCTCTGCATAACCGGTATAGTTTAGGGGGACTGTTTGGGTTTTTTTTCCTCAGTGGTCTTCTTTTTACCTCACCTGATAAGCTAAAGTTTCCTTTTTCTAAATGGATTAATGCAAATTACCCTTTCCCCATGGAGTATTTCTCATCAGTTATAGAGACAAGGGAGAAAATGATCAAAATATTGCTGAAAAGGAATGTGAGGTTGACCTGAAAAACAAAGGGCCTGATGATTTCCAGTGAACATCCTCTCCTCATGACAGGTGGCCCACAGGTTTTCATTCAGGACAAGCTTCTTTTGCAGACTGCAATGAACAACCTTGATGGGAAAAGAGGTTAAGCTGAAATCCTGTCTTAGGAAACTTGCAGTTGTGCTGACTGTGAGCAGCAGCTAATCATGGCCAAATGTCCTTAGGTTGTGCAGCCTACATAAAGTCCTCTTTTCTTATGCATAATAAAGATCCTATTATTAATTCCCCCTTTCCTCTTGCATTCATATTTCCCTAGGCTAGGGGAGCACTATTATTATTTCCACTTTTGCCATTGTCTTTACAGTTTCTATTGTATTGACTGCCTGGTGTGTCTTTCTTCTTCCTTTCCTTCAACATGGGCTACAAAGCAGTGCACTGCTTTGACTTTCTTTTCACTATTCATTTATAACTGTGTGTGTTTCACAGTGCAAACTTTAACTAGAAAGTACTGCTCTCTTTTTAAATAGCAAGGGTGAAAGATAATCCATTTTCAGTGCACTAGCTCACCCCTTTTTAGAACAGTGAGTGTTTATCTAGTGACACTGTGTAGTCCATTAAGCAGTATGTAAATGTTCTCCCATTTTACTTCTCATTTTCAGAAGGGAGCAAGGAAAGAGTACTCAGAAGAATAACATCTTTTCCTAGAACGCAAAGATTTGCCAGTTTCCCTAGGGCTACCTTTTTTTCCTTCAGGAATAAATGTATTTCATGTTATAGGGCCCAGATCCTTAATAACTATAATTAGCAATTCTTTTCATTAATTTGAAAGTAAAATCATATTTATAAGTATCCAGCTTGTATAGGACAAGGCTGATGCTGAAGTCACACAAGAGTCATACTATTAACTATTGTAACATTACAATGAGGTCACCGCAGGCCTTGAGAGCATATTTCTATGCTTGCACGTGAACAGAACATCCAAATAAAACTCCTGTGAGATTGAAGGCTACAAAAACACCCATTCCATCACTTATACAACTTTGTTTTGCTGGTAAAATAATGTGGCCTTTGCTTACGATGCGCTGCATTTTCTGATCTACATTAAAAGGGGCTTTTTGTCAGTTCACTGATTAAGAGAATTCTACTGTAAACTGTGGGGTTTATATTTGTATGTTGTGTTTCTCAACAATGTAAAATCATTATAGATTGATACACCACTGCAGTTCAACTACAAAACAAACACACAACAGCAACAACAAATTCACAATATAAATAGAAATGAAATAGAATAGTATAAATAGAAGATGACTTGAGAGGGCTTGAATTTTGTTAAGAAACAAATCACCTTTTGACAATTAAGACTAAATATGGCATTCTTAGTAGTTTTTCATTTAAAAGAAAAGGAGGCTTGGACCAAAACACAGGTATTAAGTCCAAACTTCTTCATGCTGAGTTTTCTATTCACACATGCACAAATGTGCACACAATAAGACTGAAGGAAACATACTGATGTGCCACCTCTACTTAAAGGCTCCAGTTAGCAAATGCAGCCTTGCTTTCCAAGGCAAGCAGATTGGTTTAGACCAAAGGGTAAAGACCAGTCCAAGAGTGACTTGGCTTTATATCTTACTTATCTTTTGCTGAAAAACTGTAAAAATAGTGTGGAAAATGTGGTTTGAAATGGGAAAAGTGGACATACCCATAGATAATGGGATAATTCTCCATCTGGAGATAAAAACTTCATTTGTTATAAATTAATAACAAATAAAGCAAAACGTTGTTACCATATGTTGCTGAGGTTAACTACAATGACCACCTTTACTGTGACAGGCATGATCAAGTTGTCATCATGCATGAATGAGTTAAAAAAAAAAACAACAGGAATCTTTGTAAAGTACCTCTGTCTGTGAGCCTGAAGAAACTAAGGAGTAAGAGGATCAGAAAAAACAAGGGGGATGTTGGTAGCAGAGCAGGGTAAGGACACTGACTGTTGGCTCTGGTGTCCTAACTGAAGGATATGCAAGAACAGAGAGCACTCATTAAAAATTATTATTGATCTTTTATATTTGTTTAGTTATCTTAATCTACAAGTTTACTACAATATACATTCATAAATATGTCTATAAGATACCAAAAGCAGAGTATCACTTTTACTATAGTGGATAGCTATATGCTGGCAAAAAAAAATCATTTGATTAGCCCCTATACTTTGGTGCTAGCAATTTTTTTGTGAGGTATTGCTATGTCTGGGTTATAACATAGACAGGACAGGTGTCATTCTTGTGAAGAGTTACACCTTTAACAGACTTTCAAAATCAGAGCTCACTGTGCTCCTCAAGGACACATGAGGAGCCCTGAGCAGCTTGAATTTAACTACTAAAAGAAGCAAATCTCATGCAGACACTATTTCTTCAAGGGATCAGCAAACAACAAAAACAACAACAACAAAACACTCTATGTCTGAGACCTGCTTTAAACAGAAGGCCAGAGCATATGATTTTGCTGACTCCTTTAAGCCTTAACTAATGTGGATGTGAATGCAGTAGGAATATTTTGACCAAGGACATTAGAGGAAACCTCTAGTTCAAATGTACTTGGTTGTGGGTGTACCACTGAAGTAAGCAGTGTCGGCTGTCATTTCTGCATGTCAGTGGAGCTGCTTGGAGATCTAAATTTGTCTGGAAACTTTTGGTGCCAGATATAGAATTGTAGAATCATTTAGGTTGGAAAAGACCTTTAAGATCATCAAGGCCAACCATTAACCTAGCCCTGCCAAGTCCACAGCTAAACCATGTCCCTCAGCACCACATCTACAGGTCTTTTAAATACCTCCAGGGATGGTGACTCAACCATCCCCCTGGGCAGCCTGTTCCAATACTTGATAACTCTGTTGGTGAAGAAATTTTTCCTAATATTCAACCTAAACCTCCCCTAGCACAACTTGAGGCCATTTCCTTCTGTCCTGTCACTTGTTACTTGGGAGAAGAGACTGACTCTCACCTCTCTACAACCTCCTTTCAGGTAGTTGTAAGGAGCAATAAGGTCTCCCCTCAGCCTCCTCTTCTCCAGGCTAAACAACCCCAGTTCCCTCAGCTTCTCCTCATAAGACTTGTGCTCTGGACCCCTCACCAGCTTCGTTGCCCTTCTCTGGACCTGCTCCAGCTCCTCAATGTCTTTCTTGTAGTGAGGGGTCCAAAACTGAACACAGTATTTGAGGTGGGGCCTCACCAGTGCCAAATGCAGGGGGACATGATCACTTCCCTGATCCTGCTGGCCATAATATTCCTCATACAGGCCAGGATGCTGTTGACCTTAGCTACCTGGGCACACTGCTGGATCATATTCAGCTGGCTGTCGACCAACACCCCCAGGTCTTTTTCTACCGGGCAGCTCTCCAGCCACTCTTCCCCAAGCCTGTAGCATTGCATGGGGTTGTTGTGACCCAGTTGCAGGACCCAACACTTGGCCTTGTTGAACCTCATACCACTGCCCTCAGTCCATCGATCCAGCCTGTCCAGATCCCTCTGTGGAGCCTTCCTACCCTCAAGCAGATCAACACCTGCCCAAATTGGTATTGCCTGCAAATTTATGGAAGGTGCACTCATTCCCCTCATCCAGATCATTGGTAAAGGTATTAAAGAGAACTGAGCCCTGGGGAACACCACTTGTGCCCAGCTGCTGACTGGATTTAACTGCATTCCCCGCTACTCTTTGGGCCCAGCCATCCGGCCAGTTTTTTACCCAGCGAAGAGTACGCCCATCCAAGCCACAAGCAGCCAGTTTCTCCAGGACAATGCTGTGGGAAACTGTGTCAAAGGCTCTTATGCAGATATGCATACAGGATCTCACCTGTGCCAAGGTAACCACCTCTGTATCTGGATGGCATGGGTTTGGAGAAGATGCAATAGCAATATCTTCTTGATGAATACAATAGAGCTTTTAGCTCCTGTGTTTGCTCCCCAGTGCGTGTTTGAGCCACGGCCACACCAGGCTCTCATACTATCTCAGTATTCAGAAAGGGAGAAAAAGAGGGAAAGGAATGGCATACTGGTGGGTAAGGGAGCTTGTTAGGTAGTGGACTAAATGGTGCTGAGGTGCTAGTTCTTATGAGAAATACAGAGTTCATTAAGGAGGCTGAGGTCTTAGTTGTAGAGGTAGGCAGGTACAGAGGAGGCAGATTACCCAAGACCAAAGATCTGGTTGTGGTTGAGAGCCTATAAAAGAGGAATCATGCTCAGACACTTAGTGGAAGCCTAGGTGTGCACACAGCCTGTGCAAAGAAATGAGGCTGCTATAGTGATCAGATACCTTCCCCCAGCCACTACCTGTGATAGAAGCACATTCTCCAGCAGCCATTCCCAACAACAGTGCCTGCCCTACTGCCACTGCTCATGATGCTGGCTGACCCTGCCGGCATGCCAGTCGTGAGGCTTGCCCAGACCATGGTTGCCAGGACTGCATCATACAATGTTTGGAAATTTATCTTCTAGTTTATTAAGAGTAATCTGGGATTTCTGATGTCTACTCTACTCCACTCCACTAATACATTTGTGTACAATAGTTGAGGTACATCATCTTTCAGCTATAATTATTTCACTTTCAAGACTTAAATAATCGTATTGTTTTGTGACTCCTGAACCTCAGCACAGCTCACTGAAGATGGTTTCCAAATGGCATTGCTGCAATTGCCTACTACGATCTGCCATTGTTCAGTTTCTTGCTCAGCTGTGCTCCCCAGCGAAATGCAATACATGTTGCCTATCAGCCATGGGCCACACCTCTGGACTCTGCCATTTCTCGCTCAGCTGTGCTGGAAGGGTGTTTAGCCGGGCGTACTCGGAAGCATAGATCGTTCTTTCTGTGCAAACAAACCTGCAGGAGTAAACACCATATCCTTGGCTCGTGGTGCTTGTGAGTCACTCTTTGTTGATGGGTGGTGGTTTCAAGTGTGGGATTGTAGCAAGGAAACTGCTTTGTTTCTGCTTTGCTTTTATTCTGTGAAAGACTATTACTACCATACTTAGCATTCTCAAAGCTCTGTACAAGTTAATCCTTGCAACATTCCCATGAGGTAGGCAAGTATAATTAACCCTATTTCAAAAGATGTGGAAGCCAGGACATAAAAGGATAAGTCATTTGCCCAGGTCCTAAAGGTAAGTCAGGATCTGAATTCAGAAGAAGTATCTTATGCCAGACAAATTGGTAATGGACTAGACGAACTGCTTCTTAAGCCCTTTCTCAATTACCCGATTAAAACCAAGTAGGACAGTTAAAATAGCAGGAGTAGTACACGCTGCGGGTCCGGTTGAAGCTCCAAATTCAAAAGCAAGGCCTCCCCTCACATTAGAAGATGTTTGGGTAGTACCAGTCAGCTTTATGCCTTGCTCTGATTTTCTGGTAAGACGCTGTTAAAATTTAGTGAGGACCTAATGTAAGGAGACTGCATCACAGAGCTTACAATTTTTTCATTCTGCTCCTGCAGCAGTTGTCACCCTGCTTCCCATCCACCTTCACTTCACCCATCCTTCACTTCTTTCCTCAGATCTCCTGCATCCTCCTTCCCTGTTACTTGCTCCAGCTACTTACTTATTCCCTTCCCCAAGAAACTCTTTCTCAACATCACCTACCTCCTTTAAGCCACTTACCTGACCTCACAGGTGCCTATTTCCTCCTCCCACCCTCTCCCACTTGGGAAACATCCAGCTTCTTCCCCGTGTGAAGCATCACAGACATCTCCCACTCTTGCTGCTCACTCGCAACCACTTGACAGTACATAGACACACTCTGCCAACCCCAGGGTCCAGGCGGTCCTTCTGCTCATTTATCTGCCTGCTTATCAGCATGTCTTTCCACTTGTATTCCTACAAATAGAGTCAGATTATCCAGGGAAAAAAGAGGAAAGGGACCATTAATTTAGTCTGAAATCGTTACAAATGCATAAGAGGGAGCTGGGAAATGCAAAGCAGACCATACTGCATCCTAGGAAAAACTGGTGTGGCTTTGATTTTGCCAGGGAAAAGGCAAGTGAGGTCAGCCAAAAGAAAAACTTGGCCATCTTGACCCATTTTTAATTAAAACTGATAATATCTTTATCTGCAGCATGACTCTGCATATGCATGTCATTCCATTTTAGAACCAGAGGAGATCAGTTTGTCCTTACAACTACTTTGTGCAAGTTTGTTTATATATTTAATGCCAAAGAAGATTCATTTAAATTTACTATTTGCCTTCACACCGATACTGACAAATTGTAATACATAGGAGGCATAAGAAAACACCAAACAAAGGTTAAAAACCATGTTAAGATTACACAGAATTTCACTGAATGTTTTGGAGTTTTTCCTTTTTGTTACACATTTAAGAATGATCGCTTCATTTTTTAGAGGGCCAAAATATGTAATATATGAGATATATTTACAAAAACATGTACATATGTGCGTGCATGCAAGATTCTGCATCTGCATCTATATGTGTGTATTTCCATGTGTATGTGTAGACATAGATTGAGATAGGCATGACATTTGTGGAAATTATCCTGTTTTCAAAGTCTACATTGTTAATATTGAATAATTCATTCTAGAAACCTCTCCTTCCCCAAAAGTGAAGTAATTTATCTTTCAGTAGAGTCTTTTCAGCTTTTTGATTTAATTATGAAATGGAAAGCTCTCTCTTTCCAGATATTATCCTGGCAAGGAGTATCTATTCACTAGTTCCCAGGCCTGAATCAACAAACAGGTTTGGAAGGGATGATCGCTACGGAAAGGTGGATGTATCCTTTGACCACTGAGTTACTGGTTTATACCTAGCTGAGTTTGTTAGTCACTGAATGACGTACTGTATTGCCAAAGCAGCAGTTTTCATTGGCACTAAATTTAATTTTTTTGAAACATTGTTAAGAAAAAACAATATTCTGAACTCTGACATATTTTATACTGTTTCAAGGAAAAAGTTCTAATGATCTCAGCTTTAATTCTTTTCCATGTTTTCTCTCCCTTCCAGTAATCTCTTAATTAATGGTTTATTTGGGCTAGCTTTGCAAGGCCCTTCCAAATGGAAAATCAAACAGGTTAAAGAAAATACTTCTGAGCAGTTATAATTCAGCAGAAACTAACTTCACAACTCCATCTGTGAACTACTTCTCAGGAAAGAAACAAATTGACGTTCTGAATGTGAAAAATCCCAAGTTTCACACAGTTATGCCTGAACCTAAATTAATAAGAACTACTCTAGGAAGAGGCCTATGTATGGCTATGAATAGGTCACTGGAAACCTCTTTAACATATCAATCAAAAGAAGGAAACACCAGCTGAGCTGCAGAATCCCTTTCACTGAAATTGTTATAAATACCACATTATACATCAGGGGGATGTCTGGTCCTGGGGCACCTGTGGTAGCAGGACCAGACAACGCTGAGAGATGGTTAGACACAGACAGGCAACACGACTGCTGCCATATTAAGTGACCTGAGCACAACTCACTGGTGCTCCAGTAACCTGAGGAACAACAGCAGGTTCCCTTTGAAGGAACCAGCCTGGAGAGAGAGAGAAAGGAAGAAAAGAAAAGGAAGGAGGGGATAAAATATGCAACAGAGAAAAGCAGAAAGATCAGGAGACTATGGAGATGAGCAGGCCATGAAAGCATGGAAGGGAGCTGGAAGCAAATGATGCTGCTTTTATTTAAACAATTAAAACTTGGAAATGTTAAAAAAAAAAAAAAAAAAGAGAAGAAAAAAGAAGTGACTGGCCAAGTTTCAAAGAATTACTTTAAGTCCACCATCAGATTTAGGTAATTCAAATAATTCGAAGTTCCTTGCTCTGCTTCCCAGATTGCTCCTTTCAACTGCAGGCTGATCCATACAGAGGGCTAGTTTTTATTCTCCACATACCAAATTTGTAGTAAACAGAAAAACCTTTCGCATAGTAAGGGCTATTTAATTGCAAAGTATCAGTAACAGATAAGCGCCTACACAGAGATTACTATGCTCAAAACACTGTGGAAGCATTAACTAATTGCGTTAAGTATTATTGCCTCCATTTTGCACGAGGACATTGGGCCGAGAGAGGAAATACCACACCCGAGACGACAAAGTTCGAAGGGTTCATACGCCTTTTGACCCTACTACCTCTGCGTTTTACAGATCTGTTTACTAAAAATACGGAACATTTTTGTTTATGAAAGATGAGGATTAATAATTTACCTGGGACATTAGGGCCTTTGTACCTGGTGTACAGTAGCTTGTGTCCGAAGTGTTTGAACTTTTTACGGAGAACTGACAAAGTTTAAATTGGCACGCAATGCCTCAGGCCACGCTGGAGTCATGCATGAGCTCCAACTGGTAAATGCACGGAGATGTTGAGGGTACTTGCAGGGGGATGTGAAAGAGAGAGAGAAAACTTCTGTTCAAGCATGTTTGCTGTCCCATGTGGTAACAGCGATTGCATGCTCAGTCACTCGGTGATCGGTACCGTGTGAGGCTCAGCTGTACCTGTCTTGTGGCTAAAGAGGATTATGAGTTTAAACATGCAGCATCCTTCTGCTTTCTTCTTCTGTCTCTTCACTGAAATACATGCAAATACCAATAACAGTATCTATTTCTAGTTATCTGTGTTAAAAGTGCACTTGCATCGTGCATCAACTATATTGAAGCAAACTGCTTTATTTCATTATCACAGGCTTTTGCGTCAATAAATTGTAGCTTAGATCAAAAGAACAAGATTGCTTTCTGTTTTCTAATTCATTTACCTTGTTCAGGCCTTTGCTTTCCTGAAGTCTTAAAGGACTTCAATAGGGTAAATGATTTGTATATTATTGTCTCTTCAAGATGCCAATATATTCTAGTCAAAAGAGGATTTTATATGTGTGTTTAATAAACATTTCTATTATGGAAAGAAAAAAATCAGACATTTTCATCATCTACTTTTCTCATCATATTAAAAACCACTTTTCTCTAGATGTTTAGCTGTTTCTTCCTACAATTTGGAATTTGCCTCCTCACCTGAACTCAGCTGCTCCAAATCTGTGTTTGAAGTCACTCTTAAGTCCTAGGTGCTTTCCAAAATCAATAGCTTTTAATAGACCTTCTTGCATTTGCTAGGCAATGTTCCTTGACTTCTAAAAACCAAAGAACAGATGTTACAGGCATCTATTATTATATTGCATTTGGGCATTTTCATCAGGCTCACTCTTTCTCTATCCTCTGTGTAATGTTTTTTTTTTTTCTCTCTCTCTGTTTTTTTCTAAGAGTTAGAAACATAGAGATGAATGCTGACCTCCTATATTCTAGCTGTTAGTAAACCAGCACTGGCACGTTGCTGGATCTATTTTGTGATGAGTCCAATAGTATGATAGTGATCCTTTATCAATAATAATCATTCACATCGTTACTTCTGCATAACAAAATGCTATTCCAAGGACCTTTCTTAACATTATAGACTTTAGCTGTATAACTTCAGTAATGAAATTTCTGAAAACAATCCCATCTTTAATCTGTAAAGAAGGAGCAGACCTGCATGAATCATGGCATCTTGACCACCGTCTTGAGTTTTGTTTGCATACACACACACACACACGTATTTGTACACATGTATATATAAAAAAAGCTTCTTGACAGCATATGTTCTTCTCAAAGTCTCAGTTCCTGGAATCAAAGGACTACACAGGCATTTCAGCTTTCATTTCTGACATAAAGTTGAAAAGGCAGATGCCATGACCAAAATATTTCCTATGAATATTAGAATCCCTAACCCAACACAAAATAAAATCAAATAGCATCTCTGAGTTCTTTCCTTTCTTAGTCACCCAGTGCATAAACCAGTCATGTGATTTAGAGACCTAACTTAAGACTATGGACTGTTTAGGGCCAGATATACTGCTATGCCTGTAGTTAAATGTATGCTTTAGTATTTTTGAGGTTTAGGTCTCTACAAATATCTGTACATGGTAAACTGTACTTGGGAATCAGCAGCTGCACTGCACCCTGGCTATCCTCAGGAAAATAACTTCATTTTCTCTTCTACATCTATTTTTCACATATAGACAGCTGGTTCCTATATGCCTGTATACTGGAAGGAAATCTTGGGTTTTCTTGCTATCATAGGGATGAAGAGCCAGAGGAAACCCTTGAAAAGCAAGGTCTTTTTCACTGATCATGCTGGGAAGAGGGAAGGAAGCAGTGAGCGCTAGTGATGCTGCTGACAGCCACCCCATACAGTAGCAACTACTGTGCTGCACATCCTGTTCTCAGTCTCAGCAGCCTCAACAAAAGAAGAAGACTCTCAGACAGGCAGAGGAGGGGGATGAGTAGTTAAGGGTAAAACAAATGTTTCTTGTCTCCATCGGAGTAGGCAGATTTGAATACACTTGGAATTTGCTTCCTGAGCAAGCGTATGCCTCTGGCAGAAGCACAGATGGGGAATGAGGAATTTTTTTATTACCTGCTACTCTGTACAGGGACAGCCCAGATGAGAACAGATAAGACACAGATAGAGGAGTATGTGTCACATCAGTGCTGATACTAAGGGTGTTAGGGGAAAGCAAGCACCTCAGCGTATTGGATTTCCTCAATAAATCTGGACTTCTGAATTGACATCTCTGTTAAGCGTTGCATTAGGTGGGGAAATTTAGGCATCTGCATTGTCAACATCCATACCTGAGCCAGACAATGTAGGTTCCCCTTCTAAGCAGTGAAATGCAGTGAATTTTGTGGGCATCCCTAAGCCACAGTTCCTCTCACTGGATACTGATGTCTATGTTTGGTCAGATGATTTGCACCCAAATGCCCTTTTACTGCCTAGTACTTGTTTAGAGAAGGTGTCTCAAAGCTGAGAGGCAATTTATAGGCACAGACGCTCAAGAGAGTTGGCAGGCGGGGTGAAAAGGGTGCATCACCGGAGAGGGAACGAAATCAAAATGTGGTGCTGGTGTCCCATCCCTCCTGTTAGTCACCAGGCTCTGTGTGTATGGACCATGAAGTCACCTTGGAGTCCTCTACTGCGTACGGGAAAAGAGATCCTCATCTGTGGTGTAAGAAAATGGATGGGAAAAAAAGCCAACATCTCCCAGTCTCTAAAATGTCTCAGCTGTGACCTTCAAGATGCACATGAGAGGATACCTAACCTTTAGTAATGGCCTGTCTGCAGCAGTACTTGTCTGACAGGTCTCAATATATTATCCCACAGAGTAAATAGTGAGTTTTTGTGACTACAGCCCCGAAGTGCATTGTAACCTGCAGGGGGATGCTGGAGCTAAGAGCAGACCAACCTCAGGTGCAAGTAAAGCTCATAATGTGCGCTGGGAAATGACAGGCACTGGTTGGTAGAAAGAAGGTTAGGAGGCCTCGTTCCCATGGGGGGTTTTCAATCCTTGCATGCCTGAACATCCACACAAAGGGCCCCTCTCACTATAAAATCAGACTGATTACAAACCAGGGACTCATAAGTGGAACTGAATGAAGTAAACGTTTGTTCCCAGTTCATGATCAGATGAAAAAAAAGGAGTACAAAATTGCTACCTGAATCTTGATTTAAAAAGTCAAATAACATCTACACTAAGGCAGTTGTGGCACATGACTGCCTCTGATAATAAACTGGTGCAGTTGCCTGAACTTTTTGGTTTTACAGATGATTTCAGTGGAAATAACAGAAGTGTATTCATGTTCATATACTTTTTCACTGTAATTGATTTTTAAAATCTAATTCATAGTGGCAGAGAATATGCCTAATAAAAAATAAAAGCATGTAATTAATCTCTCACTTATTATAAAATGAAATTAACTGAAGTAAAGCTATTTTTCCATCAGATACCACTAATTACTTAATGCTCTGTATTACAAAAATGATACCAAACCCCTTTACCGGGTTCCTGTTCATGATATGCAAGTAAATATAAAAATAAGTAAACCTCAACTGTTCAGTGTATATGAGAAGTGAGTAAACTCTATAACAGCCAGACTTAGAAGCCACTCACTTTTTAATGAGCTGCGTATGTGATGGAAGGATGCTGTCTGAAAACAACTACATTCTTAAGCCTTGGCAACATCATATTGACGTTCTGTACTAGCTACACATGAGGGTTGTTGTAAATGACAATCTTATTTCACCCTGAAAGTAAGCGGTTTTGAATCCAGGGGATTTATATGGAAAAGGGGAATCATGTTAGCTTTTAGTTTTTCCATCTACTTATGTAGATATTTAAGGGGACTCGCATTGATCTTTGTGCAGATGTTTGCCTTCCACAAGCAGCTGTAGACTGAGCTGTAGACTTCAGCAATCTTTGCTCAAGAAACTGATCTGAGCGTAATAAAGGGAAATATGGTGTTACAGAAGAGCGTTAATGAAGCTGTGTCAGAAGTAAGCAAGCATTGGATTAATGCCAGAGGAAGACTTGGCTCTAAATTTTGAGTTTTCAGCTCAAGCAGATTGGATGAAAGTTCATTTTATGTTTCAAAAAAATAGTCAGTATTTTCTTGAAATACTTGAAACATCTCAGACTTACTATAATTTCTGTTCTACATCTCAGCAAACCACCTAATTTTTAAAATAAATTATTTTCTATTCTGAAGGTGGTTCAGGAGGAGAAGGGAAAACAAAAATTAATCAAGATCTAGATGATTCTAGTGAATACTGGTGTCCTTGCACATGAACATAACAAATTAAGAAATACAATGAATAAACCATATTATGAGTCTCTGAATGGTGCACATGCTGCAATTGCAGTTAGACTTTTTTAACCTGAATTATTAATATAACTCATTTGAATTAGTCAATTTTCATGCAAAGATTATCAATGTCAAATGTCCTTTTGATTTCAGTCAGATTTGGCCCAGACAATAAGGTGTTAATACTAAGCCATCCGTTATTGAATTGGATGTTTTTTGGAGAACGAGCTGTATTCCAGCATGCACATAGGTTTAAAATATAAAACAAGAACCACTTCTTCAAGACTCTTCAATGTATATTTCAGCTCTCGGGCTGAAGGTTCCCAACCTCTTGTGTAATAGAAGATCTCAAGTAAGGAAAAGGCTGGAAACAAATGCAATTAGCATTTGCTATTCAGATGGAAGTGTAGTTAAGTGAATGCAGCTTGTGGATGCTGAATTCCTGAGGAGCAGCAGAGAGAGCACAGGCCTCTTTGAGGCCACAGAAGGAAATGAATTCATCTGCTTCATTTGAGGGTACTTGCAAATGAGAGAAAAAGATTCCACATAGCAGGCCACCACAGCCCAGCTAAACAAGACATGCTAAGTACAGTACAAGGGTCCAGATAAATAACAGCCCTAAGAAATGGAGCATTACAGAAAAATATGCGAGGCATATTATCCTGCTGCAGGTATTCTCCTGTTCCCAGATGTCTGCTGCATACCATAACTACAAAATATGTGTCTCTGTTTCCATGAACTCACTTGTAAAGGTTTTTGCTTGGCTGATTTTTCAAGTTAATGATAGTCAAGGCACTTGGGAGAAAGATTTATGTCAGTGATACACAGGTTCAGCAAATTGTCAAAGAGTTCGGCTGTGTAATTAATCATCTTTTCTCCATTACAATTTGTAAGTGCCAAGCATATACACAGAACCATTTTTATAATATAGATATCACAGGTATGTAAGTACTATATGAATCACCCATAAAAAAAATAAATACGAGTGCTTGCTACTGTGTAGATTTGTAAATCTTTCTCTGCATAAGACACCCCTCCAAAAATTGTGGAGGCTGTTGCATCTAAACTGTCATCATTTTTATGACAGTACTTTAAGCAGATCTGCATCTCAGTTATTTCTGTGCTCCCCAAGTTGCTTCATATAGAGTTATGTACATTAGGTTTTTGGTTTTTTTCCAGAGGGAAGACATTCTTAGTGAAAACAAACAAACAAACAAACAGACAAACAAACAAACAAGAGAAAAGGGATTGCCTAAGAGCGCTGGCGTGTTGCTGTCTTCTTTTTTTTTTTTTTTTGTTTTTTTTTTTTTTGTATAAAAGCAGGATTGCGGAAAGAATCTATATAGATTGTGAGATTGATGGTACTGATCAGGCCATTAATGCAGCTCCACTGAATATTCTCCAGGTCACCTGGCCAACACACTGTCTGCCAGGGTCAAGTGAGGAGATGGGAGGTTGTCTTCTTTTCTCTGTGCTAGAGCTGCTGCCCTGCTACCAGCAGCAGCCCTGAAAGATGCCTTGATTCAGAAGGAGCTGAGGGTTACCTTTTTCAATGGTTTCTGTGAGACACTTTGGCAACTCAGACTTGTTTTCTGAGAACCAAAAGAAGATTTTCTCCATTTCAGAGAAAGGTAGTGCTACAGTCCAAGCCCCAAAACTAGATGTCTGAGTGATGTACATGTAGATTCCTAGGTAAGCCTGATTAAGCCACCTGCCTGCCTCTCTTTCCCCCACTTTTAAATATCTTCAAAGTCAAGCTCCTTATTGCTCTACACCAGTATAGGCTCAGAATGCAACTTCTTATAAAGTGTATTAGGACGTAAGCAAAGCTGTCGACTGGACGTCCTGACAGTCATGGAGGAATTCCAGGAGAAGCAGGCACATCTCCAAAGACATCGATGCCATAAGTGTTCATCTTCCCTCTTTAGTGGATTCACCCTCAAGAATCTATTGCAACTCTTATACGGAATTTCTTTTTGGAACTCAAGAATACAAAATATCCAGATTATTAGTGTTTATTACCACAATAACTTTTGGAAGTCAGTTTTATAATGTGTATACTACAGCATTCCAAACAGATCAAAGCAAACAAACTGCTCTAATTGGGTTTTGAGATCAAATACACCAAGCTTTACATTCACTGAACTACATGTGGCTTAAATTATCTATATTGTACAATCCTGGCCTGCATATTTTGTGCTGTACAGTAAATAGGGCACATGTGGTTTGGAATGTGTCTACTATATACGTTAGTCCTCATACTTAACCATCAGGATCACCTAAATGCACTGTCAAGAGCCTAATAAAAGTTGATTGAGATATCCTGATTCAGACCTGATGTGGACAGACACCAATTCGTTGACTTCATTGGGGTCTGCAGGTGCTAAAAGTAATGTTGAGCCTTTTATGTGAAGCTTCAAACACATGCAGACGGAGAATCAACACAGCACAGAGCAAATTCTGGCCTCTCATCAATATATTGAATTACTCTAGATTTATGTGAACAGAACAGGTATCAGAATATATGCATGCAGACTGCAGAATTCAGACTTTTTTTTTGTACCAGAAATACAGTGTTGATACCTAAATATGAGTGATTTTTGTATTAATGCCAATAAAATAAATATATTCAAGCCCTGCTTCTAAAGAGTATGAAAATTTTTGTTGATTTCAGTGGAAAAATAAAGAGAGATGAAAAATCATTTTATTGTGTTTCACTGACTTTTTTAAAACATATTTCAGGAAGACACAAAGAGATCACCTTGAGGGAACTTGGGTACCAAAAGATGTTTGAACTACCTACCTAAATAAATTAACATTCCCATTTTGATATTTTTAGTAGCTGTTTGTTTCTTGCAGAAACCTGTCAATTTTCCCACAAAGTTGCAAAGTCATTTTCAAATACACAAAATGAGTACTATTTCAAATATTACAGGAAATTGTAGATTACTAAGGTGCAGCAGAATGTAAAGCCTGGCATAGCCAGAATATATCAGTGCATTTAACCAGTTTTCTCACTTCCCAGTACTTTTGGCACCAATAAACCTGAAGGCACGCTAGCTAGAGAGCTGTCACTAACTTGTCTCACAGTAACAGCCTTCACAGCTGACTATAGTGAAATCTTTGTCAAAGCTTCTACTGACGCATGTTTCTTGATGCTGCACTGTTTGGAAAGATGTGTAACAGAAACAGAAAGGCTTGGGATGTTTTTGAAGAAGGAATGCAGGGGGGATACACAGCTGTAACTGGACATCTGCTAGTGTAGCAGAGTAACATGAATGCAAGAGATGAATTCCTCATTTTACCATGGTGCATTATGCAGGAATTAACAGTACGACCAGTGATGTTAAAGGACAAAATAATATTCTAGGTCAAGCAATAAACCATTCTGCTACCCTTAAATTTAAAAAAAAAAAAAGGAAAAAAAAAAAGAAAAAAGGCAGAAAAAATGGTGAAGTCTTTCCTGGAAAGAGCGTATTTTTCATGTGTTCTTATTTCTGAGCTAGAAAAAAAATATGGCAAATGCCATTTTCCAGTGCTTTCTGCAATTTGAGATGGAGGAGGATATTATGTAGGAGGTTGGTGTGTTTGAAAGAAGTGCAGATAAGCTCACCAGCAAGCAAGCAAGCTTGATTTTTCAATCCAGGTGATCACTCCCGGTATCTACTGACTTCAGTAGAGATGGAGGTGAAATATTTGAATATCCTACAACCAGCTGAACCTTTTTGTGCCCTTGGACCTGAACTGAGGGAGGTCTTCAACATTCCAGCAAAGCCTAAGGGCTTTGCCTGGAGAGAACAGATTTAAGCACCTGACCAATTCAGCCCCTTTCATGAATTAGGGTTGTGCTGTGTTGCTGCAGTGCTGTTTTCACTGAATATAACCTGATGACTGCAGCTCCCCTCTACTGACAAGACTCAGAGTAACCATCCTTTCAAACCATGTGGACATGGAAGAGTCAATAATAGACTTCAAGCTGGATAAAGGAAATGGTAGTTGTTGTCCTTGACTACGTCCGTGTTGCCAAATGAAAGAGGGGGCAATCCACAGCACTGAAGTCAAATGGCATGGACTGACTCCTGCCCTGGCTGTGTGAGGTTCTTTCTCTGTATATCAGGCTGATTTCTTCCACATCCCTTCTGGCTCCTGAGTGGTGTCCCTGGGACCCTAAGGCATGAATGTTATTGTAAATGCGTCTATTAATTCCAAGATTTCTAAAATAGTGCGAGGACTGTGTTGCAGTCTGCCGGGGTGAGTGGAACTTAAGGTAGGTGTTGCATGATCCAGGGCATGACAGGAGGGCATATAGAGTTGTTTGAGACTTCTGGAATGGTGTTGAGGGACAGACTGATCCACAACGCTTTTCTTGAGCAACCCTTGGAGCGCAGTGACTATTGTCTTGGGACAGCTGGAGTGGTCCAAACCGGAGCCAGAGGGTGAGCTGATAATTAAGCCATCTGGATGCTCAAAAGGCCTGTAATCTAGCACGCTGCTTAGCAGGCTTTTATTCAGTAAATTTACTTTATTTAGCAAAGAGCTATATGAAGCAGGGAACTACATACCAAATATCATTTAATGACTATAATGCTAAATGAGGAGTCAGAAGGGCTCTTCGGTGGCAGGTAGGTGAAAGCATTTGGAATCCACATCCCAAGAATGCAGGCAGAAAGTTATGGCTAAATGATGTACCTTCTTTTTTATCTGCTGGTTGCTCACCAGGGATTTATTCTGTCTCTGGAAACACTTATGTAAATGCATTCTTCTGTAATTCATTTTTGTATATATTTTCCATATTTTTTTCCCTATTTTATTTTGTTACCAAAGGTTACTTGCATGGAAACAGAAATATTTTGAGTGTTTCTATTTAAGCTTTTGTGTTCATTCTACGTCAGATTTTTCGCTGAAACTCAAACTCTTTGGCTATCCAAGCTGGTTTGCTTCTGAGACAAGAGCGTTCCTCTCAGACAACTGTCCGACAAAGAACAGGATGACTCAGCTGTGACAGGGACATTTACAGAGGAGAAGCTGTACAACAGCAACATCAATCCCCATATAAGCTTGGCTTTTCCTGCATGTGTCTGAAGCCCTAGAGCTCAAAGGGCACTTGAAATTCAGGAGAATTTGTCCAACCAATTGCAGCAGGTATGGAGTTACCAGTCTGTGGCTGCAGACAGGTTCGGGAGTCCCTTGTTTCTGCTCCCGTCTGCTGCAGCTGGAGAGAGGCCAAAGCTACACGCAGTTAGGTGTGGGACACGGAGGAAAGGAGGGAAGAGGAGAGAGAGAGAGAATCTGGTTGTGTATCTGTGTGTATCTCATTCTGCTCTCCACAGAGTTAATTTTGTATCCCAATAGCAGTCTTTTGCTGCCTCATTCCCCCCTCCCCTGATGTAGAACCACATCTGCCCCGCATTTCTCTTGTCCCTTAGCAAAAGACAGGAGAAATGGTAATGCTCTTTTCCTGCTACCTGCTTCTTGGCTTACATTGTATTGCAACTCTGTAGTTATTTTTCTTTGCTCTTTTCTAAAGAGAAGATGGAAAGCGGTAAGTGTACTAGGTCAAACACAGTTGGGAGCAAACAGCAGTGCAGATATGGGTGGCACCCGGAAAAGCTGCAGGAGTCATACGCAGACCACCTACCTACCTTATGCGTCAAGACTGCTGCAGCATATAAATCCAAGGCAGCAGTGTGCAGCTCCTACAGCCTGCTATCCAGAGCTGCCTACTGTAGGTTGCTCTTGTATATAATACTAGACTAGGCTTAACACAACTAGCTTTCATACAGCCCTCTGAATTTTTGCTGGTGTTGAATTTGTCTTCACTTGTATACAAGATAAAACACACTAACCCTCCCTTCCTTTGCTCCAGTTTATCTTTTCATTTTATTGCTTTATTTCATCTGGCAGTGAAGAAATGAAAAACATCTCTTATCTTGCTTTGTTGCAAAGAAAACTAAGAGATGATTGGTTTTCCTTCTTTTTCTGTTAGTAAAGTTTAAGCTTAAGTGTCTCTTTAACTTTTTTAATAGTTTGTGGGGTTTTTTTTTTAATTAAGCCACTTGTTTTTACTTGAAGAGGTTTACTGGTTCAGTTTTAGAAGTATGACTCTGTCTACCAGTAGTTTATTTTACGATCTCTAAAGCACGTATCTCTTCAGTGAATCCCGCTACCTTTGTAGTCAAGTGACTTAAAAATGCTTAATTTTAACTGTCTAAAAGCTAGACATTTAATCTAAGCTAGTTGAATCAACTTCCTTTATAGTCGATGAAAAAAAATAAGCATGTCCAAGAGACAATACACATCTCTCTACCGATTGCAGAAATAGAAGAGTCTCTACCAGAGTATAAACAAAATTTTTAGTTGGCTAAAAAAGATACCTCACTTCATAAAAATGAGGTAGTGCAGTCATTTTGAGAACCAAGATTAGGAAAAGGAGGTTGTTTTCTGAAGAAAGGCTTTGATTTAAAATAGTTGCACAGGATCTGACTGCAATATTACTACTCATGCATACACATTTCATTAGAAATAAGTGATTTTGTAGGAAGAAAGAGTTTCAGGGAAGAGATATGTGCAAAAGTCCTGTGAAGCTCTCTTGTATTCCTGAGATATTTGACTACACAGAATACTTTCTCCTGAAATATGACCTTCATGTTTTATTTCCTCTCACAGTACAAGATAGCAGTCCTAAATGGGGTCATGGCAGTTTGGAAGGTAGCAAGATTGTTTCATCCAACATTTATCCTGGGATTCAGAGGTTGTGCCAGATGATCAGTTTTCTCTGTGTGACCCTACCAGCCACATTTCAGAATTGCTAGAGCAGTTTTTAACCCCATAAGCAGTACAATCAAACTTAGATTTTCACAGAGTAAAGGTCTGTGCAGCAAGTGCAAGACTTTGTTTACTGTTACTATTTTCTTGCTGTCTATCTGGTTTTGACCCTGCCTTCCTTCATATCCTTCCCTCTCCAGTCTTGCCATAGATGCTGGGTCGCTGACTGTAAAGCTTTTGTGCCTGGTCCCTGATCATTGTGGTGAGAAGATCCCTCCATGCCACCTTCTAGCCCTTCCTGTCTATGTGCTGTCTGAGCTGCGTCTTCCATTGTGCAAAGCACTGTGAAGTAGAAATCACAAGTGATGCTTCAGGAAAAACTCAGCACCCAAAAACCTGCCTATTTATTTATACTTAGTTCAGGGTTAGTTCTTGGACTATTCTTGCCTACTCCGCCATCATGTCTTCTGAACTAGGAAGCCCTAAAGGTACTGAGGCATTATTAATGTTTCTTGAACCCAGATCAACACAATAGCAACCTAATCTGTTCCAGAAGTGCGATGTGATGCACCTTGTTCACAATACTTTGCTTCACATACCACATTAAGGAAAAATAAGGGGACAGTGTCCTTAGATACCAGATAGTGAACGCTGTAGAGTCAAATAAAAAGAATTTGCCAAAATAAATGGTATAAATGGCATGTGCTTTTGTATTTGAATGTTAATGATTTCATTTCCAGTAGAGGAATTGATTCTGCAGATTTGATTTATTGTTATCTCAGCTCAATAGCATTGATTTAGGTATTGAGCTTGATATGTGCCACTGCAGTTATTGTTTCCCTGAAATAATTTGTTTTGATATATATACATTGATTAAATTTTTACTATTTTAATAGTACCAGTAATTATGGTAAGTATGACACATGCAAGCACAATATATTGCTCTTTATTTCCTGAGCTAGTGATATGACAAAGGTCAGGGTTACCGGATGCTGTGCTTTTTACTGTTCTGTATCCTGACAGTCAGCAGTCAGCACCCACTCCTATACCAACTTCTTATTATTTTTGAAAATCAAGTGGAAGGCATTACCACCTGATACAGTCAGTTAATACAACCTGATAAAGCAGGGAAGACAACTTGACAGCCTAAAAAAAGGAAAGTATTCTCTCCCTCTTATAAGACACATTGGGTAACTAACACTTCAAAATCCCAGATCTCCTCTGGTATTCTTCTGAAAATGTCCCCCTCCCCAGTCTGACTACTGCCAGGGGAACCATCCCCTGGACCTGAGTGTGTTGTTTATTCATGTCCCTTTGCCTTCTCAGGGACTGGGGAGGGAGTTATGATCTTCACAGGTGCCTGCATAGCATTCTGGACTGTACCAAGAAACAAACTCTCAACTTTGGTATCTTTTCATTGTCTTCTCATTATCGTATCTATGAAAGGAGGATACACAGAAGTTATACACACACTTTTGGTACAACTGAAAGAGTTATTATCTTAGTAGATTGCCAATTACCCTGTCTTTAAAAACTAGTATTGTTTCTAGAAGATCTAGAACTATTAGTTCTAGCATGAAGAGCAACCAGCTTGTCCAGATATTCCTTGACTTCTGATTTCCTCACATCACCAGCTTTTGCAGCCATCTTCCTTACAGGGTGGGGAATCATCAGATTCTTTCTCTTTTTAGGCAACACGTCTCTGAACTGATGATCTTTGTGATATCTTGCTCTGTATTTTCCTTTTTAAAATTAAGAGTTTGCAGGGTTTGCTTGGGATTTGCTGGTTTTTGCTTTGCAATATTTCAGGTTTTATTCAAAATGGAGTCACTTCCCCTTGATGGTGTTGTGCACCTGCCCTCATATTTGCTGCAGGCAGGTATTTGCCCTTGTTATCTGACACTGTCTTTGTGTGTAGCTTTCGTTAGCTGCACCTTAACTGTTCTTAAGCACTTTCGCTTTAAAGAATGCAATCTTCACTGCAAATCTTCACTTCTACCTGTTCTGAGCAACATTGTGTCCATTTCTCACAGGGAATGCTTTGCTTTGATCTTATTGCCAGTTCTAATCCTTTTAATTTGATCTCTAATTATTCCCTATAATAACTGTTTCAGTTCACGTGTCTCAGCTTTAATATAAGGGTGATTAAGCACTCAGTGATCCTGCTTGGCAGCCACCTTCTAGTAAAGAAACATACCATTCCCTGACAACATTCCTACAGGAGTCCAAGTGCTCTTAAATTTTATAACGATTTTAGGAATATATGTCCTTCTTCATGTTCCCAGGGTCTAAGTACAGCTCATCACTGTGCTGAGCCCGGCACAAATACCCATGTGAATAGTTTAGGGCTTTATAATTGCACTTGCTTTGCAATGCAACCACTTTTTCTTGATCTGCCTTTCTTAGTTGTTTTTAAAATTAAGGAATGATTGTGTAACACATAAGAGTGCTCATTTAGAAAGAACTTTATATTCTGTTTTTCCCAACCTTCGATGTACCAAGATTGCAAAAGGTTATGGCCCTTTCACCTGGCATGAAAGACTCTACCCACCATTGTAACACTATGAAACATTGAACTACATACGTTGTTATAGATGGGAATACCATAATGAATTGAATTAATTACAGCTTGCTAACTTTGTCAGTGCATGTTTCTAAAGCTGTAGCTAATACTTTAATTTTGACATAGAATAAACAATTGTTAAGTTACAAATGGGAATTGAATTTATGCAGCTGTTAGAAGGCACGGAGCTGTAATTTAGAGACAAAACTGACTCTCCTTTTTCTTTCCTTTTTATCTGGAAAGTGGTTTCATCTTTCAAAAACAGAGAAAGAATTTCACCTTAAGGATGTTTTCCTTTGCAAGATTTAAGAAAATATAAAATTCTTTAAAATATAAATTAGAATCACATAAGTCAATCAAATATATTTATGCAAATTAGAGGTACCTTTTTGCAGAGCTATGCCAAAGATATAGATAAAGGTATCGATACACATACATATTTTTTGAGAAATCATTTTGTCTTTATAATCATCATAAGGCAGATGTCACTGGATTCATATTGACTCTATACTCTTTACAAATAAATATTTTTTCCCAAAGCTGCAAATCTATTCATAAACATTTTCAAACATCATCAAAGGAAAAAGTTATACATTCTAACTTTGATACACTTTCTTTTTTTCCCCAGCTCAGCTGCAGCTTTTAGTTCCCTCTGTTGATAAACCCTTTTGTCAAACATATCCAATAGGAATTTAAAACAGACACTTATTTCAATACAGGTTTATGAGGATGTGATAGGTCAAGGCAAATAGATTATAACAAGAAATAATAATGGATTAATGGCACCTGTTCTCATAGATGAATTCTATGTTTGCTTCCCAGGGATCAAGATAAATTAATCACCTCTTATACATTCTAGACATTCCTACTTATTCTTTTCAAGAGAAGATAAGATTCAACATTTGTCGATATTTAATTGTTTCATTGTTCCTGGATATTTCCTTCTGTGAAGACTGTACAGTATGACAGTTGTTTAGTACAGCAATAAGCACTTACACCTGCTGCTTTACCAAAACTTTTTATTACCTTTATTCTTGGACCCACGGACAGCACTCTGCCCTTGTGGGGCTTCTCTCTGTCATCCTTCTCCATGATCAGATGATCTTCTTCTCGTAAGGTAGTATACCCTTCCCCACACCCTGCCACGTTCAAGGGATCAGTCAGAAGTGTCAGTGTTGAGTGTGTGCTCTTGACCCAAAGACATGGGGTGTTTTACAGGTTGCAGCAAATCCTGACCCTCTTTTCCAAGCCTCGGTCAGAGGGAAGCTACATCCCAAAGAACAAATACAGCTTTCAGTCTCATGCCAAGAAAAGGAAAACACTACAACTCAGAATTAGAGCCCAGTTCATCAACCGGTGAAATATTGGAACACATACGTGCCTTTAAAAGGCCTTTATATTATAACTGCTGTGCTTCAAGGGCAATCTTTTTGTTTTGTGTTCATATGAGTCTCAGCACCCCAAAGTCCCAGCCCATAATAGGAGCCTGTAGATGGACAGTCTGTTGAGATAGAGAGGTAATTATTGTCCTCATAACTAGTGCTCAAATTGTCCTAGTGACCTTCCTCAAAGCAAATAGAAAGATAATATGCTGCTCCAGCCTTTTGGAAGGAATGGTGTCAAGGGTAGCCAGCTCTTGAGAAAGGAAGTCCAAAACTAGACCAAGAGGAAAAAGAAGTGTGTAAAAGGAGATGCACAGGACAATTAAAAGCGCAGGTAAAGATCATATCCTGGCCTTGGTTTTTACAACCACATGTAATAGCAGGTATGATGACCACAGAGTTATCAGAGTATTGTAAAAGTGTGGTACACATGTAAATGGTTCCAGAGAAGAGCTCACAGACCTTACAAAGTCTGCTACTAAAGGCGTCCTCAGTTAATACTTAAATTTCACTTTCACAGTAGCTGACTGGAAATATTCTCATATCCATCTCTTTGGTGAATGTCTGGATTTACAAGAGCAAACTTTTTCACTTTCTTGGGAATTTGCTGGTTGGGCAGAAACTTTCAGATCCACCACATTGGGATATGTCTATTATTATTGGTAGTAATAGGTTAACAGTTGGACTTGGTGGCCTTAAAGGTCTCTTCCAACCTTAACGTTCTGTGATTATTTTTACTAGCATTTCTCTCCCTGATAATCTCTCTCCCATTCTTCTGCCTTCAGGTTTTTATAAGCTTTATAAAGCATACCTTTTATTTCCAGTGGAAAAGAAAGGAATTTCAGTTCTCTCACACCACTTTGTGCTTCTGCAATCATCTTTTCACAGACTCTTGCGCCTCACATTCCCATTTATATCCTGTTGCTAGTGTCACAGAGGAGCCTGTTCACCTATTTTCTATAGTATTATGTGGGTTGCTTTCCCAATCTTTTTATAATCTTTCTTCTTTCCACATCATTTTAAGGTTCTTTACTTCTGTCTTTGAAGTCATGTTATTCAGTCCTGTGGGAAGCCTGGTTTTACTTTTTCTCTCTCTTTCCCACTATTTCACTTTCTTAGAGTCCTCATCTGCTTTTCAACTTGTCCATGTTATTTTCTCATGTGTTACAATTTATTTCAAATTCAGCTGGATAGGAATTTTATCTTCCTATGCTTGTAAACTGCTTATTACAGATGGAGTTATAAGCAGTGTAAATATTTATTAATACTAGCTGTTACTTATTCATCACCTGCATGACCAGAGTCTTCTTAGCAATACCAGTAGGTCCTGGTCCTCTTACAAGCTGCAAATAAAACTAGCTCAAGATCAAAATTTTTATTCTACAAGTCTTGAAGGTTTTAACTTCTGATTCCCTCCTAAAATGGCACCTTAACTTTTGATACCAGCTTTGCAAAGTTCAAACTACAATCGTATTCATACACAACGTGACTCAAGTTTTACTTGTCATGAATATTTTTGTGTTCAAAATTCATCCAAAGACTGCAGCTTTTCTGAGCAACCGAGCAGCAGATATCTTTCAAGTGATCCCTCATTGCTGTTCAAGTAAAAATTCCCAAATCCTTTTTGACAGTATCTGTCTAATGTCATTGTATTAAATTTAAAAGGAGGTAGGTATGAGAATCAGCTCCATCTATTTAAAAAGACAGTAATTTTTTGTTTACAAAGGTTGGTTTTTGAAAAGGAGTTTTTCCCGAGTCTGCATCAGTCTGTCACAGAAAAATGAATATGTAGACATTTTCCAGTTAATAATGTCTGTTTACCTTTATATATGTGTGTAAACAGACATGTCTGGGACAAGCTTATAGTGTGCCTGCAAGGCTTATTCTGACAGGTATGGACCCAGTCTGGGATTGCCTAACAGCAAGAGGAATAGTCTCCAGCTAAAACGACATCTCTAGCATTTTTCTAGCTATCTTTCTGAATCTATATTTGGTTGATACCTCTGCCCTCTTGAAACTGGCAGAGAGTTTTTTGCGTAGGCATAGTGCCACCTCAACAGATGGTCATAGGCAAAGGCATGCCAGAGAACCAGTATGTGCATCCCATTTGAGTATTAAGCAATGGATTTCCATCCAAGAACGTCAAAACAGCAGTCAATGTAGAACATCTGAGCCTATGGTTAAGGGGATATGCTGAATATTTCCACTCAGAGCTAGATTAACTTTCAAAATGGTAATTTAAAAAAAAAAAAGAAGAAGAGATAAAACCTTCTCCAGCTGTGAGATTTTGGCTCTAACAAACCAAGAATAGAAATATTTAATGAAATCCTCACCTTTAACAGCTCCCTTCACATCAAGCATCTGAAATCCCTCCAAATAAATAAAAATAGGCTTCTATGGCATGGCTCAATTTCCTGGTGAATAGTCTGATTGATGGCAGAAATTAGACCTGCAGATTACACATCACGGTAGCCCATGTCTGCTTTCTGTTAAATACAGCCCAGTCCTGTTCGGGGTATGTCACACACCATGTCAATTCAAACTGGCATGCCCTGGTGAATAATACTGTGTTTGTGCCAAAAAAAGCTTTAGTGCATCTATAACTGACAACACTCTTTGCACTGGCAAAACTAAAATTACTAATGCAAAAAGAGTTATTCTAAATTACATATTCTACGTCTTTCTCTTCATTTCTTATAGTGACCTATAGCAGAAGTAAAGCCCTGAAGAAAAGGAGTATATTGAGTAGTTTCAGTTGGGTCAGGGTTAACATTTATTTTCAGAAAATAAAGACATTGCTAATAAACAAGTCATATGGTTCTAAGGATTATATTGTGAAAGTAAAAGCTGATGCGTTTGGAGAGGGAAGTATTAAGAAATTTTGCACATTCTTATTCTGGGACTTGAAAATGAAACTATTTTTGGAATTTATTTTAAAGGCATATGAAATTTGTGGATCAGAGAAGGAGCTGAACACCAGGATGAGAAGAAGCTGCCATTAACTACTGTTAAGACCTATAGCCACTGGGGAAGGGGCACTACTGTGGTTCCTCTCAGGCTAGCATCCCTGCATCTTGCCTGACTCATTTTGCCTTGTATCTCTGACATTTTAGGCTGCAACTACACAGAAATATGCTGATCTATTTATTTCAATCTAGGTGTGGCAGCTCAACTCTCATATTTCATGATGCTACCTAACATTCTAATTTGCTTGGTAATCACAGTGTCAATGAAGATTTGTGATTATGCTTCTTAATTGCAAGGCCTTTGCTAAAAAAAAAACCAAACCAAAACAAACAAAAAAAAACAAAAACAAAAACAAAAACAAACCAGTGAAACTATTTGGTTCTGACAAAAATTATTGTTCTGAGTTTACTTGCTGTTAGCCATAGCATGGGTACCTAAAATTATGCAAAATCTGAGGTAGAAATTTAGGTTAACAAACTGCCCGATTGCCATTAGTTTTGCCAATATAATTTCTGGGCTACTAAAGCCTAGTGGAAAACAACACTCTGCTGAATGTCATCATCAGCATAAGCATTGTTAAGAACTGGAAAGAGCATTTAGGTCTGCTGAGAGTAGATTTTTTCACTAACAAAAAGGGGAGGTGAAGTGTTGCTTTCTCAATTCTAGCCTAAACAATTAAACAAGAACAGGATTCAAACAGGAGGACTATAGGGGAAAAAAAAAAAAAAGGAGTACTTGAAAACTGTATATCCTATATCTTTCCCACCCCCCACAGCGTTAATGTTTGAGGTTCATACTACAATGGACAACCTATAGGACAATTCTAGAAAGTGTGGTCTCTGTACCATGCAGGTTAAGGGAAAATTAACATTAGGTTTTGTCACATGCAAGAAAAGGTGCTCCAAGCCACCTGTTTACATCAGTGTCTTCTGCCTCCAGAGTGATGCAGGCCTCTTTCACCTTTTCCAAATTCATTGGAAAAGTTCCCCTTCACAACTCTACTTTCACAGTTGTCTGCAAACTTGGCTACCTAAGTTCCTAAAACAGCTCTTCAATTGCTTTTCGTCCATCCCTCCTTCTCTCCCATACATTTCATGATGTTTTAGATGCTCTCTGCGTGATAACTCTCCTCTTGCACTGGCTGAGGAATGGCAACTAAAATGGCAAGGAAATTGGAGAAGCAAGTACCCATTCTAACTCCCGTTCCTAGGGAATATTTGCATTACAGTTTAAAGATGCATTTGCAGATACACATGAAAGTAGTTGATGCTGGTACTGATTTCATTGAAACACTTCATCCTAGCAGTCACTGTAGGAAGAAGACTGACTTTTAGCCGGCGTGAAGATGAGATTTCCAGCTGAGCTCTGTCTTGTCGCACAGCGTACTGTTATCCATGCCTGTGTTAGCTGGGTTACACGAGCCACTCCAGTGCAAGCATCTCCCTTGTCTTTTTGCTGTGATAACAGTTTTCATTTCTATATATTTGGAATGCTATTTCATATGACTCCAGATGTGATAATTTCCATATTAATTCTCCCAGGATAGATTAAATATTTGGGAAATTCTGTTGATTTTATGTAAATGAGATAGTTGGGAAGCAGCAAGACAGTAATTGCATATATAAACACGTAAGTTGTCTTTCTGCAGGGAGATATTTATTACCCAGAAAACATAAAAAGATTCAAACAAGGCTTTCAACTCTCCCCAAAATGCTCTGAATGCTTAACAGAAATAGTTTTCCTTGCAGTTATACTGTGAAATAGCACATAAATAGTGTTCAAAGTTTTCCTTTGCAGCAGTTTCTACGGAAATTTGAATTTTCATATTCACATTATATGAAAACCAGGGGCCAGGCAGCATTTGTCCAGTGGCCTGTTGTTGAAGAGAAGGGTAGGAACTGCTCTGTTAGAAATGTCTTCTAGAAGAAGAGAATGAAAGCAGCAAGACAAATATGAAGCCATGGGAACTGAACTACAAGGAGAAGAACTCAGCTCTGTCTTGAGTGTGACTGCCTGTATGCAATATTTCTGTACCATCCAGAGTTGCTGGGGATGTAGTTTTTGATTGTCCTGACATATTATCTCCAGTTAGATCCCCAAATCAAATAACAATGTTGAGAAAGCTCTGGGCAGCTTGCTGAAGGCAGGCATTTTGCCTGGGGTGCTAACTACGGTCTCTGTGTCCCTCCCTATCACAGAACTCTGCTTTGCAGATGGCAATGTTTGCTAAAGAAAGATCTCCTGTTCCTCATAACAAGCATGTTATCAGAGCTCCTTTTCTGCCCTCTTCTTTCCTAGTACTCTTTTAGCCTTTCCTTACTCTCCTTTCAAGCAGTGCCTAGCTCCAGGGGTGCTTCTGCATCTAGATTTGCTTTGATATACCAACATCCACATCCTACTGACTCTGGCCTAGATAGGATTGAATGAACAATTCTCAGAAGCTCAAGACTTCCAAAATAGCCTAGGTCAAAGCACATGGGAATTCATTAACGCGTTACATCAAAAAAAGCAGTTTCTGGGAAGTAGTTGGCAGTTGTACGCTGTTACTTGTGAGTCCTTCTCAGTTCTTTTCTTTTCACCAGTGGGTACATTGTGCAGTTTTTTCACATCTCTACTCTAAACTCAGCACCCTGAAGTAAGAATACACTTGAAAAAGCAAACCTTGAAGGTTCAAGAGTTGGTATTAGCCTTCTGAAGCTCTTCCCAGAGATTTGATTTTTGATAAGGATGTTGTCCTCAAATCAGGTACCACTCATCATTTGTCCAGTGTCCTAATGTTGAAAAGACAAGAGCTACTCCAGAGAAGTGCCTCTTTCTAGAGTAAAAGACACAAAGAAGAAAAATGAACATGAAAGAGAGTTCACTGAGCTGCAAAAGGGCGATTTCAGGATGCATGTTTATGTTCCTGAGGAGCTCAGAAAACTGGGGAAAGAAATAATTGAGTAAACGTAACTGCTCTTTTACCTGGACTAATGGTGGTTCATTTTTCCATAAAGGATAAAAAGATCTGATATAATGGAAGCACACATCTGGTTATCTTACTTTCATGTGTTACATAGAAAATTAACCTGACACCCCACTGCAGAGCTACAGTTTTACAATAATATACCTCCACTGATTTTTCAAGCAGTTGGTAACACCCTTAAGTAAAACAGTTGTGGAACAGATCCAGAATATGTATTATTTATTATCCATAAGGGACTGTAAATGGCAGCATATACATCCTTTAAGAGAGTGGGGCTGTGTAAAGATTTGAATAGTTTTCATAACATCTTGCTAGCTTTGTTTTTCATCTTTCAGGATTTTCATATTTCAGCAAACAATCACAAAACAGTAAACTGCCTGCATAACCCTGCAAAGGCGAAAAGATCAGTTGTAATGATTTAACTTGAGAGCTGACACACCTCTATTGGAAATGATCCACTTTTAAGATGAAAACTATGCAAAAGTGGAATGCATTTGCTGTTTGCAACAAATGCTAGTATTCTCTACATTTGAGGGTTTTGAAACTGAATCTAAGCAAGGACTGTCCTGCAAAATACGCATATTTACTGATCAAACTGTTTACATGATTTCCCTACTCCTTCCTTGCACTTACTAACACTTTTTTTCACTCCAAAAATAAGAAAAAAATGTTGTATCTGTGCTTTATTTATAGAAAAAAATATAAAAGCAGGTGTGATTCTCTGCAGACTACTTTTTGGGGTTTTCCCAAGACTTTTTGAATACTAGTTTCTGAGTCATTAATAGTGTAACCTATTCACAGTACAGAATCACAATATCTAAATCCTGATATGTGAAAAAAATTCACTTCTAAAGGCTTGAAGCCTTTACCAGCATGCCTGAGGATGGGGAAAACAGTATGAGTCCAGTGACTTAAGGGATAAAGAAGGTTTTTCTGGATTAATATGGAGTATATGTTTTTTCTTCCAGCATTATATGCCACTTGCCAGAACTGTTTGATGCTGTGAATTAGCTGCAATTTTTAATTTCATGAATAATTCACTACTCACTGCAGTGATTCCAGAAAGTCATAACACCGTATCATACATTCATATCAGTGCTCAACACTGAAGGGAATATTGTTTTGTTTCTAGAAAGTGTTGTGATATCTTGGAGAGTAAGTGTAATTCGGCTAAACATTAATAAAAACTCTTGTGTGCCTACGTCCATTTTCTTCCTTCTAATCTTCTGTATAACCCACAGGTAAACATCTTTTTTAACCATGGCACCCAGTCCAAAGTTACTCCATGGCCTGTACCCAGGATTTCGTCACTTGTTGTGCATTTCAATGGCATTTTGTCCATTTTCTTGACTTAACAGAATTTTGCCTTCAAGGGACCAAATAGTCAATAAAGTAGATGTTGCAGATCCCATCTGAAACTACACTGACCTTCAAAAAACATTGCTCTCACCTTTCCTTGCAGACCTCTACAGAGAACAAGAGGCAGCATAAATCAGGAGAGACAATGATCCTGAAGTGGAAGTTTTACCACTGAGAGGGCCAAAATTTTATCTCTGATAATGATGGTCTCAGCTAATAGGGAAGAGATCTTCAAACACTCCAACAAGGTTTCTAAGCCTTCCTTTGTGAGATACAGAAATCCACGCTGTTCCAGGGCAAAGGGAGGTTAGATTTCATGCAGGACAGGACAGGAACCATCGTCACAGAGCATGTGTGAAATGAAAACTTAATAAATGTAGTTAGTTATGGACCAAAGAGAGAACCCTAGAAATGTGCAACCTTGCAACTCTTATTTATCCAATGTCTTGGGCAACTCCCAGAGTAGGGAAGCAGAAATGCACTAGCTTAGAGCAACTCCAAACTGATGGCTTCAGGGAGCACAGATGGGGCTTATTCTCATGTGTTGTGACAGATCAGTTCCCCACCACAGACGACTTGCTAAGTTCACAGTAGGTCTCAGAAGTCTGAAAGTGAGAGAGTCAGCCTTCAGCATTCAAAGAAAGACTTGTTTTTAACTGCACATAGAGGAAGAAACATGTATCTGTCCTTCTGCCACAGTACCTGCAAATCAGGGTCAATGGGAAAAGTACAGAGGCCAGATTATCTGCATTTTGCTGAATCATGTGCAACTCAGCAAAAGGAGGATAAAATGCAACTAAATTGGAATGGCAGCATTTCATGCTCTTTTGCACTAGTGCCAAAACAAAGTGCAAAAAAAGAAAGGTTTTAGTCCAAGATATCTAGCTAAATACCTGAAATCATTTGTACAGAGTCTCAGAACTTCTTAGTTATTCTTAACTCTCTGTTATGAATAGGCTTTTCACTATTTTTCATAAAGTCCCCTGTGTTTGGGGGTCTTTCAACAGTTAAAACAGTTTTAATATGGTATGATGTTAATGCAGTAAAATAAGGAAAGTTAATGGAATTTTTTGCCATCAATGGTTATGAATAAATTAGGGGCTATTTGGAGTAATAAATATCCTTACTGGTGGATAAATGGTAGTGAGTTTCAGGGTCCATGGAAATTATCTGATGAATCATTAGGATTTAGATCACATTTTTTAGTCAAAGCAGACAAAGGTTTGCTTAAGAAATTCAGAAATGCTAGAAGAAATCTACCTATACCACTGCAAAACTGTTCATTGGAGCTAATAAGATTGACTGAAACCAGCAGACAATTGAACTATTATTCCTTTGAAAATAAAGGATTAGAAACTCGTGCACTCAGATATGGTTTCAGTTGAAACAGAGAGAATTTGGTTTGATAGACAGGGAAGGGAGTGTCTCTCTGTTCCTGACTCTAAGAAGTTAAATAAGCCCCTAGAATAGCATTCGCAGCAGGTTTTCACTGTGTGTAAGACAGTGATAATGATGAGAATAATACATCTCCCTGGTAGGGTTCCACTTAGAACACAGTGTTCTGTTCTTGTCAATTCAGATTAAACAAGATATTGCAGGATTTGAAAAGTATAGAGGGAAGGTGCAGTGAACTATAAAGAAGGAATTGTACAAAAACAAGTAAACATGTGTGTCTTAGAGGTTCAGCGAAAGCTAAATAGATAACATCTTGAACATGTGTACAATAAACCTGACAGTTGTGACAGTACAGCTCCTGTAGCCATGTGTAAATGTATCCGTCCACAACAGTGTTCTATAAATATTATAGACAGTAAATAGAAATTATGTTTAAGGTTGCCCAAATACCCACTACAAAATAATTTTTTTGATTAAATACTAAATGAGCCTTTCAGATATACAGTTATATGGTTTTTGTTTTTCTGACATACATTATACACTTGCCCTATGAAAATATCAGGGCACTTTTCTGCTAAGGGTTTGATGGTTTCCAAGAACGATATCATAGAAATACAAGTTTTTCCCTATTTAGAAGATAATTTTGAAGTCATTTTACTGTCAGTCTCTAGTCTTTTTCATGTACTTCAGAGTGAAGGCTTGAAATGCCTTTGAGTTGAGTTGTTCTGCTGTCTTTTGCTATCCCCAAGAAAACTCAGTGCCATAAAAGAATCTGGGAAATTTTGATCTTATGAGGACTGCACTGAGTTGATGAGGATTCTGATGGAGTTCAGCAGCTTTGGATGGACTAAAGAGTCCGTTTTCACTGAACTTTTCATCTCAGGTCCTCCACGTGGTCAAACTGTGTTTACACTTTTTCACAGAACAATGTAGTCTCTGGCATCATGACTAGATTTTCACCTGCAAGGAGGACTGCTGCACTCAGCTGAAAGAGGCCATCCCTGGTACAGACAGTAAGCTCCCATTCCTTCTTCTCTTGGTGGCCTCCAAGTGTGGGGTAAGCTGGTGTCAGATGAAGGGTAGATGAGCAGCAAGTGGGAATTGCAGACCAGGAGAAGATATCCACTTGGAGATGTGGAGGGCTGGAGAACCTCTCCTGTGAAGACAGGCTGAGGGAGTGGGGGTTGTTCAGCCTAGAGATGAGAAGGCTGGAAGGAGACCTTATAGCAGCCTTCCAGTACCTGAAGGGGGCCTACAGGAGAGATGGGGAGGAACCCTTTATGAGGGAGTATAGTGATAGAACAAGGGGTAATTGAAAGAGAGGAGATCTAGATTAGATATTGGGAAGAAATTCTTTGCTGTGAGGGTGGTGAGACCCTGGAACAGGTTGCCCAGAGAAGCTGTGGATGCCCCATCCCTGGAAGCGTTCCAGACCAGGCTGGATAGGGCTTTGAGCAACCTGGTCTGGAGGGAGGTGTCCCTGCCCATGGCAGGGGGGTTGGAACTAGATGATCTTTAAGGTCCCTTCCAACCTGAACCTTTCTGTAATTCTATGTGAGCTGGGGGTGGAAAAAAGAGCTGGGGAGAAAGGCAGGGAGGCAGAGCAGAAGGTGGCAAAAAGTGGGCCAACAGGGAGTCTGATTTGGAGAGCAGAAGGTGGCAAAAAGTTGGCCAACAGGGAGTCTGATTTGGAGAGAAGGAAACTGAGGTGGAGAACAGGAGCTGTGTTGTCTGATCACTGGGTAGGAGGAGAACAACAGGGACAGAGACATGCTGTTTGCATAGGGAGGATTGGCTATAGCCTGCTCTTTTTCAGAACTAGAAGCTGAGCCCAGAGAATACATCTGTGCAGTGTGTGGCAAAATACATTGTCCTATTCCACGCTAGTCTAATCAGCTGCCTAAACAGCCATTAGGGGCTCACAGTTGCCACCAGCTTTTTCATTAGATGATAGAACATAAACCTAGGGAGCCAGGAGCCTGAACCCTGCTTAGTAAATCCCAGATCAGAACCTAGTATTATTCTGTCTGATTAAATACCTGTGTGAAAGGGGCTGCTTTTTCCTGTGAGTGGCTTATCCACTTATTTTTAGGTAAAAAACCCTTACGCTTTTTAAAGAATATTAAGTTTGCAAAGTCAATTCAAAGGTTAAGGAAGACCAGAACTAACATTGCTAGTGCAGTCTGATTTTTACAATAGCTTTAATTACAGGATCACATATCATCTTCTACAGAGCCGTTGTCTCAGTCAGGATGGACATGATATGTGGATGAACCGGGATGTGTGGGGATTGAGTTATGGTGCCATTAGTGTCTGAGTGTAGATTCAGGCCACCCTGATTGCAAAGCGAAGTACATGCATTTAAGACACTTGCTCTGGCAGCTTAAAGACACTCAGGGATGAAGGTTAAAGGCTGGAGATTAAGCCAGCAATGTATAGTAGATACCTTTACTTAACAGCAAATATTCCCATATTTGAATTGAATTAATGGTGTATGTTTCAGTTTTATCTACAGGCCGCCTTCCTAACCACCATTAACTGTCTCATTTCCAGATTCATGCCAGCAATTGTTCCTGTGGAGAATTTTTAAGAAGATATCCCATTATACAGAATAGCAAATGTCCATTAAGTCGCTAATTGAGAAGACCTTTATCCAAATTGCTCATTTCTCTTGAATGAACTGTTTCACCTAGAAGATCCAGAAACTTTTGCCCAAGACCTGCGTGTATAAAACACATTTTCTTTTCATTTGAAACGGAATACTGAACTCCAGGAGCTACGATTAGCTTCCAGTTATCTTTTTTAAATTAAAAGAAATCACAAATTAAAAGAAGACCCAGAAAGAACATAGAAACTCATTTCTATTTTCTGTCCCTCTCTATCTCCCATCTGTATTCACAACTATAGCTGGTACAGAGCCCAAATAAATGTTGCTGCAGAGAAATGTATCCATTTTAGTGTAGTAGCTTGTGTGATTTCTCATAAATGCTTTACAATAATGACAGCCACAGCTCGGAAGCTATCATGGTCTTTTTCCCTGGAGAGCAATATGCGAGCCATACTTGGTGTTTAACCTTTTCTGAGAGGGCAAATGAGGCAGGAGTCAGGCATAATCAAGAACTGGAGGGGGGAAACTATATAATCAAACACATTTTTCAAAAATGTCATTCAAATAGTTTGTTCTGGTTTGTTTCAATGGGTCTTTTTCTTGGTTTTGGTGGGGAGCAAGGGGTTGGGGAGAGGGGCGCTAGTTGTAAAAACACTTCATCTGGTCAGGTTAAAAGAAAAAATAAAGCTTTTCCACATTAATTTCCATATTGACCAGACAGTTACCTCACTCGACTGAATCAGGGACCTCCCTTTGGAAGGGCTTTTCCCCATGTGGGGCAAAGTGAGAATATCAGTTTTGTACAGGCACATGCCCTCCACCTCCATGTGTCCACGGTGCTACAGCACATTGGGGATCTGCTCGTGCCTTTGGCCTTGCAACAACAAAGTCTTTGGTAGCTCTTGCAACTGCTTTCAGTGCATGAAAGATGAAACCACTCGTAAGGATGCAAAATACCCATGGTCAACTCTAAACTTGAAAGAAAGAGCTAAATAAGAGATCCTAAATTCATTTGCAGTATACTGTAGTATACTTTGTTAATGGTAGCCTGTCTTTACTGCTAAAGAGCACACACGAGCTTCTAATCTGAGTACAGATCCTTTATTAACTCACTACTGAGCATGAGCCTTTGTGTCTGGAACAAAGTGTTGCTGCGGCAGCCAGATACATATGAAAGACCTTTGTGCTATAATGGCCACTGCTAGTGTGTTTTACCCTCTCAAAAATCAGAGCTATTGCTACGTATTTAGTATGTTACAAATACATATCTCACAACTAATTTGACATTACAATTGTTGTAGTCATTGTTCTGAGGGGGGATTTATTTGTTGGGTTTTTTTTTCTTTTCCTTAAGTGCTAGGGAGGTAAATGAGAACATAATTACATTGTCAAAGTCAATAATAGCAAGCAGCCTCTGTCAGGTCTTGCTGTGCTCAGCACTGTTTCACAGGAACTGCTGGGGAGCTCTTCCGCCACCAATCCATTTGGCTCCATTTAAGAACTGAGTACAGGAAGGTAGTTATTGTACAAGATTAGTTTCCTGTATGCTGCAAATTGGCAGTAGCTGAAAAATACAGGATGAATTTATTAGCTTGCAAGGTCAGCTAATAAAAAGAAAACTATGCAACTCGGACTGTTGTTTACTTTAAGTCGGATGGCTTATTAGACTTCATGCAAAATTTAAACCAGTTAACTCCTGCATTTCCAGCCTGCAAAATCATCACAGGAAAAAAAAAGAAAAAAAAAGCTTTAATACAAAACCTGGTCTGGATGTTCATATTCAAGGAATTTAGCAGGGTTAGAATGCCCTGCTCTTTAAAAAAACTGTGTTAAATATACAGACCTTGAGATCCATAGGCAACTGTGTCAGTTGTGTTTTGTCACTAATGCAGAAAGAATATCATAATAAAGATGATCCTATACTATTTCATTTGTGCAATGACCACTAATATCAAGTTTGGGGAGCGATTGCTGCTGCTAATGAGATAGAGAATTTGGCCTTAAAACATTTTTTAATTTAAGTTCAAGGAAAAAAAACAAACATAGTATTTGGACAAAAGGTAGTATTTAAGATAACTCCATTGTGATGTTCCTGGGGAACAATATATGATGTAGATTTGATTTATAGGTGCCTTTTCTTGCCACAGACTGCAAATGGACTAACAAAACAGTATCACCATTTCAGAAAAAAAGTAACTCTGTGCTTCAAACAGCAGATAATTGGGGTCAGTTCAGTTAAGTTTTCTCCAGAATCTGAACACACACACACACGCGCGCGCGCGCACACACACACTCTCTCTCACACTCACAAAAGTGGAAACCAGGATAAAAAGAGGGATTTTGAGCTTTGTTGTAATACCTGTACAATAAACTTACTCCAGATTAGCAGTCAGAAATTCCAAGTACTTAAATTTTTGAACTGGATTGTTTTAAAGCTCCTAAATATGTTAGGTAGTCATAGCAGTTAAATGCTCAACTTACTTTGTAGCACTTTGAAGTATACGAGGCACCCAGTCACATCTCTTTTCCTAAGGGGAAGATTTGGGGTGAAGACTTCAGATACGTGAATGCGGGCACTTTTTAGCAGCCCAGCACACCTAACCTCTGCTCCTCACTGAGGTATAGTGTCACCTGCCCTTTGGGCAGGAGAACACCAGGACTTAAGCTTTCCATACAGCCAAGGAAGGATCAGTAAGTGCTTCTGAAGAGCAGCAAAGGGAGATACAATCTGCCTATGTTAACCACTGACTTCTTGCTGCTGGTTGTAAGGTGGAACAATGGGACACGTTACCTGCCTCCCTTTACTGAGTCTTTTTCATCTTATCCAGGAATCATCACTCAGATCTGTCTCTTTTAAATTAGTAGGTCAGTGTCTTTGCCTTTTCCACCTGGTACAGGCATATATCCTTCTGCCTGTCATGGATGCATCCCTGGAAAGTGCAGTGGTTAGTTTTGACAGATAGCAAAGCATTACTAATTTTTAAATAAGAATTAATGTAGTAGAGGGCATGCAGGCAGGAACTTAATACACAGTTTAAATACACATGTGGTGGAGAGGCAGGGCCAGGATCATCAACACCGTCCATCAGCTACCAACTCAACATCTGATAACAACACAAGAGTTGTTAGAGATGCTGGTTTGTGGTGGCCAGAGGCGCTGACTGCTTTTTAAATGAAAAGACAAGGAAAGGCTGCTTGCAGGCCTAAAATATTGACTGGTAGAAGTCTTAACAGCATGAGATCAAATTTTGCTGATCTTGTTCAACTGTTCTTCTATCAGATGGTTATTCTGAAAGGTCTGCTGAGCTACTGCACCTATGACACCAGACACCTAAAGTCAGTCTTCAAGAGCACGCCTCTTTCTAAAGAGAAACATCCAAACAGTTTATCGTCTACCTTAGAAGCTCACTGCTCATCAGATTCAATTAAGCCAATGAAGGGTGAAGGATGGAAAAATAGGCTTATGATGACAGTTAGCAGATCAGAGTATTAAAGGAAAGCAGCAGATAGTGTGGGTTGTTGTACTTAGTATACTCTTTAGCGCTGTGGGAGACTGAGCTTTCCTCTTCTTGAGGCCCCATGTCCCAGCAGGGTGTTTTAACAGGACCCAGAGCACATTGATCCATCTTTGGGAATGGAAAGCTGGGCCACACTGTAGCCAAGGCAGAGCAGGCAAAGATGAGGCTGACTTTAAGTGGGAAAGGGTAAAACCAGGCTACTAGCCTCTTCTTTCTGGATGTTAACATCAAAGTAGTATCGAAAACTGAAACCAGACATTTTCTTGAGAGTAGGAACCATCTCCCTTTCTGGCTGAGGAAAGCTGGGACTTCAGCTGCTTACACTGCTGTCTGCCTTTCTGTTGAGCGCCTAGTCTTAGATTAAAAAAAACCAACAGTATCATGAAATGCAGGAGGACAAAGGCACAAATTCCACTGTCCTGTTTAAACACACTCCTTTTAGCCAGACTTCCCACAGCTGATGAAGGTACATAGTCTGCCTCTAAGGCAAACGTGCAGCTCAGGCAGCCTCATCTGGCTTCACTGTCCAGCCACATGCAGGACACCTTCTGCATGCCCAGGTGTTGGGGCACGCCTTGGCTGTGCCCTGACCTCATATCTGAATAATGCCCACCTCGTAGTCACACCAGCCTGCACCCAGGGAAAGGAGTTGGGAGCCACATCATCAGGGAAACAGGACTTTGATGTGCACTGTGGTACAGCCAAGCAAGTAAATCCGGGCTCACCCTCAGGAACCCCACTAACCCTCCAGAGATGCTCCCTGCTCACCACTGCAGCAGTTCAGTGGGGAGGCCTCCCTGCCTCACTTAGAGGTGCTCTGAGTCACCCTCCCTTACCTGAGCTAGCCCAGGGTGGGATCCAGCCCCTTAAACTGGGACTCGAATCAACTTCAGCTTCTTCCCAGCACTGTCCCCTCCCTATAGACCCCCCGACTCCCACAGATGCAAGGAAAGGGGACAGTTATTTTCCATCTATCCAGTCTAAGCCTGGGTAACCAGCAATGTGAGTGGTAGAGGGCAGTGGGAGAGTAAACAAGGCACTGTTCCCAGCACTGCTTATGCTTTTCTTATTTAAGTGTAATCAGATAAAGAGCATCAGGAGCAGGGGCAAGAACCCAGCTCCTTCTCCCAGAGGAGCACCTTCACAGCTACAGTCTCAGATGCCTTCTTGTTTATTAATCTCTCCCTTAGACTCCTACAATCCTGGACTGCCTCAACTGTGAAGCCCCGGCCGTGCCTCGTACACTTTGCATGCCCAATCTATACGATTTAGTCGTGAAGACTTCTGCAGCCAGTTTCAGATTTGCTGATCTCCTGCGGCAAATGAATCAGAACGGGAATGGAACGTGAATCTGTGGAAATAAGTCACCTAAAATGCAGTTTTCTGAAATGTCTCAAGCCACCTCTAAAAAACGCAAGGAAGACAAATGTAAACTCTTTTGAGAATAAGGAGTGTAATGTACAGCATCAGATAGGGGGGCTAGAGCAACTTACAGTACACAAGACTTCAATGCTCAGGCTCTTATTATCTGTAGTCAGCAGAGGGAAATGCTGTGCCCTTAACACTATCATACTGTAAAATTAGAGATTAAATGTAATGATGTCAGAAGCAAACACTGACCCAGGGTTTCAGACTGTTCAACAGACCAGCCACCCAGGGTTTGTTGTGGAAAATCAGCAACTACCTTAATTCAGGATCCAAAGATTACAGTCATCAGCAAAATGCATCTTTTCCTTGTCCAAGTCATTTCTAGGAAAGGAAAAAAAAAAAAAAGATGGAAATGCTGTTTGGTAGCACATAGTTACCATAGATCAGATATAAATTCACTGATGTAGTAAAATTATTCACCAACGCCAGTTCATACTACCTGATGATCTGGACTTGGTTCCTGGGATGTCCACTGCCTCCTGAAAGATCTTGAGTGAGTCATAATGTGTTAAGAAGATTTCATTGAAAGGGATTTTGAGGGTTACATTTTTATTGTAAACTAAGCAGATTTGGGGGTTTTGGTAAGTGAGGACAGTCAAGAAATCGGAGGTAACTTTCATTTTCATGTGAGTCACACTGAGAGGAATATTAAAGAGTGTTTTGCAAATGCTGGTCCTGAGCCGGAAAGCTTTTACTTACATACATAGCCCTGATCACTCAGGTTCTCCACCAAAATAAATGAAAACACTCGTTTGAGAATTACCTCTCAGAACGAGAGTTGCTCACAGCCTGGGGTCCACCAGAGCCACGTGGCTGTAACCTGGAAGGCACGAGGGCAGGTGCCTCTGCCTGCTCCTCTCCATCCTGCAAAAAGGGGGCCTTGGAACAGGATAGGAGTGAACAAGTGTCCCCTTCCTTCCCCTGTTCTCTCCCAGAGGGAAGTGAGATGGCGTCTTGAAACCCTACTTTAGTGACCTGCTAAGGCATATAGGATTTTAACCTGTAATTTAATCTGGGCAAGACTTAACAATGTAGCCAAGCTGGTTTAGGGCAGGAAGTGGAGTGGGTCTTCATTGAGACATGGTGCGCAACAAAGCGATTCCGTGTTTGGGTGAGAGGAATTTGTTCTAAGTCTGCTTCTGACAGAGAAGAGAGTCACAAAAGAAGTGGTATTGCCTGGTCTCCAGGATGGTCGAGTAATTGTGAGCAAGCCATGGCATGATGCTGAGCAAGTAAGATAAGCAGGAAAGAGTTTGTGTTCACCTGAATGATGATTGCATAGAGCTTCCTTTCTTCTGTTTAGTTATCTTAGTTCTTACAACTAAAGTAAGTGAAAATGCAAGCTCTGAGGGAGCAAGAATTTGATTCAGTTTTTAATCCTAACACAGCCTGCCTTTTAAATTACAAACTAAATCCAAGTTTTATCAATCTCTGCCCCACAGTCTTGCTGAGATTTTTCACATTCTTTTGCCAGCCAGTTTAATTAGAATTTTAAGGCTTTCATGTTCAAAGTGTCCACTCTGAACTGATGGGGTCAGCAGAGTTCAAAGGAAAGGATGAAAAACTCCAAAGTCTCAGAAACAAGTCCCAAAGCTTTATCCCAGCTTCACAAATGCTGAAAAGTTTGGATCTGGAGGCAGAGATTGCAGTTTGAGTTTGTAGGCAGAAGGGAAAGTTATGTTTTTCACACCATGGGGCATCTCCACATGTTGTGAAGCTGATCAACCTTTCCACAAATCCTGAGTCAACAGAGCTGCTCTGGAGATACTTAGTCTGGAAAAGAGAATATAGCCACTTCTCTTGCTTGCTTACTCCACCACTAGTCTGAAGATTTACACCTGGAGAATTTTTGTTAGCAATACTGAGATACATATATTTATGAGGGGGCACTTGAATATAGGGGGTCATGCCAGGCACCACAGGTGAGAAATATTAGCCCTATCTTCTTGTTTGTAGTTATGACTTGTCACATTTCCCACAAAAAAAAAAAGAAAGATAACATAAAAAAGTATATAAATTACAAAAATATTTACAATGTAGTCCATGTTCACTGAGCCGTTTGCACATACATACCCAAATTGTTACAAGTTGCATGTCTGGTTTTGAAATTCCTTATGTTTATAGAGTAATAAGGGACATGATAAACTCTTGTGACAGCATTTCTAGTATTATGCAAAGAATACAATATAAAGATTTATTCCTACCCACTAGTGCAGAAACACAGAGCTAAATGAATAAAAGAATGAATACACACACTGTAAAAAACACTCTTCCCTCCAGGCGAGATTAGATGTCTGGTTAAACTGTTCCCCATGAAGTCCATCATGCGTAGCCATGCACACTCTGCATACAAAGAAAACAGTCTCGTCTGAACCATACCAACAGGGTCTGAATAACCACCCAAGATAGTCATGTTTGGGTGTTCTTTACCCATTCCCAGTTTACAATTCCCTGCCAACTAGAAGTGGATATACTTCACGTTTACCCTGAACCAGAGTACATGAAGCTAAGTACGAAGTGTCATTGGTATATAAAGACCAATATGTTATATCAATGTACGCTTTCTGTAAACACTGGTGTAGCAGCAAATGTTACAGTGGAACAGTAGAGCTACATCCCACAGCTGGGGTCAGAGCCAGTTTAGCCAGGATCATTGTGTGTATACCGAGGCTTTTCCTGTCAGAGCTGTATCCATCAGATATAACACTTCTTGGAGCCACAAGAGTCCATAGTGTTACCTGGCTTAAGAACAGGAGAACAGCCGTAGTAAGGTCATCTATCTGAAGACGGACAACACCCAGAAAGTTGCAGTACAACTACTGTCACCCCAGTTTTCCTGATAAAAGGACATATACACTCTCCCAGCTTGTGAGAAAGTGGACACTCAGAGGAATGCATCTTTTGGCCCTGAAAATATACACAGCAGCCAAAGCCCAGGAAAAGGAATCGAAAGGCTAAGGAAAGGTGTTGATTTAAAGAGATATTGAGGAATATTTCGAGCAGGGGAAGACTGGCAGAAGGAGAAGTAGAAAAACTCTTGTCACAGCCTGAACTAGTCCCGTAAGACCAGTAAAAGGGGTGAGGAAAAGATGTAAATGGTACTGGAGGAAAGCCATATGGTTTTCTCCCTTTGGATCTATTATTCTCCTCTTCCTTCCTGTGTCCCTTTTTTTTCCTTTTTTTTTTTTCAATAGATTGTTCTGTGAATGTAATGTCACAGATGTAAATTTCAATAAAGAGCCAAATCAAAACAAGGTTTCAGTCACTGTAAAGCTCATCTATCCTGCTCTGTGGATAACTTTACAGCAAGCTGGCCCCTAAAAATACTACAGAGAGCTGTGACTCATGCTCACAAGCATTGGCTGATCAATGGAAACTTTGAGGAATCTTTTGTAGGTATTTGTGTATGAGAACATGCACATAAGAGAGACAAAGAGCAGGAATGTGTTGCTATTAGATACCTCACTGTGTCCTGATGAATCCAATGTGTGAAGGTAGCACTTATTCTGCACTCCAGAAGGCATGCTGTGTTATTCCTCTGGTACAATTGTTTTGGTGCTCTTATCAGAGCATATGTTAATGGCTTTATGCTACTTACACTGAGAGCTGGAAATTGCTAAGAATTTCAAAGCTCCATCAGGGAGGAAGTAAGATTGGTAGATGCCCCAGAAACACCCTACAGAGAGATTTAGCTCCTAGCTGCATTTTTACCTTTAGACTGTTTTTTCAGGCACTTACTATTTTCTCTCAACTTGCAGAGACACCTATTTTCAGTAACATCTCCCAACGGAGGAAAAAAAATGCTATTCATTTTCACTTATATTAATTAACTGAGAGTAAAATCTCCTTCTGAAATAACATCAAATTAGTACAGCAGAATAGCATATTAGCTTGAACACATCAAAGTGCTGAATGAAGCTGCTTAGCATCTGTAGTAAAGCATCTTATATGCTTGCTTTGTAAATCATAATAAAGAAAAAAGTGATTTGTACAGTAGTTTTGGCAGCTTTTGTGTTTTCTGTCATATTTTTCACCTCTATTCCTATCACAGAATACTGTATTTATATTATTAAAGCCTTTAGAATAATGAAATATGTATCAGGAAACATCAGTAAATACAATTAAGCACTACACAGTTGCACTAGAGCACTTTCTCAGAGAATTAATGAAATAATGTGATCTGCAATGGCATATTTCTTTCTGCCTTTTCTTTTCAGCTTTTCATGCTTCTTGATCATCCACTGCAAAAATCATCCCTGAGAGGAAAAACTAAAAACAAAAAGCTTCTTCAAAAAATGATGAATTTGTGGGACATTAAAACCCCTCTGAGAGATTTCACGGGCGTGTGTTTAGAAACACAGTACAGACTAACAATGGCTGCTGATGTGATACGGAAAAAAAATAGTTAATGAACCTAATTCCGTCAGGTTTTAGGAAAAACTGGGAGCCATATTAATTCTCTGCAAGAGCATTATCTGTGACTGCAGTGGATAGAACAGTCTCACATGCAGCTTCCTTGCATGGATTACTTCTTCTCAATGCAAAGTAGACTTCATTAGATCAGGAAAATGGTTTTCTTCTCAGGCTGCCTGCATCTCTGTTCCCTTGGTTGTCCTATGCTCTTTTACCAGAAATCTTCTTTGACCAGGGTCAGCAGCAGGAGCAATTTGCTCTCTTTTAGGAAATGCCTATATAAACTATCAAATAAACCCTACAGGGACCAGATTCAGACAGCTGTGGCTTTGACTCACTGTCCATATTGTTTGGTGCAAGAAAGCAAACACCACATCAGGAAGTGCTACAGCAGAAGGACGGGTAACAAGTGAAAAGAAAGGGGTTGCAGCCATGCCCTCAGGTAAATCTGCATAATTGGTAGTTGATCTCCATCTATAAAAATCTGTATGTCCTCCACACTCAATAGCAAAAAATCCATGATACCACTGCATTTTGGCAGCTCCATGCAACTCCAGGCCATCCCTCTGAGAAATTACGAGGTTGCCCAGGAAAGGCTTGCAGATGGGAGACAGGGACCAGCAAGGGTTTGGAAGGGCTGCTCTGTGAGAGGGAATTAAGTTGACTGAGACCTTTCAGCCTGGGAAGGAGGCAGAAGAATATGATAGGAGTGTTAGGAGACAAGAATGGTATACAGAGGATTGAAGAGGGAATGTTATTGTACAAAAGCTATTGCTTCTTCAAAACAACTGAGTTTCTTTTTTTTTTTTTTCATGTGGCATGTAATTAAACTATGGGACTTTTGGCTCCTGCAGGATGGTAGAAAGCCAAAAATATACATAGCTTTAAAACTAACTTCATGGACTCACAGAAGGAAAATCTATTGTGAGCTACTAAGAGGCAAGATATCACCTTTGTGCCAGGTGGACTCTAGCCCACTGCTGATGAAAGGCATAGCTAAGGAACATTCATTATACTCTGCTTGTTTTTATACTCTTCCCTTATCATTAGTTACTGGACTGTGTCAGAGAGAAGATAGGGAGCCTATCAGACCCCTATGCTCTGTTTCAGTACAGCTTGTTCCTTAGATCCTTACATTAACTATATTTACAATGCAGGAGCTCAGATCCAGCCAGCTCCTATATCAGTAAAGACTGGCTGTTGCTTGCACAGTTAATAACCGGGAGGCATGGTTATACCTTAAAAAACAGTTCTTTGGCTCCCATCACATCAGAAATTTCTGGTATTGAGAAATATCTGTATACATACCGCATATATTCAGTATATATCTATATACCAGTGACACCTTTGGCTCAGAGCAGCCGATCGGTGTATATGTAGCTCCAGGCCAAGCACTGATGCCTCTAGTCCATCTAGCAGCCAGCTAGACTATATAAGTGAGTAATGAGAATGAAAAGAGAGTAGGTGATGTAGTCACAGCAAAGCAAGGAAAAGGACATGTGTAGGAGCTATGGAACTGCATTTTGAGGAAGGCAGATATTTGATGAGAGTTTGAGGTTTTGCAGTCGGAGAAGGAGCGATAGCTTGGAGCTTGTAAATCATTGCATTAACTAATCCCTTTTCGTCAGTGGGAGAGTTCAGTTTGTTGAATTAGTATATTTTCAATCAGTATTGATAGTGCTATCACCAAGAAAACAGGACCATATCATAAGAACATGGAATTTATCACCAAAACATTGGCTGATTTAAGTGCATTTAACATCTATCTTCATCAATTACCCCAACTGCAAAAATGAAAGAATTATTATACCTCACTGTGATATCATCCTGCTCAGCTCCTATCTGTTTTAAATAATTTTGAGATTTATTGTGTTTACCAGCACTGAAAGAAGCTTCATGTGAGTGTAAAATAACTAAGAAAGAAGAAAGTTCAGAACTTTAGAAAAGAGTCTGTATTTTGTCCTAATAAATACTTTGATAGACTTCACATAAAAAATAGCTTTGTGATTTCCCCATTCAGCTCAATTTTCTGTGAAATTAAAAAGCACAGGAATACAGCTGAGAAAATAAGCTCTGGTTAGTTGTACTTTGTTTACATTTTATTTATGTGGATCAGCTGCAAAACAGAGCGTTAATGCTATCCATCTTTAACAAACCTTTGTACAAAGGACAGGGAGTTTATGAGGACTAAACCCTGAGAATAATATTGGACTTCATAACTAAGTCAGCACAGTAGGACTAAAATGCTTTATTGGATCTTATTCACAAGAGGTTTATACTATACCGCTGATATCTTCCATTTCACTTAATCACTTTTATGAACACAAGCCGAGCCCCTACTGCAAACTGCCACCAGAGAGCTTAGTAGTCTAAATGATACTTCACCAAAGCTTCAGAAAGTCTCTTTGTTCTGGAGAAAACATACTAAATCACAGCGACCTAACCCTCTTGGTTTCTTATTTGCTTTAGAAGTTATTTGTCTCCACTCTTCCTTGGTGGGATCATATGCATGAACAGAGACATTATTGAAATATATCTGTCATTCATCTGTACTGCCACAGCCTGCATTGTCTTTAGGTAACTCAGTAAGCATAAGGTCATTTATTTGCATTTCCTGAGGGCAAGAAGTTTAGTAACAAGGTTTTGTAACCTAGGTGACTTTCCATTAGTAATATTACTACATCACTTTTATCTTCTATAGAGACCATTATGGCACTTGTCATTGTCACAAGTGCCAATAGTTATCTCCCAATTTATGACAGTAGGTGGACCCTTAAAGTAGTTTTTACTTACCCAAGCACTCCTTTACTTGGCCTCTTGTGTGAGCAGGGGTCTGAGGGATTTGACAGAACACCGTGTTTGTACCAGGGAATTAAACATGCTATGAGCTGTACACCGGCATTAAGACCAACTGGCCTACAACTGATGGTGTTCATACACCTGAATGCTCTTGGCCTCCGGAAGAGCTTGCTCACACCCAGACTGCCTATGGGAAATTATCCCAGTCCCATAAAGCTCCCAGGCCATCCCAGGGACTGGGAGAGTGCCAGCAGATTTAGGCCAGAACCACCCAAGGGCACAAAGCACCCAAGTAATTCACCAGGACAAGCAGGCTCGGCTCCGGACTACCAATAAAGTCATGGACTTCAGTTGCTCTGGAGTTTGCACCTCAGCTCTCTGTTGGGGATCGTGGGTACTTCACTGGAACATTTTGAACCTCCAGATAATGAAGATCACAAGGTGCTCAAACACAACAGTAATGGGGAGGGACAGCAGGGGCATAGAGGTACCAAAAAAATACGATACTCCTTCCATACTGACAGTAGACACACTATGCCTTGTAAAAGTAATTGAGAATAGCAATTGTCAGCTTAGCTCTTCTTGGTAGTATAGTGAAAAGCATCAGCACACTTTAATTTGCATGAGGGTGCAGGAATGCACCTCTAAGGAGCTTCATTGCATTCAGATAACAAAGGGAATACCCCACGCAGAGCACCACTAAAGAGATTTCATTCCCTGTTGAAGAGCAAGAAGAAAAAAAAATGTGTAAAGTATCAAGAAGAGATACTTCTTCACAGAAGCATTCATTTTAATTGGCTTTTCGTAGTCACACTCTTCAAACAACACTGAAACTGTCTTCTGACAGTAGCAAAACTGCTCCTGCATTTATTAATTGATGACAGTATAAAAGAAAGTAATTAAAAATTCCATGAAGGCATTCATTCTGCCTGTCCCGCATGTAGCAAGGCAGTCTTTCCCACTGTGCTAAAATTAACTGTTTCAGAGAAATATATAAACAACGTGAACTACAATCAATAACACCCTCATCTGCCAGCAGCATTGCCAAGTGACAACCAATCTAGCCAGCACTGGCACTGACCGCTCAGACTATTTTCATCAGATTGAGTCCTGGTGATCAATACCAAATATTTAACACTTATACCTCCTGCTTTGCTCAAGCACTAAGAGGAAGGACTGAAACCAGTTTACTGTATGGTGCTCTCTCATCACTGGGTTTGTTTAGTCACGAGCATGCATTATTGGTTCCCAAGAACTTCCCAAGTTTGATCCCCACATTCCACAGATTTTACCAGGAAATAGCTGGTGAAATCTCTAAAAAACATTCTGTATGAGGATTATTAACGTATGTTCACAGACCCTTAAGTCTGCTTTTGCACGCACTGTGAATAGCGTGTGCTTTTTATTTATTTATTTATTTGATAGTAATCCCATTACCTTTTCTACTGATCAGGGCAGTCTGAGTCTGCCCAGCTGATTAGCTATTATTATGTCAAAATACTTTGTAATCCTCTCTGATCTCTTCTTAACAGCAATGCCAGGGTAGTGATACTCTTGTCTGGGTATGCTCAAACACGCAATTGTGGGAACAGCGCAGCATGCTTACCAATTTTTTATGTTGATTCCTTTATGTCCAGAATCACAGGCTGGTCTAGAAAATAGTATTCACTACTTCTGGTTATCCACAGGAGTGAGACAGACTGGGAGGCTGCTCCAGAGCTATCTGGGGCAGGGGGAGAGGGGTCTCAGAGCTCCCTGAGTCACTGGTCCTCAGCTGCCAATGTGTGTCTGATGCAACACACGCGTGTCTTCCCTTGGTGCTGACCTGGGATCCTGCTCTTGGATCCAGGATGTGGGAAGCAAGATCTGATTCCCTAATCCTCAGTGTTTATATTTCTTGTGTTTCTGTGCCTTGGTATAAGTAAATTAGTAGCCATCCTGCCTGGAAGTTACTGTTGGGTAGCTGTATCCTGAGTCTTCTCTTAGCCACAACAGACGAAAGGTGCAACACAAAAATTAATATTAAATCTAGGAAGACAAAAACACTGCAGTGCCAAATTCTTCTTTGGTAAATCAGCACAGATTCACTGTTGTTTACATCAGCTAAGCAGAAGAATGGAAACTGCTGACAGAATGGGAGCTCAGAGGCACATGAGTCACCACTCATTGAATTTCCATACTCTCATGACCTAGTAATGTTATTGGGGCATTCAGCAGAAGATACTGCTTAAGATGTTTTTCTTCCCAATAAACAAATTTTTGCATTCAGAGTGCATACTGGAGGTTTCCGGAAAGCTTTCTAATAGTGAAGAAACAATTCAGACTATCAGCTTGAAATCAGTCAGCCTGCATCTCAGGCAAGAACTACTTGCCAGGGAGATATGCTAGGGTGAAACAGTCTCCTAAGGGAAGTAGTGGAAATTTCGTATCTTGACACATCTCAAGCTACCCTGGATAAAGCCCTAGTACATGCACAAGAAGAAACAATCTTGCTTTTCGCAGGGAGATAAGTTCAAACATTGAGCTGCTGAGATACTTTGGAGACAAGTGCGATGTGAGGTCTAGAATAAACAGAGCACTTCATTGCACTATCAGTCATGAACTGTAGAGAACTATCATGGTTGTTGTACTTTGCTCCATCCTGTAAAATACTGAACACTGTAAATTCTTGTTAGAGAGAACATACAGTATTTTCTAAGGGAAAAGAAGAAAAATCTCTGCAATAAAAGAAACCACCAAAAATAATTACTTAGGTAAGCACGATTCTGAAAAATAACTAAAAGAAAACACAGAAATTGAAAGTCCATGACCAAAAGAGTGTGTTATTTTAAAAGACACTCTTCTTTTCAGTGTATGTTTCAGTTTCCTTCATATATACAGTTAAATTGCCCTTAATCTCAGCATGGTATTTCAAATAGGATTTATGGTCAGTATAAATACTTTTCAATATCTACTTTAACTGATTCATAAAGATTCTTTCAATGCATAAAAAGTTTGCTCTAATTTGGGCTCAGCATTCACCATTTTTAGTAGGTCCGACTCTAAGTACCTCAAAAAAATTTCTTCTGCTGCAGAAGAAGTTGGAATAAACATTCCAGCCATTTCAAAAAATTAAGTTAATAGAATTTGAAGGCACAATGTTGAACTGGCTCCTGAAGTACTTACACATAGTTTGTGGAATTTCTCAATATGAAACATTTATTCTAAAATCCAGAAATCCATACCAAGTCCTCTGTTATTTTCTAATCCTTCAGTAATGCTTATGGTTGCCTGAAAAAACTTTCAAGGAACATGGGCAAGACAAAATAACATAATTTTTGCTGTAATTAAATGTGAAATCAGGAACTTAGGAGTTAAAATACACACACAGGAGAGAAATCCCTTTCCATTTGTTCTGCCTTGTCATAATTTTTCTTCAGATAAGAGAAAACTTTCTTACCAAATTATTTATCAATGATTCTTTACTTAAACTTATACTTCCTGTCATAAACTTTGGCACATACAAAGCATATTGTTCCAACTTAAAGTTATAACATAATTACTTTAAGCATTTTGTGAAATAAATAGACGTAGCAGTTAGACTTCTTTGCATCATTCATAAAGAACAGAGAACTTGGCAAATCTCTGCTAAGGAATAAGAGACCGAAATGGAAAATATTTCTGAGATCCTTTCAGCTCCCGCATATGGGGGTACAAGCCTTAACGTTTCTATGCAATCATGACAACAAATTGAAATAGCCCCTGAAATCTTTCAGCCTTGCTGAAACTGGCTTGACCAGTTGCCACCTTCCCTGTCCCAGACCATAGTTCCCAGCCTTGCACTAAAGCTCGTTTTTCCCCTGGTTGTGCCTATACCACTGTTTCTGTGGTGGCACAGTACTACAGTTGCATCCGTAGAATAAGGACAAGACCTATCACTAACAGTCATGTATTTCCATGGCTTGAGGCATCCATGGCCACCAAAAAAGAATATTCTCTCAAGTAAATCTTTAATTTTATGTTTTTTTAATTGGACGACCGCTAATATGTTTGCAATACATAAAGCTTTGTCCCAAAAAGATGTATCATTCTAGCGATACATGAAGCTGGGTAGCTAGTGCTTCTTATTTCCCATCACAATCAAGTGATCTATTGGTATGACAGTGGATGAAAATATTTTTGTTGCCTTTGCAGAAAAAAAAATGTTATTTACTGCATTTTCACATTTCTTACCATAAATTTTTTTTCCCAATTTTTTTTTGAGTCATATTAGATGTATTTTAATCATCTGCTCCATTTGTATGCAGGCCTCCATCTGACAGTCTGTTGTAACCAACAGAGGCACTTCTGTGCATTTTGTGATATGTCTTATGGTAGTCACTACTGTCTGATCCATGCAAATTCATTTCTCTGCTCCTTCCACAAAGTGACAGTTTCTGTCTTTTAGTGGGCACAGCCTGGCTTCTCATCAGAACACGGCCACTGAGTCAGTGGTCAGTCACAGTCCAGAAGAGACTGTAAGAAGTCAGCCAACTGAAAATACAGAAATTGTGCCTCAGTCCAGTCTCAGATCCCTGTCACTTCTCTCTGTTTTGCATTGCACAGGACCAATTCATCCTAGAATCTACATATAGAGCAAACAGCAAGTGTTGTTCCCATACAGCAAGTTTTTAGCCTGTGTAGACATATTGAAAGTGGCAGTCTCTATGTACCAGAAGAAGTTGAGCATAGAGGGTAATCTAGTTACAGTTCTCCTGGGCAATACGTTTCTAGTTCAGCTTTTCATGTTTCAGCAATGATTTGATCATTTCTGTATAAAGTCTGCAAAGAAATACAACAATTTTTGGTTTTAAAGGAGTTACATAAAATGTAACTGCTGTTGGCTGTTAACAAGTACATCGAGCTTGATTTCAAGCCATAATGTGTCTTTGATAAACAAAATGACATTCAGCAAAGGTAGCTTAGATCGAATCACTCAAACATTGATCTCAGTAAGTGAGCCCTCCTGGTACCTCCCTGGCTCAACCCCTGTTGCCCACTCGCTCTAGCTAAATCCTTCAGACTTTGAGCAGCATGTCAGCATGGAAACTGGGAGACGTCAACCAGATATTTTTTAACGATGAATATTCTACCCCTGTCCCCTGCCAGTGTCCCCACGTCATTGCCTGGAGACGCAGGGAAGTCCATTTATCTCTCCAGCTGCACCTCAATCTCCAGACCCTGTAAGGAACTGCAGTTCTGCTGTAGCCACGAGCTACTGAGCCAGGTGGAGGTTTCTAGAGAACTCCAGTAAGAATCCTCTCTTAAAACATCCCAGCTCTGACAGAAGAAACTGTCTGGACACCACATGTCAGTCTCCACCTTGCACACAGTAGTCACTTCACAACCGACCTCAGCTACCTGGGTGTGTCAACCATTTGCTCTTTATATAGCCACTAACATTATTTTTTTTTCAGAATTTTCCTTGCCTGCATGAAATTTCTTGTATGGATTACAAAGCAGAATTGTGAAGCAATATTGTGTTTTAAGCAGCAATCTGAAACACAAACACAAATCCATGATTATTTTTTTCAAAGCATTCAATTCAGTGTAATCTTCGGAAAAGAAGAGCCTTATTTCTTCTGAGGTTGGTCATTACTTTCTGTTTAAGGATTTCTCCAGGCTGAATTTTGCACTTAGAGCAACATTTAATCAACACTTATATTGCTTAGCATTGCACTGTGAATGTCTGATCATTTGACTGACTAATCCAATCTTCTCTTTCCCTGTGCAACAGTGAAATGAGGGACATCTTTTAAAAGTGGGGAAGGCTAGTCACCTGAAGGTCCCCGTTCAGGAGAAAAGGACAGTCTCTTTGTGCACAAGATTGGCAGCCAGTCTAAGTAGAGCTCTGGAGGGCACCCCACCTGAAGAAGGCACAACATCTTCCATACCATAAGCAGACAGACATAGAAGCAGCACAGAAGATGTGCTGGCTCTGTTCCTTGGTAGCCTACAAACCTCTGCTGGTGGTCAAGAGGAGAGGTAGAAGGAGAGTCCTCTTACCCTGCCTTCTCATTCTTCTCTCAAAGACACTAGCATGTACTGCAGCAAAAGACCCTATCGTGGCTTGCACTTTGCACAGAGGCACATAAGAGAAGCTTCTGCCTTCTCCTTCTGTCTTCTCCTCTGTACCCTGATCATCCCCACTGACCTAGCCTAACCTTCCTACTTTTCCATCCCTGGCTCAGTCACGATGCCTCATGGTGCTTCTCTTTACATGTCTCTGCAAACAAGACACTTCCCTTCTCCACAAAATGACTGTGAGACTTCTTTAACATCTAGTTTAAGCATAATGATATATCTACACAAAGCTGTATCTAATACTGCACACTGACTTATTTAGATTTTCCATTTAATGCTAGTGTTCTTGTAACTTACAATTAAACAATTCAGTTTTGTCTGCTTGTGGAATGTCTTTCACCCAGATCTACACTATAAAGTGTTTTGAAAAACTGACAGTGTCATATGCACAGCTCTATACAGCCACATACTATCACAGAATTGCGTACGTAGGAAGGGATTTCTGCAGATCACCGAGCCCAAACCCCTGAGTTTTGAACATCTCTATGGACAGACTTCCCAGTCATCAGGAACCTCCCCCAACTGCCATGATCTCTCAAAGATGACAGAGAGGGACCTCACCATGACACAAAACAGCTCCAGGAGCAGCCTTGGGTGCTTCCCCTCTGGTTCCATGGACTTGTGTTTGTTCAATTGTTAAAGGCTCTCTGTCTATATCCTTCTTTGTGTTTCACTTCCACAGTCTCTGCGGGAAAAGGAAACAAATATTTCTTCACTATTCCTTCTAATGTAAATTAGAACAGAGCTGAGAATGTGTTCAAAAAGCCATTAAACAAAGTCATGGAATAAAAATCCATCAGAACTGTGTCCATGCTGAGATGCTGATACTACCACCTGATACCAGACAGTCCTTATCCCAAAGATTGCCAGGCAGTAAAACACGGGAAACCTCACAATATGGTAACCACGTTGTTCTTTTCCTTGCGCATCTGTGCCCGGGCACCATTCTTGTTGGCTTACATTGAAGAATAACAGATCTGAAAGACTTCCACACCACCAGACAAGATCCTGGACCTGTTTCTCCAACCCAGCAAATTCTTACTCAGTATGTTTAATGATTTTTCTCTCCAATTTAAAGCATAAGTTTTAAAGCTTCCACTTCTGGTGAAGAGTAGTATATTACAAGTACTCTGGTGATACAGGCTTAGATGTGAATGCCTGACCACCCAAATGACCAATGCTGTCAAAAAATGCTTTTATTGCTGTAGGTGTTCACCAACACAAACTGCACGCTAATGAGACTATAGCAGCAGAAAACTAAAAACATTTTAAACATAGCTTTTAAACAGCCAACATAAACTGCACTTACAGCGCCTAAAAACACTGGCAGCTGATCATAGTTACCTGTAGCCTCTTCTATCACTTTCTCCTACTGTAGCAAGGCTTCTCAAGTAACTGTTATCAGCCATTTGAGTGCTAGGTAATTGCAGAGGGATCTTGAGTCTTTAAAGCTATTTGTTGCTTCCCAACCTTGGCAAAACTACACAAGATTTAAATCCGTCTCCACTTTAAAATATAGTCGTACCCTCAAGCAACAAGTGGGGAACTCTCCTCATCTCAAAGCTAGTGGTTTCATGAGAATGGCAGAAAGTGGAATATGAGATTGTTGTTTCTACAAATAATTATCTGAAGGCATAGTGACCTTTGTTGAAAGCTGCACTGAAGAATAAAGAAGCATTATATAAACTGTGCATCCTTAAGAAAAGGCAAAGGTACATAATGGCATCAACGTCCATTAATTCCTAATAGATCCTGTCACAAAGGAGACCTTTGCTGTTAAATGACTAATTCAGTCCACTGAGTTATTTTTATCTCTAAAACTCTACCTTAGCAATCATTTTCATACAAAAAGACCTATTACTTCTTATTTTCAGGATTTTTTTAATGTGTATATTTAAAATCTCATGAATATTCTGAGGGTTTCACATGTGGAGGTCAGCAAGGGACTGTGCTAGCATTGCCCTCTTTAATATGGATATTAGCCACTGGTGGTTGGGGAGATTGCTAAGTGTACAGAATAAGCAATTTGCTGAAGCCACAACTCTCTGCTTCCCTGCCATCAAATGTAGATGAAACAGAGTTTTTCTTTACCCTGCAAAACAGACTCTCTCTGAGACTGGAAATCAGTCCAGCTAAGGAACAGGTATTAGAAAGCTGCAAAGCAAATGGGAGTGAAAGAAATGCAATGAAAAATAGAAAAACTATATGAGTGTTAGTCAGTTAGCTATACGTTATTTATTCTCTTCAGCATAGGTTTCATTGCAACATTGACGGAATACAAATTGACACAAAATTCATGTAAATTTATGTAAATGCATATATAAATGAGTTGCAGCCCTCAGGCTCCTGGCAAGTTGCCACAGTGGCTCTGAGCAGAGCAGAGACTTTGCACCACTGTAGTACTCTGAGAGGTGCTATTGTGAATTAGAGTGTGGTTTTCTGAGAAACATTAGTAGCTTTATCAGTTTCTACATGGAGTTTGCCAGGGGCGAAAGAAATACCACTTTGTGAACTTTTGGCTTCTTATCTGAGGTAGTAATAGCACTGAGCCTAGAAATAGCTCACGTGTGACCATTACAAACTTTCACTTTCTCAGCAGAGTTTATAGTTACTGTGAGACAGAAAAACTCAGCTCATGAACATGATAAACTTCACTGGCATTTCTTTGGAATCTGTAATAGCCATGAACTCAGAAATAGCTGGTTCATGACCATTATAAACTCCTTTGGCTTTTCAGTGGAGACTTTCTAATAGCCATGAGCACAGAAATAGCTGGTTCACAACCATTAAGATCTTTGTCAACATGTCCATTGGGAATATAATGGTTGTAAGACCAGGAACAGCTAGTTCACAGTTTTCACACTTTTTTTTTTTTTTACTTTTTCATACTGAAACACAGCCATGTAGCCAATAATTTGCCAGTAACAAATACCGCCATCATAGAAGCTTACTTAGCCATTCAGGGATAATGCAACAGAATAAAATATAATACATTAAGGTAAATGGCGGGACTAGATTTAGGCAGCTTTCCAAAGCTTATGGCTTATATCTGATGATTTTTCTATCTGTCTGTCGTGGTATTTGTCCCCAGTGGATTGGCATTCATGGAATCCAATCCCATCTCCATTCACAAGGGGAAAGGACAGCCCACAGGAGGTGTCACAGACAATAACAAGAGAAAGGATGGGGTACTGAAAGTGTGATGGACTGTTCAGGGAGCCAGCTCTTCTTATTCTTCCGTATAAAGGATCTCAGGATTAACATGGCACCTCTACGGCCTGTCTACAAAAATTCCTGTAGCCAGGTTTACAATGGTACTTGCTGGATTTTTCTGAAGATATGTTGAGTCTAGCTGGTTGTTTGTTGACCATATAGCCAGATTAAGATAGCTGATAGTCTGCATTCAGACCCCTACCTCATCCCTTAACAACTTACATGCATAGACTATGTTCAGCCAGGGCATAACTGAAAGGTAATCTGCTCATGGCCCTCTTGAACCTCCACAAAACACTTGATCTCTGCAAAAGAGTCTCCTTCCCTTCAGAAGTCTTCTGGAGCAAGTGTGGGTGGCCTTCAGGGTCCTCACAGGTCCTTTGCAAGAAACTGCATATTTACAGATGCCTACGTGACAACTGAGTATCATTTGGAGGTTTCTACCAAAGGAATAAAAATATAACAGGACCTAACTTCTAAATCTCAAAATAGAAAGGAAAGATTGAAATACTTTTCCTTTGTGACCCTCCTGGGTGCCTCTGGCTCCACACCTTTTCCTTCAAATTTCCATATGTGACCCCCTTGTCACTGATCTCCCAGGTCTCCCATCTAAAAACACTTCTATTATCAGCAGAGAAGATTTTCTGGGGGCTGAAAGTCTTTTCTCTTAATAGGGCTGAGAGGGGGCAACAAGGCATAAAGGTACTGGTGGCACAGGGGGAAGCATTTAAGTATTTATATGCTCGTCTCCTCACTACTTTGGGGAATGTATTATTTCTTTTAATAAGAAGTGTTTGTGCAAATCAGCCCCTCTGAGGCCATGGAGTTGTAGTCTTGGGACCTAATTCTGTTCCCACCGAAGTCAGCAGCCAAATCTCTATTGCTTACAAACGAAGCAGCCCTGGGTTCTTTGGTGTTTTCTCTATATTTCCCTCTAAGAAATTGTTTTCTTTAAAGCTCTGACATCACATGATGCAATCCACTGTAAAAATGATGCTCATGGTGCATATAGATGTACAGAAATGGAGGAGTGATTTTTCAGTGACAATGATAATTCTCTGTGGCACGGCAAGCATGGGAGCTGAATCATTGCAGGATAGAAAGCCTCTGGAAGCGTGTACTAACACAACAGGCTTCAGAGAAGAAATTGTGTTCCAGCAAGTAAACGTAAGAGGAATCAAGCATTTTAATTAATTTTAACTGAATTTTCACTGTTTAAAAATCCCCAGCCTTTGGGAAGGAAAATGACAGATGGGGCTTTCAAGGAGGTTACAGGACGGAATAAAAGATTGAATGGGCAAACTGGCAGGAAAACAATAAGAGAAAGAGATGCCAAAGAGTGTTGTTATGGTGGTGCTGGGAAAGGACATGAGTCCCAAGAGAAGAGAGGAGGCGATCAAGGGCCTGATCCTACAACTCTGTATTTGCTTATGTGAATGATCTCATTGATCTTAGCTGGACTCTGTGCCTGGGAAACTATTTGTGGAATCAGATCACAGACTGTTAGAAAGCAAATGCTACCTCACTCATTGCCTAACCTGCAAACATTTAGCCAGAGGGACAGATCAGGGGGTGGAGAGAGGACGAGGAGGAGAAAAGGAAGAGGACGAGGAGGTGATAGAGTAAGAAGAGAAAACAACACAGCAGGAAAGACTTTGCTCTAGTGTTAGCAGAGCGATGTCACGGATGCCATCTTGCCACCCCTTGATCTGAAAGAAAGGGGAGATCCAGGTATTTAAGACTGTATTTTGAAAATTAAATGCAGTTCCTGGGTTGAGATTTACTTCACCCAAGGCTTAGCTCAAGGAAAATTCTGAAAATAGAGTTATGAAAACCCTCAAAAAATAAGAAATGTTGATACAACTATATCTAGTCTGGTGCAAAAGCCATATCCTACGGCTAGATATATCATGCTAGGCTATGATGTATGATGAAACTGCTAAAAAATAAATATCTACTGAAGAAATAAAACTGTCAAAGTAAAAATTTTGTGTTAAATATTCATTTATTGCATTTTCCTTGTACTCGTTACAGTACCTGCACAGTTCCAAATTCTAAAAATGTATTTGAATGCCTGATTCCTACTGAAACCAGTAGGAGTTAAGCACTTAAACGTCTTTGAGGGCTTGAGTTCTAGTTCACTGGTATTATAAATTTAACAGTGCTCTACCTATTTTCTCCTAATGATGCTTCATCCAGTTTCTGATTGTTTATTTTGTTTCACAGCACTGGTAGCACATTAATAATAGATATTTATATAGAGGAGCTATCAAGAATGTTTTCCAGTGAAAAAGATTTTCGCTTCCAAAAGCTTTGGACTGAGTAATAAGTTACACACACATTAGTTACTGCAAAAAATGGTATTTATGGCAATTGTATTTTCTCTAGGACCACGGATCTATATCTGTTATTAGGTGCTAAGGTGCTCCTGTTCTTGATGACATAAAAGCTTACTTTACCAGCCTTTAGAGTAAAAGCAAAAGAGTAGATGCAATGCCTTCTATTCTATTGCATAAACTGCTGCTAATCACAGAGCAGCTTAATTGCCACAGTGAGAAAACTGATGCTTTTAGCTGTAGCTTTATAGTCACTGGTGTTTTTCAGAAAAGCTTAGGGAAAGGATTTATGGAAATTTAAAACAAGAATAAAATTAAATATAGGTTTTTCTTTAAAAAATGTGAAAGTTGCTTAACTTCACTATAGGAGCTACTGTGCAAAAATATATCTATTCTGAAGCAATTGCAATCACTTGCTGACATGCAATCAGAAGAAAGGCAGACAGAATAAAACTGTATCACCTGTATGTATCATAAGTCTGTATCATAACTGTATCATAAGTCTGGGAAATCAAAAATATTCACTTCTAATCTTTTCCAAGTTGTTGGCAGGTAGGAAGGTGGACAGAAAAACAGAAAAACACTGGTAGGTGACAGCAATTTCTTTTGAGCTGCTGAGCGGTATAAACTAAGAGAGAAATGCTCAATAATGACATCATGCCAGAGAAGTCTGTCCTTTCACCACCTGAAGCATAGTTTAATCTGTCTAAGGCCATAAGGATCAGATCTATTTTTAGTAAACATAATGCTAAATAACTTTCTTTGCTTTAATTGAGCTCATTGGACTAATCTCTAGAGATAGGAGGTCAAGACACAGTTCCTTAAGAACTATGACTGTAGTAAATATTGATATTATTGGCAACTTTTTTCTAAAATAAACAACTATAATATTATTGATTCTGATCTCTCCCTCCTTTTGCACAAATGTAACTGTAGTTCCGTGGCCTCGTTAGAGTTTCTCCACTTTTATCCCAGCATTGATGAGATCAGAAACAGACTCCATTTCACCATTCTGAGGACAATATCTGGCTTTTCATGATGGTAATATTTTTTTTTAACCAATATTTCTGTGACCAAACTTCTTTCATTAAATATTTAGGGTCATATCAGGAGGTGCAAAATGAAACCCTAAGACATGAGCATCACTAAGTTCCCAGAGCTAGAATCATATATAATAATAACATAATTTCCTGTAATTAATATGAATAATTATTTGAATTTATTTTCCATTATAAGATTTTGACTATTCAGACTCAAGATTGTCTAAGTGTATGAAGTCTGAAAAATGAAAGAATCTAATTTTGACACATTTCTTTCCCTTTAACAAAAATTCTTGTCATGAGGTATTTTTTTCTTAAGCTATATTTTAGAGGCTTTCCCCACCTCAGGTATCTAAACTTCCTTTACTCTTGTCAATAATTAAAATACTTTCCAAAGGCTCTAATAGGGCACTTTCTCATATGTCCTCCAATTTATCAAAGGGTGCCCACCACATAAAAATAGAACAATGCGTACGTACTTGCAAAAGATTCTCTGGGACTAGTAAGCAGGAGTGGGTGCAGGGTAAAGGGATGGTAAGGGATAAGGTAGAGCCACAGTAACAGATCAGTCTGCTGTTTAGTTTCTGTGAAGGTGTGCCCTGGCTTTCAAAGGGAGACGCGGCTCCAGGAGCCCTAGCTGTGGTCAGTATCAACACCACGTTCAGCACCAGCTGGTGGCACAGAGCTGAGCTCCACATTACTGCCACCAGAAGTAGGCACACCAGTAGCATCTCTTTCTTTTCTGTTGCATAAAAGGCAGGACACAGGATGACAAAAGCAATGAGTTATGCATATGCAGAAGAGTTGTCAGACACATTGCAGGTGAGGTGAAGTATAAAACCGTAGATTAGGCCTATAAAGCAAATAAGAAAGTTGCACTTTGATGATCAATAAAGTGACCAACTGTGCAACTATGACAAGTGCTGAGAACATTCACACTTGTTGGTAAAATCTTATTCAGATACCTGAATTGTTGCTGTTCCATACATCTAGAGGGGCCACCGTTGTTGTGGTGACTGGCACCTTCTCAAAGGCTGTTTGGAGATCACTTGTCTAAGCACCAAAGTCTTTTCTGGGACCCAATCCAGCCCCTCCCCACTTGTCCCCTCTTGGCTACTCAGAGGAAGAACTAACAGTCCCCAGGCATTTTTGTTTTTTTAATAGCCAATCAGTTAGACCACTGAGCCCTGTGGCAGGAAATCTGGTATTTTCAGACCCTACTTAATCAATACAGTTATTTGCACTTATTAAAAGAAGCTCATTGTGATGAAATGACAGAGAAAGACTTATGATGAGCAGGAATCTCCACCTCAAATTCAAAATGTCTCATTCTCTGTGTGCTGTATAAATCTGGTGTGTATTTTGGAAATACCTAATATGTGCCAGTTGCAGCTGAAGCTTATAATGTAAATAGGCATAAGAACATTTGGCAGATAACCCAAATTACAGCTTCGCCACTGCAATTTCATTAGAAAACAGATATATTAGAAAACTAATCTGCTAGGAGGTGCAGAACAAACTGACACTTGCCTTTAAGCTCTTACAATGCCTGAATTATAGAATTTATTATTATTATTATTATCTTAACATATTTAAATTAAAGTCAATCAAGTATGTATCTGAACTCTAGAATGAATTATCATCACTGTGTCACTGCCTTGAAATCTGTTAATTATCTAGGAAGGATCCATTTGGAGACTTGCTGCACAGATAGATACGTACCATATGCCTGATCTGAAGACTTTCACCTGTCATTTAAAATAAAATTAATCTCCTGAATATCAATACATGAGTGCAGGGTCATGAATCTGAATGAAATGATTCTAAGGCAAACTCATAATAAAATTAAAATCCAGTTTCTTTTTTCTGGAGGCTAAAATGATAAATAGACTTCGCTGTCAGGTCTGATGTTTGATTTAATCAGTAATAAATAGAGAGCCCAATCACAAAAAGACCAACCAGCTGCCAGCTCAGACTCTGCATTGGTCTAACATCTGTGTGCAGAGTACACCTATTTTTGAGGCAGTTTGCAAAGAAAGTAGCTTATAGGACAAGTGACAAGGAGGGATAGGGAATTAAAGTCTTGTGGAGATCTACAAGTTCTGGGGATATTAGCCACTAGAGAATGACTGGAAAACATCTGCTCTGCAGTGCAGTTTAGGGCATACAACAAGCTAAATATTCAAGGTGAAATCCTGACTCCAGTCAAGTCAGCAGCAAAGGTCCCTTAGACTTTTAAAGGCCAAGATTTTCCCTTATCTCATTATAAGTATCTTTGAGCCCAGCTTTGTAAGATGATGAACACCCAGAAGTAATGACTATTTACAGTGACTGCCAGAGTTATGACTCGATTTCAGTTCAGGCATATGTGTTACATTTCTTCATACCCTATACAAGAGGAGATGCTCTGTACATGTGGGAACAGGTCCTTTATAAACTAGCAGTAAAGCCTGTCTTCACTATCGGGGTATTGTTTAGGTCTCCAGAGAAAGGAACAAAGGGTCAAAGGAAGGAAAATCCCCTGTGCTCATTTCTTCCATCCACCCTCCTCTACACAGGAGCAATGAAAGAAATTCCTTTGTTACCTACAATTTTCCTAAGAATTTTTATTTTGAATTTTCCTTTGACGAAGTGGAAAAGGAACCAACAAGACAATTTACATGGTTGGCTAGTAGTTTCCTAATTAAAAAAAAAAAATTAAAAAAATCATAGGACAGGAGCGCAGTAAGGAACAAGGAAATAAAGCAGCCCAGCAAGGAGTAACAAGCAATAAAACGTTCCTATTGATTTCGTAAAACAGTTCCAATTATTCCTGGAACCTGATTCAGGGATGATTGTGAGTTATGGGAAAGGGAAAAAGGACAAAGTTCTAGTAACAGAAAACAGTTTCAAATATGGTCTTTAGACCCTGGGAGGAAAGAAAAAAAGCAAAGAATATTATGCAAGCTGAGAAATCATGCTTTTTATTTAAAGGAGAAATAAGATGAGTCAATTTCATTCATTGTTTACATCCCTGGCTAACAGGACTCTATAGATATTAATTCAAGACCACACAGAACCCACTTTCAAAATCCATTAATTTTTTTGACTGCTTTAGAAAATTTCCTAGTAATATTGCCATTTTCTGGTAACTCTCCTGAACAACTTCTTCAAGAAGGTGTCCAAATGGGGTACATTTTTTCTGCATTACTCTCACATCTTTGTCTGTTCTTATTTCCTGAATGTCCAGTCTTATCTGTGTTTGTTATATCTTTATAGCCCTATCTCATCTGGGGATTTATATTCACAAACACAAAAGCTTTCACTTATAACAAGGTGTCTAACACGGAATATTTATAAACACAGGAAGATCGGAGCTAGATTGAACCAAAAAGCAGTAGCAGAACCTGTTTTGACCAGTCACCAGCAAAACAGCAGAACCTCTCTCCCAGCCACCACAAGAGCAGCTTTCTAGCATCTCCTCCCCTACAAAATTACCTCCAGTTACAGACCTTGCTAATATCCAACAGTAAACTAGGTGTCACCCAAAGAAACTAGGTGATATCCATGTGTCCCCCCCATGGTTAATATCTCACTTGCCCAACAACAAAACGTTGATTTTATTACATTTCTGCACGGAGTTGGCTAACGTGGCCTGGTAATTCTGTGGTAAAAACACACTGCTCTGTCAGCGGCGACAGCCTTAGTGTTTTATGCTGTTTCCCATCACAGCAGCATCTAAGCGTTCTCCTTGTCAAATCAGTCACATTAGGAAAATAAATTTCCTGTGAACCACACAGTTGCAGCCGCTTTTTTTTTTTTCTCCTTGCTTTGAAGTTTTGATAGCACATACTTTATATCTTTGCTAGCTTGTGGTGATGACTTGCATGTTTCTTGGGGTTTGAAAAATCAGTCTTCATAGCCCAAGAATGCCCACAATAGTTCAAAGCCGCAGATCATACGTATCTTTGGAAATAGCCAAAGAAATTATTCCAAGAACTTCTAAGATAGATGAAATAACCTTGCAGACATTGGTTTTTTCTGAATTCTACCTAGATAACAGTGAACCTAAAGCATTAGGGTGTGTATCTTTGATCTTTTTTAGCCTTTACAATGTCGCTACTGTGGTTCTTTTATTCATAAAAATTACAAATCTTATTATGACTCCTTGGAAGCTCTTGGTTTCTACAAGAAAGTGTTAGACAGACCTGTTTAAATAGACAGAAAATGAATTCTAACCTCCACAGAAGCTTTCCAAAAGAATTTTCCTAAGGTTCAGGTATGGATCAAACTTTAATCTTAACTCGTTTAATAGACCTTAGTATATTGAATAGCGTAAGATAGCATTAGAAATAGTCTGAGATAACAATGTCAATACCAGCTTAGCAAAGCATGAGTAGCAATTGTAAACAGTGTGTGCCTAGCGTAGCTTTAGTCATGGTAACAAGAAATAAGATGTCTGGAAAGCATCAGTAGTGAGAACATTCAGATTTTTAAAGCTGAATGAGAGCTTTCAATGGGTGAAGGTCAGAAAGCAGCTCTGATTGTAAACAAAGGAGAGTTCTGTCCCCTCTGGCACTGAACCCGTATTCCTGATTAGATTCCCATCTGCACAGGCCCTAAAACCTTCTTGAAATTCAAATGCCGAACTGAGGTTGTTAGGTAGAATGCATACACCTGCAGCAATTTCTAGAATAAATATTTTTCCTTTTTGTTTATTATTCACACAATTACAGATCTAATATGTTCCATATTACAGCTACATATGCTAATAACAACTAGCCTGCACTGTATTGCTCTTTCTTTGCTTATTTAATCATGCATTTATTTTAATCCCTTACTATGAGAATATGGTTCATCTACAGCCAGTTCTTCAAAATATCTTTGTTTCCAGTTATATCTAGGGTTCAGCACAAGCACTCTTTACCAGTGCAATGCTTCAAGACTTTGGTTAGCACTGCTCATTTAAAGAGATTTTATTTGCAGTGATGTTCTATATTTCAAATCATTTTAATAAATTAGAGAAGGAACACTAACTCTTCAGTCCTCCAAAACATGTTCACTGTGGTGATGGCACAGAAAAGTGATAAATAACCTAATATTTAAGGGTGACCACATCCACAGAAAAAAACACCTCGGTGTTTGATTTACCCTCAAATCAACTTTATCCCAAGACAGACATTAAGAAATAGGTACAGAAGTAGATGCAGAAGGAGTTATGGAAAACAACTATTTACTGTGGTTTAAATACTTACAGACTGATTATTTGGTTTAAATTCAAATTTAAATATACAAAAAGGAATAATGATTATGTGTGTCTGTACTTTAGATCCACTCAAAGACATTTTTCTTCTTTGACTCAAATACTGCTAAGGTACTCCCATGCACACTATTCTTAGGACAAAACGCTTATCTCTCACTCTCCGAAGAAAATCTTGTTGAAGGCAAAGACTCCTATTGAGGTCATATTCAAACTCAAACCTTTACCCCACCACAGGTACCTGTGATTTGCAATTTAGTCAATCAGAGTGATAATTTCGACACTTCTCCTGAAGGGTTATTCACCCTCCCAATCTAACTTTGAGACTTATTAAGGCCTTTACAGATAGCAAGGTGGAGTCATCTCTCCATAAACAGAAACTTGCTGAGAACTATTCCTGGATTTAATATAAACAAGTCATTAACCCCATGGTGAGACAGTGTTCCCTCCTCCCTGGTGTTCAAAGAATTCAGCTCTCAGTGTATATACACTTTACAAACAAGAACTTGTATTTCTTGTAAACATCTAATCTGTCAGTTGTATTTTATTCAAAGATATAAATTACAGCGTGAGGTGGCTCATTGCGTGTTGCTGATTGAGCAAAGAACTCATAGGAGATAGTAGGTTTGAAGGTTTCCTTAGTCTGGACTTTGGAGAATATCATACTGTACTTCACATTCTCCTATGCCAAGCAATCATGGCTATGATGATGAGCACTTCTTTCATTCCAAACCTAGAATCATAGAATCATCTAGGTTGGAAAAGACCCTTGGGATCATCGAGTCCAATCATCTACCCTACTCTACAAAGTTCTTCCCTACACCATATCCCCCACCACATCTAAACGACTCTTAAACTCACCCAAGGATGGTGACTCAACCACCTCCCTGGGCAGCCTAAGAAAATGTTCTTTATTCTGTATTTTTAAAGTACAGGTTCAGTCAGGTGTAACAAGTAAGGCCCACAAGCTCCCACAACAAAATTACTTCTTTGTTAAAGTCAGACCCCAGGAAAGGCTGAACTGTTCCAAGCTGGCACCAGTTCTCAATTTATATGATCAAAGCTGAAAACACAGCTGTCACCTTGATGTCCGTTGTTGTCAGTGTAAAAATTTGTACTCACATCAGTGGTTAGAGGTTCTGCTTCATCTGTTCCTGAACATTACCCAGTTGTGTTCACTGCAGCCTTTACTGAAAAAAAAAAACCTAAATCCATGTAACTTAGACATTAATTTTCTCTAATGGCAAAGCAATGTAAAATAGTTTGTTGGACACTTGGTTCCTTTCCTTGCAAACTCACCTGGTTCACTGCCGCAGCTCAGTGCCCTCCAACTCTGCCAACTAGACAGGGTTGCAGGGCTGCTTTGGGCTGCTTTGGACTGCTTTGGACTGCTTTGGACTATGCTCTGATCACAGTCACCAGCAGGATCAGAGGGATTTATTTTTAAAAAAAAAAAAACTACTTTTGAAGTGGGATTTTGACCATTTCAATGATCCAGTTTGCAACATATCCCTACAAATAGTTGTATCAGCACAGCTAAGAAAGTAGTAGGAGAAATATAGCAGAGAGTGGGCACAGGTGGAGGAATAGGAAAAATCAGAATCTCTTAAACTGGCTTTGCTGATGGGAAAAATGTTACTGGGATAAAGTTTTCAGGGTATGGCTTTGTTCAGCAGGATGAGCCAAGTAACTGTTTTGCTGCAGGAAAAAGAGAAAGCCTGCACTCCCTCGCCATGTGTGGACACCCACGTCTGCCACTTAGCTTGTGCCAGCTGTGCTGTTTGTCCGCTAGCAGAGAGGGACAACCAAGAAGTTTGGTGAATTCAGTTCACTAAAATGATACTAAAACTCAGTGAAACAAAATAAGTAGGGTTGTTGAGTTTGTTTTGGTTTTTTTCCAACTGAGGGACTTAGCTTAAAGAGGATGAGAAGGGAATTATGGTTATGAGTGGGAAAAGAAATGAGATGTGGGAAAGAGTCAGGGCATAAAAAGAAAGAAGTGGAGAAAGAAAAGGGTGAAATGAGGTCTGCCCCTTCATGGGTAGCACTTATTCATTTGGCTCAGCTGCATCAGGAAAATTTGCCATTATTCTCTGTGAAAATAGCAGCACTAATAGGAAGATAACCACTGCAACCAATAAAAATTTTTCACATGCAATGAGGCTTTTTGTTATAAAGACAGAAATGGAGCATCATTAGTAAGCAGAACCCCTCTGTGTATGTTATTTTCACAGATATGTGTGTTCACACTGCTGGCACTTCAGCAGGTGGAGATGAGAGGCTGCAACCCAAGCTGGCCAGGCTGAACTTTGGAGCAGGGGATGCAACAAAGCTGTATATGTGTCCATCGTCTGACATAATTTTTAAATCTGTCTGAGAGGCAACTTTATGATATTGAGCCATCCTTCAGGGACTCATCTTCCTTCCAGAACTTCCCAGCATGCAACCTGCATTGCCTTCAACTCCTCCTAACCTCCTTTTAAACCAGCAGCATTTGTTGCATGTGGCTCTGAAGCAAGAGGAAATAGCAGGATGCCATTGCCAGAAATCACTGCAATGCTGCTGTTTGGACAGGTTTTGTCTCCTTTGCATTATTTACACAATTCAAAATAAAGATAGACCAGGCTCTTTCCTTTGCAATAGTAACAGCTTTGCATAGGAAAAAGGAGCAAGAAGCCTGAAATTACTGAATTCTCACTGGTAAGATGATAAGATGTTATCACTGATAAGTTATTAAAATTCCTGTCTGATACATGCCTGCCATTACATGAAAACACAGTTCTTTCTGATTTTTGCCATTTTCATAGAAGAGACTTTTTTTTTTTTCCATTGGCATGCTCCATTTTTGTACTGTGTTGCATTGCAGTTAACCCCTGATGGAGCAAACAGTAGTCAAACACACAGTAATTTAGCATGGGGTTAAGAAACCCAAAACACATGACAGAATCCAGGCAGCCTGAGAAATGAAATGGAAGCTTTGTTTCCACAAGGAAACAAGGTAAACAGCAGCAGGGCCAGCAAATTACTCTGTCCTTTAGTATGACCGTGCAAAATAGCTTTACCTATTGGCAAAATTGCGCATGGGTCTGGAGTTCCTTGCCTACAGCTTATTAATGATAAATCCAGAAGTCATTCCCTAAAGCACTGCCTCATCCTGCCATTGGGCTTGATTCTGAGAGCATCACCTAGTTTTCTACTGACCTCTTTGAACTTTGGGTACTCAGCACTTTTCTGAGCAGAGCCATAAGCTGGATAATGTTCAATGGTTTTGCTGCAAACAAGTCTGCCTTCTCGTGGACCATTATTATTATTATTATTATTATTATTGTTATTGTTGTTGTTATTATTATTAGCCTGGATCCTTTTAAAAGATCATTTTCTCCCTGGAAAAAGTAAACAAACCTTAATAATTTCCTCTGTTGGGAAAAATTTCTTCACTCTCTTTCTTTTGTCAGCATGCATCTGATTGCTGCTGTGGCTGACACCGATAGCCTTTGCTCTGTTTACTTTAAAGAATAAGCCACTGCTGTTTGATTTAGTTTTTCATTTTTAATGCATAAGCCCTGTCTTGATTCTGCATTCCAGAGAAAAGAAACCAGAGTTTCTTTAAATATCATGCAGGGTGCCTCTAAAGACAGAGTTGTAAATGTAAATCTCCCTAGCAAATTTATATCACTGAGATTTATAGGGAGGATGGGGGAAATCCAAACATGGGAGCAGCAAGTTCCCCTGGCAGCATTAATGTGACAGGTGTACCTCAGCCCAGCCAGTCACTTTTCATTTAACTGTCAGTACACTTGCTTAATGCTTCTAGCTGCATTGCACCAGTATAGCTTTTTATTCTAAAGGTCAGCCACCCACACCAAAGTTCAAAAAGACAGTTAATGCAAACAAAAAATTACATCAAAGATAAATTTCATCAGACCTGACTTGAACTAGCTAAGCAAGATGAGATTCATTAAGACGCAGGTTCCAAATTTTACAGAAAAAATTTGTGTCAGAGCCAAATGAACCACAAAATGAATAAGATATAAAAAGCTGTATTCTTCCTTATGCTTTTACCTGTTTAAAGTACTCAGGCTATCACAGTTACACAAGGAGGAATTCGTATATTTGTATACTTAAAGAAAAAGCACCGAAGAACAGGACTTAACATTTCATTCTTAAGGGAGAAATAAGGACCCTGATCTTCTCTCAGGAAACTCTGTGCAGTTGATTAAGGTGGCTAGAAACTGGTTTTAAATTATCGACTATGAATCCCCAATTCCAAGTCCCCCATCTCGAAGGCAGTCTCCAAGGCATTGTACTGGAGGTGCCTAATGAAGATGTGACAGCTGCTCTAGCATTAAATATCAAGTGAGCGATGATCAATCCAGAGCCCTGCTGTCTGAGGCTGCCAGATCCTTCCCCCGTATCACTGAGAGAGGCAGAAAATGAGCTGCAATGACTAAGTTAGACACCAGTAGAAGATGTCTCTGTACAGTTCACATATAGCCAGTCTAGAAGGAAAAAAATATCCTTTCTCTTTTCTTTCCTTTCCTTTCTCATCGCTGGAAGGAGGGAGCACAACAGCACTTTCCAAAATCCCAAAATCTGAGGATCTCACTAGGTGGGAATATTCCTTCTCTGGCCAAATTGCCTACTTTTTATGCTGCCAGATGAACAAAGCAGCCACTATGTCCAAGAAGACTGGAAACAGGGTAACAAATGTGAAATTAAATAGATTTTTGGTTTGGTTTGGTTTTGTACAGGACCAAAATACGGCAACAGCTGCTCAAGATGTAAACACAGTCCTGTTTAACATGGAAACCACTTATACAAGTTGTTTGAATTGGCTGATCCTCAGCAAGGGAAAGAAGATGTTTATATAAATCCTACACTTCATCCCAGATAACAGCATAGCGACATCTTAATCCAAATGACACCGAGCTTGATCTTTCAGTCTCTTTATGTGAAGACTTTCTGACGATTTTCCTGCATCAGAAACAGGTTACTCATCAATTTCTAAGTGCGGTCATCTGATGCAAATATTTACAGTTTTTCATCAGGCAGCTCCAGTCCTTGGGCCTCTTAGCTGATTTTGTGATACCCTGCCCGCACCGTGATTCCTGGAAACACCTCTAGGGATCTACAGTGATCCCTGGCACTTATCTGACTATGGTAAAAAGAACAGATTTTCAGGTGGACTTTAATGTTTATGCAGTCATTTACAATTCCAGAAAGTAGGCATTGCAAACTGTCCTTCCAAAGATGAGAAGAACGGTCTGAACAAACCTGAATATCTAACTCAGCCACTTCGAACATGGGGAACTGGTCTCTGGCTCAGGACTCACCATATCTGATCTTCAAACCTTTCAGGCTCTTTTATATACCACAAAGCAGGAAAAACAAACAAACAAAAACTCAATTTTTTTTCTTGTCTTTTTTTAGTCTAGAACCAGGATTAGTGGTCATCTTTTTTCTTTTTTTTTTCCTGGGGTAAAAAATTACAGCTGCAATGTGCTTAATTTTTCATGTTTTGTGAAAATAAATAAAAAAAATAGATTCCAGTTGGAAGCTTGGCTTTGAGGAATTTATTGGTTTTCTTCTTGTGGCATGTCAAATGATGTGAAATTTTGCTATCAACGGAAAAGTCATTTCAAGTGAAAAGCAACTTTTAGCACAAAAATTTCATCAGTTCCCTTTTGCATGCAGATCTTCAGAAGGTTTATACAAAAATTCTGTGCATTTCAAGGTGCATTCATACTTCTTCACCTCCTTCAATAAGGCTATTGCAGAGGCTTAACTTTAAGTGTTTGTTCAAGTGTTTTGCTGCAGAGGAGCCTCTGAGACCTTGATGGCATGAGGCATTGTTGTGGTGATTTCAGACCTCGAGGCAGGAAGCAAATTGCACATGTGGCATCTTGCGAAGGACAGAAAATAACACTGGCTTTTTCGGAAAATATAAAAGCGGCTTTTCCTTGGATTCTAAATGGACAAATTAATGGTCATTGGCAAAGGCAAGGAGAGAACAAGAAAAATGATAGAGAAAGTGAATAACGGAAGAATAGATGTCTTTCTTCCTACAGGCTTTACTGAAATGCTTTCAAACAATTGCCTTTGGATCAAGAAGAATTCCTGAATGATTTTGCAAAACAAAGTAGAACTGCAAATGAAAGCAACACTCCGACAATCAAAGGAGATGTTTCCCAACTCAAATATAGTAAAACAAAAGGTCAGGGGTGGGGGGTGGGGGTGGGAACAGGGGGAATGCGTGACTCTTTAAAAGAAAAGAAATAGAAAGAGGTTTTTAGAGGGCTGGAAATAGCTGCAAAGATGGGAAAGCACTTTGATTTCCTGACGTTTGGGTGGTACATCTGCATTCCCAATGTTTCACAACCCTAACATTGACTGGTGTGGTTTGTAAGAGAATTTGTTTTCATCCTACTATCAATACATACACATATCAATAGAAGTGTTTTCCTCCAACCTAAGATATCCATATGTCTTATTGAACAAAACCAGAGGGCAAAACCAGTCTCCCATTGCTGTACCATCCACCTAGAGCTGTCTACAGAAACGCAAGACTGTTTGCGATGCCTTCAAACATATCCCCTCCAAGCACCTGAGATGCCTGCACTTCAGCTGAGCTGCACTGGGTACCCTCCTAACCCATCACTCAGCCTGGTTTTGTTAGGGGCTGTCTGCCACCAACACTACATGCTCTTGTGAATGGGGACTCACTTCTTTGTTACTTTCTTAAACGCTTACCAAGCCCATAATACCCATGGTCCATGCCTACATGTGGATTGGATTTTTATAAGCTGTGCTTAGCCATGGATAAACACTGGTAAAGCCGGCGAGTGCCTGAATCATAACCATCCAAGTACTTGACAAAATGACTTTTACTACAGACCCTCACATTTACTTCATTTTCCTTTTGGAGTGGAAGACCATGGGGAAGAACCACTCAGAGAAGGGCACCAGGGAGAGTACCTTTCAGAAGGGCAGTCATTTCTACCGCTCTCTGGTTGTCTCTTGCCCACTCCATACACACAAATACTTCACACCATAGGCTTTGCACTGGGAAACACTCAAGATCCCAGCAGTCATCACTGCAGGGCACTGTCGATTCATAGGGAACACGAAGGTCCCAAAATATTTGTCAAAAAGTGTGCGTTGGTCTGTAATATCTCAGTTTGGAGTGCAAGAAAATGAAGTGCAGCCTGACCCACACTGGAAAAGACTTGCTGCACTCAAGCATTATTATACAAACTTCCACAGAAAACAATAAAAAAGAAATATATTTATTGCCTGTATTCCAGGAAGCTGACTGAATAAGCAATGGATGTTTCTTACCATAGGCCAGAAAAAATTCTCTACCGGAATAAGGTTTTATTCATGGTTTAACTACAGTAATTCAAGAGATCCAGACCTGGCACTCAGAGGCTTTAGTTCCACAAACACTTTGGTCCAGCACTGAGGCCAAAAGAAGCAGTCCCATTCTTCAATCACCTTCATTTTTTTTCTGACTCAACATTGCCCTCTCCCTTGTTCTGGCATTGGAAGATGCATGTCAATGCAGTGGACCAGAGTGGGGAATGGACCCAGATTTGAGCTAGCCAAGCCCCTCTTTCTGGCATAGCTTTCTCCTGGATGGGTTTCCCTGCCCAGCGCAATGTGCAGCTGCATGAAACGTGGCTGTGGCACCAAGGAGAGAATGGCATAGGGTCGAGGGGGGAAGGCACACAGGGGCAAGGAGAAAGCAGGACTGCTTATTCCAGCAGCAGTGGTATCTGCTACCTTAACTTGGCTGTGATTGACCCTGTGGTGTCAGAGTCGTTCTTTCTTACTATAGCCTCCAAATTCACTGACCTGTTTGGGAAGTGCATCCTCCACAGGGCTTTACTGTAAATGGGTAAGAGCGTGTTACTTATACAGAATATTTATTAAAGTGACTGTATACAGCTTACACAAAGAAAGTATACAGAACATGCAGAGTATGCAGCATACATATTACACAGGTTTATAAATGTTTTTAGCTATATTAATGCTGAATATCCAACTTTGGAACACAAAAGGCTGCATTTTACAAACACGGGCACAACAATGTGTGATCCAGAATGGGAAATGGACCTAGGTTATGACTGAGCATTTAGTTCGCCCAAAATCCATGGCTACCAATAGATACAGCCGAACTGCTATTGAAAAACACCTAGTGAAAAATACTTGCCAAAATAATTAGTCTGATTTTAACAAACAGTTTAAACAAAGATTATTTGTTTTTCTCAGCTAAGTTCTGGATAGTGTCTAATAAGGGGAAAAAAAAAAAAAAAAGCAGCAATATTTTTCTAGGACCAAAAAGCAGCAGTTCAGCTGCTGGCAAGAGTCCCTGTAGAGTACACAGAGAAGAGTGAGGCATTAGGGCATGCTATTTTAAAAGGCTGCTTTCATTGACTGGAACTTTATTCACTGGACATTAACACCAGAAGAGTATTTGACTTTTTTTTTTCAGTTCTTAGAACTTTCATATTTCCTAGTACTAGTCAGACTAAATATTAAGTATTTCCTCTGTGACACAGATTGTTCTTCTGTGCTTCTTCCTCTGCCCAAGATGGACTGATCTGTTGACAACCAACTACCTGGACATACACTTGGGTTTACACATTGGTGTCTGAATCTTTCATGATACAGATACTGCCAAACGCCATGTTGCAGGTGGCTTCAGGTGAGAACAAGAGTTTGGTTTCTCCTCATTAACACTTTTGTTTTCCAGACAATGTGACTGGCAGACTTTATTCATGAGTAAAAACTGAAGGGAAGTAACACCATGAGACCTGCACCTCCAGTGCTTTCTCTTCTTCTTCCTATCTCCTTCTCTTTTCTCCCCATACCTCTTTCTTTGTCTCTCTTGGCCCATGGCTTACTGAACTCCCCTCTTCCAATCTGGCCTTCTGCTTTTCTCCTTCTTCTGGAAACATGGCCCACCTTACCCTCACCAGTCCCTCTGTTCCAACAGCCCTGGTCCCCACCAAGACTCATCCTAGCTCCTCACAACTCCCTCCTGGAGAGTGGATCAGTGACGTGGCTGGGCGACAAGCAAGGGCACCCGCTTCCAGTCAGTCCCCATCATAATGATGAGACAAAGACCTTTGAATCTTACGGATTCAAAGGTGCAAGATGGAAGGTGATAAGGGTGGAAAGAGAGGCACTGAAGTGGGCCGTGTGGTTAGTTAGTGCACCACAGCGCAGCAGCATACTGCATGGTGTTGCAAAGGCTACACAAGCACCAGCACCTAATAATTTTGGTATTACTTGATACCGTGTATGTTTAGAGTTGCAGCATGCTGCCTAAGACTTCTGCAAATAGGGGAGGGGGGGGACAAATGTTGCTACTGCTTGGTATTTTTACTGTCTTCTAACTGTTTTTATTTTCCATTGTAGTGAGCGAGTAGAGTGGTTACTGTACAACATAAGGCTGACTATTAACCGACAAGTAGGCACACTAAATCTGCTTCTTGTCCCCTCAGGCAGTGGTCCCTAACTCTTGGCTCAGAGACAACATGTTGAGCACCAGATTCCTCAGCATTACTTGCAGGCACCAGGGAAAGGGGAGTACAGCATCAGACATCACTTGCGGTGCATTACTTCTTCAGTACCTTACCGCAGGTTAGTGGAAATTGGGGTTCTCTGCTTGGGATTAGACATTGGACAAAAGACCTCAGAAAGAGAAAATAACAGAAGGTGGAAGAGGAGTAAGTGATCACAAAAATAATCATGCCCAGTACCTGAAAGCTCATCTTTTCACTACAGCAAGCCCCAAAAAGAAGACTGGCCAATTTTTCGCTTTCAGTGCCTTCCACAAACTCCTTCCTCAGGTTTATTAGAAGAGAGATAGAATCTCTGCACTAGATATAGGCTCCTGGTGCCACACTGCATTTCATGGAATAGCTAGAAACGCCACATCTTTGTTTATAACAAAAAAACACCAAGCAACCAAACAAAAAAATTCTGGAAATATGAAAAAGTCATTCAGATCACACAGAGCTATTCACCTGGTTTGGGATTATTGTTTTCTCCAGTTTATAAAGAATTATTTAAAACATTCTGGAGTTTGAACTAGCCCCACACGTCTATTTATGTTTTAAATCCGAGCAGAACAGAAAATTACCCATGAATTACTAGCTAGGTTGCAGTGTACTACTGTTCCATAGCCACTGATATGGCAAGTTCCCGCTGACCAACTCTGAAGGTATTTCTCTCCTATATTCAAGTATAATAATGATGATGGGAACAGGCTACCTGTTCCTCTGACGTAAAGGGCAGCAGCAGTAATGTCTATTCAGCAGAAATGAAGAGCTGTCCAAGAAAAGAAGACAGATACACACGTTAGCCTCGCAGATAAACTAATCCTAGTCAGCCAGCCTTGAAGTGAAACACACATTTATGGACAGTATTGAGAGCATGCATGTGTCTGACACTCCCCAGGCTTGGATTATAAAGGTTACACACAGATGAGTTAATCCTCTTCACTGCACAACCCGATTGTGGCTAAGAGAGAGATGATCTATCTTAAGAGATCTTATCTTTGAACCTCTACTCTGCATTCAAGAACGCTCCCCAGACAGGGCTAACAATCTTGTATAGATCCCCTACATGGAAGAGGAGGAGAAATGACTGAACTGGCTTCTTGCAGCTATCTCAGTTGGTTCAATGGCTCTCTTCTCAAGTGTAATGAGCTCCCTCAGGTTCACCCTCGTACTCTGATGATGTGTTCTCCTTCCTACTGAGTAACTTTTTAATACCTCGCAAGCTCCATGCGTCTCTTGGTTGTGCTGCGAGCCGAGTACCTGCAGCAGCACAGCTTGCCTTGCAAGTTGCCAAGGCTACCCTGAAAACTCTTCCCTCCTTCTCTCTGCCTCGTGTATCCTTTTCTTGGTGCACAAATGTCAGCAGTTGTAACCTACTGTAGGGAGGCATCTGGCAACGATGGCTGCCACAAAGGAGGAGGCTCTTGCTGAAGATACTCTGCCAGCAGCGTTATGCAGACTCCCCTTCTCAATTCACATTTTCTTGGCACCTACACCCCTGTCTGACTGACTTTTAAATGGGCAAAGAGTCAACCCAACAGATGGGCTGGGTGGCAGGCAACCAAGACGCTATGAATGTACATTGTCTGGGTGTGGAGAGTCAAATTGCCAGTCAGGAATATCCAAGTAGCTGCCCGTCACACAGCTATGTGACGACAGCACAGAGATATGCCCTGAATAGCCAACTTTGAATGTCTTCCGTAACAGCAGCACTCGTAGACAGAAAAAGTACAGTAAAGTGGTGTTGCAGCTGACCACACTTGGGAGGAATCCAGGAAGGAATTGCAATGGAGAGACGAGTCCAGAGGAAGAGCGACTTTCCTCTCATGAAGGGACTGTTGCCAGCCCCCATCATGATACCTTCCGGCATCACAGGAGAAGATTTTTACACAGGGCGAGCCGAGCAGCAGAGATAGCTCATCTTTTGTCTCTCAGGAGCCCTTTAAAATTAGTACAAAAATCTAATTAAATGTTTTTGCTAAACTGCTTGATAATCTTTGGATGGTATGTGGTGGCCTCTGCATGCATGGTGTGAGCAGACTAGCCTAGCAGGTCTAGTTACCAAGGAAACAGGTTTTAAACTTGAAACAAAGGTAGTCAGGATGACAAAGAGATCTTACACTTTTTTGGAACATGTCTCTCTTCTGACGAGAGAATGTGGAAGCTGGCTTTCAAAATCCTCCTCACGGTGGTCACGGGACCGATGGAAAATGCTGTTGCATTGCCGACCCTGACTCACTGATTCAGCAGAAGAGGAAACAGAATAGATAACAAAAGATCATTACGCAGCATCGCCTAACGCTTTACCTTAAAAGAAAGCAAATGGGGGTGTTAATTAGACAAGGACTTCCTTTCTTTAAGGGAGCCGATCAATCACATTTTTCCTGTCCTGAAATGAGGAGATTTTTTTCAACATAAATCTTTTAAGCCTCAGTGCTATGGCTTTATAGGAAGAGGAAATTGATCTCAGCCATTCCCTGGCAGAATGGCGCAGAATGGCACAGAACGCAAAGTGTCTTTCTTCCAGAATGTATTCATTAGTTGCTTCTTTCAATCTGACCTTGAACGCATCTGATTAAATGATTAAAATAATTTCATCCCAAAATGGCGGTTTGTAGGACAAACTCAATTAGGTTCCAGGACTGAGGAATGGAAAAATGTGGGCTATGCTTCTTGCTTTGTATGAGCTACTATGCTTAAATAACCACGTGAAGGGCTATTGTAAGCCCTTGCAATATGCTGGGCATCTGGCCTCCCTGATTCCTCTCCACCTGAGGGGCTCCCCAAGCCCAGGCAGCTGCAGGTTACTGCACACTGCCTGCCACACTGCCCCAGCCACCGCTCCCTTCCCCAAAAGCAGCAACTGTACCTGCACTCCGAGCAGAGTCACTCATTAGCATCTTCTCATTTCACAGTCCCCCCCAGAATACGCAAACTGGCCAGGGAGAGCTTGAAAAATGATTTGGTGCACGTTAACAAAAAGCGAAGGAATTCTGCAACTGTCATTGTCGTTTTATCATTTAAGATCACCCCCAAAAAAGTTACACCCTCTGTAGGATAGTGCAGTGAAAGTTGTGAAATTATTACTTTCTCACCACTTTGTTTGATCAGCCTGTCTGCACCGTCAAAAAGCTGAATCTGATTTCTCTGCTAAAATAGCACCACCACTTTTGGCAGCAGGGTAATATTAATGCAGATTGAGATCTTCAGCATTGTTTCTTTTAAATTCCTCAGGTAATCTTACCTTGGCATTATAGAAATACAGGGCTTCATTTGCTAATGTTCACTCTGAATTTAGTCCTTTTGCAGGGCAATCCATGCTAGCAGTGGTGGTTATATGACATAAATATACCCTTTTAAACAAAGGTAAGAAAATTACAGTGGGTTTTAATATGATGCTCAGTTATAACTAAGCAATTCTATTGACTTCAGTGGGGCTGCATAAAATAACTGTTAGCAAAACTTGGCTTTGAAACTTTAAAAAAAAAAAAAAGAAGAAAAGAAATCCTTAAACCACAAACAGTATGTGGTTCATTTTGCAAACAATTACTTAACTCACCAATATATCAATGATAAAAACAAACCTCCCCCATTCCCCAGCCAACAAAAAAAAAAAAGGACTAGGAAAGCAAAATTGCCTACGCAGGGTAAACGACACACAAATAAACTAGAACAGGAAAAACATACTAATGAATCTTCTTTTAAGAGGTAAACAAAATGCTGGCTTCTCGCCAGGGAGGCATGCATCGAAATCAGGCGGGGGATCCCAGAAAGGGCAGCAGAGCAGCCGACAAAGCCTCTTTAGTGCGGTAAATGAGGCAGACACAATCTGAGCGATGGCTGCGCCACACACACACACCCCCCCAACCCCACGGAGTGGAGGGGTGAGAGGAGGGGTGAGTGGCCTGCCTCGGTAGGGAGAAGCCAAGGCCAGGGGGGGCCTACCAGGGACTGGGTTCCTCCAGCATCTGCCTCGGAGAAGGCGCTGAAATACCTCGAGGGTCCTGCGCTTGCCCTCGCAGCAGGGAGAGCACAATGGCGGAAAGAATCGGCAGAGGCTGAGGCTGATGGTTTGTGACATTCCCCACTGGTGGCGGCTGGTTGGAGCGGGAACAGCTTGAGCGGAGCCGGGCAGATGAGGCATCCATCCCATTAGCTCTCCCCATCCCAGTGGACGGGGAGGCCGGCACCCATGTCTATGCTGCTTCTGTGCCCACCACCGTAAAAGCTCCAGGGTTTCCTGTATGATGATCCACGCCACTACGTGCTTAGCTGGAGGTTTTTATTTCTTCCCTTGAAAGGCTCCTGTAAAACCTGAAATGCAAAAGGCAATATGAAAAGTCTCACTTTTCTTTTTGTTGAGCCAGTCATCTTCCAGAGCGACCTTGCAGACTAATGCAGTGAGACAGGGGTTCAAAAAGAGCTTTGCAGAGTCCTTGCCCTCACTGGGTCTCAGTCACACGGATTAATGTGATGATTTAAATGGATGCACTGAGAGAGGCGCACAGCCAGCAGGTCAGGCTCTGAGGCAGGAAGATGAAGTCTTTGGTGGCTGACAAAAGTTGGAGGTCAGTTTGAAATTTCTGTTTTCATTCAGGGGACAATAGATTTTCGCCTTGCGGATCTTCTGTGCTAGAGGAGAAGTAGAATAGTCACCCACTCACTAGCAAAACAAACCAACCAAACACCACCCTCTAAATACATGCCAGTTGGTACACTGACATCTGTCAAGCTGTATTTGAATGCATACAAAACATGAGGTTTCTTGTATAGTATCAAGTATAATTAGGCCTTTATCACAGTATCCATTGATGAAAAGGGAGTGCTGCTTCGTCAGAAGAGGAGAACCGAGGTATTTAGCCGAACACTGTGGGAGAACTTCACCCGCAGATGATGCACCTCACACACCAAGAAGGAACATCACACATCAAATTGAGGACAATCAGAGTATAAAAGGACAGAATTCCTGGAGCTTATAATTTGTAGCAGGGCAGGCAGTTCAATGACTGGAGAGTCTAAAGGCAAGTCCAAACACAAATGAGGTTCTTCTGACCAAGACACCTGCAAGTCTCTCCTAATCTGCATGTCTGTAAATAAAGAATGAAGACCACAGATATAACCTGGCAATGGAATTCTCCAGGTACATCACATAACAAGTGTGCTTGTTAAACAACAAAAGAGCAGGTTTCCAAAATGAAAATTATGTTGTCTTGAATTTCTTTGCAGTACTGCTTTTCTGGTTTTGAAGGCATTGGACTACAGCTGCTCAATTCCAAATCTCATTTTCTTTATTCCTTTAGAACAGAAAAATCCTGGGGTCTGTTACCTTCTGAGAAATACAGACAAAGTCAATAAAGTAATTAAATGTTTATATTGTCCAAGTATTTCCTGTGAAATAGTAAAACCATTATTTGATTAAAATAATATAGAATCCAGCACCAGGATATTAATCATGCTACATCAAAGGCAGAGAAGGAAAATATTGTTCCTCTTTTGTCAAGTCTGTTACTAAGAAAAGACTCTACTCAAAGCAGAAACACTTCAATATTTGTTCTTTAGGTAAATAAGATTAAATTTTAACCTTTACTCTTCTGAAACCCTCAGAGAAACATTCATTTATCTGCAGCTGAAATTAATATTGGATTGCTTTATTGATTCATTGGCTAAAGGCACACACTAGCCATTGAAATTCCTCTCTGCTTGCATTGACACATTGAACAGGAACAAAAATAAATGTCATTTAAAAGCAGTTTAGCCTTGAGAAAATGGGCGCTCATTGTGAGGTTTGGCATTCTAGCAAAAAAAAAAAAAAGTTCTTTGCATATCTTTCTTAAGAATCAAGATATTTATATGGAACAGCTTGATAGACATGTTAAATAACTGACTATGATTACATTTCTTCAAGTACTGCTCAAAGGCAATCTTATACCACAACACAGAAAAGCCTTCAGAGGACATAAGGTTTAAAAAACAAAATATCAAAAATACATAAACAATCTCTCAAACAACTCAGAGTCAGAGCTTCAGTTGCAGTAAATCACCATGAATGCAGTGGTGGCATATTCCTAATCTGCAGCAACTGAGACCAGGCCCGGCGTTTATCTTTGTACACCAGCTTGTGATATTTAGACTGCAAATTGGCAGCAGTTAAAGGGCAATTGGTGGGGACGTTGTAGGTGATACGGGTGATCCTGCTAAGGGCGAGCTTGGTGTGAACTTACTTCCCAGTCCCTGTGTTTATACCCTGATCCCATGGCAAGTGCCAGATAATTTGGGGTAATCGATGCTCCGGAGGGAAGGGGCAAACACCTCACAGTTACCTCTGGGTCAGATTAAGTGAAATGATAGATAGGACAGTGTAGTTGCTGTATCCCTTATTCCTTCTCTATCTCCGTTGCTTGTTTAAGTATATACACGTTTACATGAACCCTGACAGCTTCATGTAGGTTTATCACACAGCTGAGGTAATGGCATAACACCCTACCCCACACTTTCTGGTACTTTTCCAGGATGGTAATACTTGTCTAAAAGGTTTGATGAGAACAGGATGCTTTGTCACGCCGACCAGCTTCATCCCTAATGCCCAAGGAGCGGTGGAAGCCCTGTGTAGGGGCCCGGCTCTGCCCGGAGCCTCCTCGGCGTGGGGGGATTGCCAGTCTTCTGTAACACGTGGGACGGTTCCTCTCCTGATACGTGGTAAGCATTCTCGTCTCCTGACACGAAATGATACTGCCCACAGCTGTCAGAGAAGTCAATCATGCTGCTGCTTTGTTTTTTTGGATTCATCATGTTGAATGAGGAGTTTCATCTGCAGTTGGATAAGAGCACTCGTGAGCAAATCATCTGAGCTTTAATAGTGAGCACCCAGTCTCACCAGTTCCTTTCTCTTCAACATCTGCTTCTAAATCAGGTCAATTGCCAGTAAAGAGCCAATGCTATGAAAATTAACATTTTTTTTTTCTAGGAATTGCTATTCTGTCAAATAGTGTTGTAATTTGTTGTTGCATCACAAACTTAGACTGTACCTTAGAGGCCTCACAGGGATACCTGGGAGACCTTTCCACAGTCACTTTTAGTGTAGAAATTTGTCCCAAAACCCATTATGCCTGAGTGAAGGGAAATTTTTAAAAGGAATTAGAGCATTAGGACATGAATTAACTCTACTGTTTTAAGGTCACTTTTCGCACGAAAACATTCTAGTTGATGGTGTGGCCAATTCATCCCTTTAAACACGTTTCATCATCCAATCTGATATTTTGAATTAAGTGTAGACTTCAGTTCACTTTCTTTGGGAAAATCTAAGTTATATTATCAGCTCTAAGTCTGGACCCTCTTGTGTGGGCATTGGAGTTTGTCTGAGGTAGAACGGTAGACCTGGATGTTCACCTCTGCAATACAGCTTGCTCAGGCTAATGAATGAATGGGGAAGTAATAACTGCATTGTTGGATACACCCACGTTTTCACACAGGATCCTTACTTAATGAGAAGTAAAACTGTTTTTAGGAGCAGTAGCAGAAATTTCAAAGGTTGAGACAGAATAACATATTAATGTTTAATTCCTGTCAAATGCAGGAGTTCAAATTGACTGGTCCATCTGCAGCAAGCGCGTTTCCAAGTAAGGAAATCCTGTTCCTTTATCTAGAACCCCTTGTATTCATATTAATGGCTGTTTCAAGGTGTGTCTAATTCCATTCTCTGCCTCCTCCATTTACAATATGTAAACACAGCCTGATGTTTATATCCGCTTCCTTGTGCAAGAGCTAGTATTTTGGCAGTAGTGCTCCTCACCTTCTAGACATACCTTTTACATGCAGTTTAGCACTTTACTGATGCTTTTTTATGATTGTGTTTATTTCTCACTTTAGGCAGAGGGGAAAAGAGAAGTTGCGGAGTAAATAAATACTGAGGACCAAGTAGACTTTGCAAAAACTTTTTGGCAGCCACATGTTCAACACATGACACTATGTTGCCTAATAGTCTAAAAAAATTTATGAGGCCACGGCTCATATGAAGCAATGTTATGTGTCATATCCATCCCACAGGCCATAGTTTCCCCATCCCTAGTTTAAACATTGTAAAACATATGTTTAGTCTGATATATAGAATAGACACATCAAAATAATAAATAAAAAGAAAAAAAACAGCAGGGATCTATATTTTCAAAAGTGTATGGTGAAATTTTCTGTCCCTATTATTTTGGGAGGCCATTGAGATACTTTAGAGTGAAGTCCTGTTACCAGAAATCAGATTCCCACTAAATGTCACAAATTGTACCCTTAAATTAGAAATACCTATCATCAACTGTAAGTTAATAATTTAGGGCTCCTAAAAAGCAAATAACCCATTTGATAAATATAACCTCTGTTTGCAGACCCTTTCAGAGACTCTTGTCCCCCAGGTAAAAGCCAGGTGCAAGTCAGGCGAGTTTTGTAGTGTATCTTCATGTCTCTGCAAGAGCTGGCTGAAGTTCCTGAAGGTGGAAAAGCTATCTGAGAATGACTGAAGCGGTAGTAATATAATGAAAGATCTGGTACGTGATTTGCCTCCCACAGAGCATGAAGGCTTGCATCTCTGGCCAAATCTGGTCCCGTTGCACTATTCAGCAATGGCTCTCCCAAGAGCAGACTTCAGGTTGCATTTCCTCACTCAGAACGCTCACAAATGAGTTCAGAATTAGCATGGCAAAGACCTGAACCCTTTCTTCATCCCATCCTCTTTAAGAACAGAAAGCAAGTTGAATGGTAGGAGTAGGTGTTGAAGAAGGCAACCTGCTTGTCCTGTGTTCATTATTTAAAAAACTATTGAAAGATGATGCCTTTATAGTGGTCTCCAGGCCCACTCTGAACTGGAGAATTTGGGAATGCTTCTAAGCTCCAGGCACAGGTATATACTCAAGGTAACTTCATCAGGTGACACCTGGACACATATCAACCCTTCTCTGAACCCTGTACCACAAAAAGTAAATGAAGGCTCCCAAGAGGGAAGCCTTGGACTGCTTTGAGGTCCTTGAGAAGGATTGTCACTGGATGAGCAACACTCTTGGGTAAGTGCAAAGGTTGCTCTGTTTGGAAGCAGACACCAAACTGTGTCGTGAGCGGGCCGAGTATCCAAATGTTTCCTTTATACTCTGATTATCAGAAATTGAATTCACCAGAGAATGTGGATTTCCAGATGACTTATCAAACAGATTCTTCTTCCATGTTATCACAAGGTACCACTCACACACCCTGTTGCCAGCAGAAAAGGAGAAGATACTTTCGGATAGTTGTATTTCTCCAGAGCAATTTCAAAGACTAAAGCAGTTGCTCTTTCTCTTCAAGGATGTAGGCACTAAGATCCACAATGTCGTATTTTGTGCCCCCTAGCTAAGTCTGCAGCTAAGACAATCAGGACAAATGAGAGAAGGAACTGAATGTTCTTTCTTGAGCAGCATATACATTATCTGTGATTTATGTCTGCACTCTGTGGCTTATACAGACACTCCAGCAACCACAGGATGATCCTACTGCTGCAACAGACAGGATTGTTCTTTTCCGTTCAAGGCACTTTCAGAGAAAGAACCTGAACTTGTGACAATAAGCCAGGTTTTATCCTTTTAAGACAAAGTTGTACGACTATGGACCTTCAGCTATCCCCCAAACACAAGGTACCGATGAAAGTGGTACCACTTAGTGGTAGATGTGTCCAGGAGAATGTAACATTAAACTGAAAGAGGGGAGATTTAGATTAGATACCAGGAAGAAATTCTTTACTGTGAGGGTGGTGAGACACTGGAACAGGTTGCCCAGAGAAGCTGTGGATGCCCCATCCCTGGAAGTGTTCAAGACCAGACTGGATGGGGCTTTGAGCAACCTGGTCTAGTGGGAGGTGTTGCAGGAGGGTTGGAACTTGATGATCCTTAAGGTCCCTTCCAACTCTAACCATTCTATGATTCTAACATACAGATCTCAAGACAAGATTTAACTCCAAATAATTACTTCAAATGTGGTACATAATGTCTCCTCCAGTACCAGCAGGCCTTGCATGTGATCAACAGAGATGTGTCACTCAGACACTCCTCAGCCTAAGCGAAGATCTCAGCAAGACTCCGCTGTGAAAGGGACATCAGGCTTTTGATTAACCTACTGCTGTCATCCCCTGCCCCCTCATCACCCCAATCCCTGTCATGAGTCAGTGACCCTTACACAGGTCATTTACCTGGATGCAAGGAACTCTGAAAAAAGGTCATTTACACAAGTATAAGGGTTGTTCCTGCTGACCAGGAGCTGATCAGGCTACGGTGACCCCATGGTGCTATGACTGTGCCCCGGAGCCCCTGCCCACAAGCCAGCAGATGAAGATCCCTACATAAAGTATTAGGTTTCCATTTACCTTGTACCAGTGTAAGTGACTATACAGCAGGTATAGGGCAAGTCTGTTCCCATCAAATAGGCTGCCAGAAGGATTCCCATAGTCTTCCACTCACTTTTTAAAGTGAAATTAAAAATTAAGACCAGATTCTGTTCCTAGTTATTTCCTCAAATATACAAGCCTTGCCTCTATAATACTGATATTTATATTCTTAAACAACATTTTAAGTTATTTTATTGTTTTTCAGGAGTGTTATATGCGTTAAGAGGAAAGTAGGTAACTGTGCAGAGCAGTGAGATGTACTCAGAGAAAGCGTGTTTCCATTTAAAAGAGAGAATAAACTGATTTTATGTAAACAAGCAGAAAAACCACCCCACCCCTAGAGAAAACAGGCACACAAATACTTTACTCCTTTCATAAATAATGTATTTTATTGCATATGGCTATTAAGGAGAGCATCCATGATCAATACAGACTAAATACAATACACTACTCTAGTTCCATTTATTCTGGTCTCCAGCAGCATCACATTTATCCTTATATACAGCGTGTACATTGGAAGACACAGCAAGATAAGTTAAGTCTCTTGTCATATCACAATAGCAAGAAATATATTTAACATCTTGATATCCAGAAACAATACGTACCCAAAAAGAAAACACTGCTTAATAACTGTTAAGGTTATATAGCAAAAAATATTTTAAATTTAAGGTAAGTCAGGCAAAATGTACAAAGACCCAATATACATTGTGAAGTTTTAGCAAACATAACATTTATACATTTTGGTTCCATTCTGTAAACTAAATTAAGAATGTAAGTATTGCATATGCCTTTGTGAAATATACAGGATAGAGAAGAATTGGCTATATTGTTGTCAAGTTTTTGTTTTGAAGTTGCTGTATGCATTTTAGCCATTTGTTTTAGTTGTGTGACTTCTTAATTGGTACAGAGGGCTACTTCAAAATCGAAGTTCAAATCATTGAATTCAGCAGGTACCACACTCAGTGCTACGGGGGGGTCAGACAGAAAATGTCAAAGGTATTTGTTTTTTTTTTTTAGTTCCAGAGTTAAACAAGCAGCATTTTAGAATGTCTTAGAACCATTTATAGTATTATTATTAAAAAAAAAAACAACAAACCCAAACTCAAACAGATAGATTAGATATTTAAATTGATTTTAGATCTAATATTGTATGAGCCTATGCATTGCTGTGATTTGAGATCCCAAAAATTACACTGAAAAATAAAGTGTGTCATGGGGTAGGGAAGGAATTAGTTTACATTCATCTTTGTCTTGTAATACAATCCTCAGTTCTAAAAATTCAGCATGTAAGCAGGAAGACCGCATTGCCATTCACTATATTTGTAAGACATTGACTCTTGTCTTCCTCAGAAAAAAAAAAATCCCAAAAAGATAATGCATTAAGTACAGGTTCCACCTAGCATGATGATTAAAAAAAAAAAAAAAAAGAAAAGAAAAAAAATCTCACAGAACTCAACTCACTCAAATAACTTAGTAATACTTACATGTCTATCAGAGCAGGCACTGGGGAGGTACCCTTAAAATGTATATGAACTCTTCAACAAATTTATCGAAGGAGAAACAAGGTGGCATGACATTCTGCTAGTCTGGTGCAACAGCTGTATGTGACATTTGTGACAGTAGCCACCACATCACTTGGATTTTCAGGCTACTGGAAATGCGATGCGCAGGTAGCCTCGAAAAGAACTCGGGATGAGTGACTGCAATGGTTCTTCCCTGTAATAATGCCTGCAGCTGCAATGGTGCTTTCCCGGTAGAAGGCAAATATCAGGACTTTCCAAGATGGCAAGATAATACTGTGTAATATTAGCGCTTGAATCTGCCCGATACCCATTATCATCCCTGCATTCCTAGCATGCCTATGTGGATTTTTGGTTACAAGAAACGCAGCTAAGAACAAGGTTAGCTGACAAAAGTGAGCTTCTAAATAGGAGAAAAGGCTTTTGCAATCTGAAGTACCTACATAAACACCTACATAGAGAGGATTAAACAAGTGTGTCAAAGGTACAGAGAGATACCCCCAATACAGTTTGGATGTTTTTAACTTACATTGCTTCAGTTACACATTTTATATTTTTATTTTATTTTTTTTTCTAACTACTCCGAATCCTCTGTCCAAGTCCGATTCACAGAGTTCCATCCCATTTTCGCCGTTTCAGTGCCCTGGTTGGGCTCTGTCTGAGAAGTAAACCCTGCGGCTAGTGATTCACACCCCAGCAGCAGCAGCAGCTGTACGCGTTGCAAGTTCAGTAAGGCTGACGACCGTTCTTGAGAGAGAACTCAGCATAGAGATAAAGGAGGTCCTGTCGTACACCAACACCGCAAATCCGGCTTTACTTTGAACTGAGGTAGGACTGTGGTAGGCTTGAAATTATGCCAGTAAATACCAGATCTTACTGCTTCAGCAGGTGTTACAGAATCCCCTAATATGCCGAAGAATAAATACAGTTCGTCTTTGCAGAAAAAGGAAATAAAGGCATTGGCCGTTAGTTAAAGAGGCCGGCAGAAGAGTTCCTAGGATCTAAAGAGCATCTCCAACTCCTGTCGAAACAGCAGCAAAATGATACCGTAGATGCCATGGACAGGTAATGAGTTAGGCAGGTTGCTTTCCCTTCCTCCCAGATTCGTTGCACAGTTTAGTCCACAACAGCTTGAAAGTTAAGTAACTGTCCGGACCAACAATAACAACAACAACAAAAAGTAAACCTTAAGCAGCTTCAGTTACAAAAAAAAAAAAAAAGAAAACCCCACACGAAAACAAAACAAAACAAAAAAAAAAACCCAAAAAGGTATATGCCGAGCAGCTTCTTTGAATGTTGTACTCTGTTGTTTGAGGTCATGGTGAGAAAATTAACTCCTTCACTCTGAAAAGAAAAATGAAAGAATGTCAATAAAAGCTGAAACACTCCCCCATATTTATGATTTAAACAACACAAAAAAAATCACCATGAAGAGATTATTCAGAATAGGTTTTCATCAAAAAAAAACCAAAATCACCTTGCAATAACTGCTTTTATATTTGTATACATCATAAGGTATTGCAGAGGCAGTAAAGGGAGTACTTCCCGATCCAATACCACCTCCTTATTTTAGAACTTTTTAGCTGTGACTCTTCAGACCTGCAAACCATGGGAGACAGAACCGGCTAGAAAATCTGACACAAATTCCCCCCAGTTCAAGTTGTGACTATCACTGTTTGTGTCAGTGGAAAGGAAAAGGGTTTGCAGAAAGTAGGTACAAACTTCACTGGTGTTTTTTTAGTCAGCTGGGTGTTATTAAAAGCTGTCCATTTCCAGACATTAAAAACAAGTTTATTGAGACTATATTGTCTTTAGGGAAAGAGTCTTCTAAAAACATAAAGTATAGAGAGAACCTTTTACTTCCAGAAGTAAAAAAGTCGGGGGGGAAGAAGGGGAGGTAGGCAAATGGAAGGAATCTTCTCCAGGTTACTGTTTAAAGCGGCTTTAAACAGTCAAGGTAAATTATGCAGTAAAACAGAAATTGATTACAAAGTGACCTATTCTACTTCACAGAATGCCTTTTGTGGTTTTTCACTGCAAAGAATTAATGGACAGTGTGTGTCACTGCCATAAAGGGGCATTATTATATTCAGTAACAATAATTTGTTAATGTGTTCATTAAAAATAAAAAAAAAAAAAAAATCAAAATTTCCTTAGTATGTTGCTTATTGCGTAGATTTTTCCTGTTTGCAATAATATTTGAAAAGCAGCAATGCACAACCAACAGTGATTAAACTACCAAGGCTGTAAATTTTACATGACAAAACACTGACACCTCATTTTGAAAGCTGCTAAGTGGAACATCCCGATACAACATCAGTTCTGCAAAATTACATTCACACTAAGTGCTATTAATAGTGTCTAGTTCATTTAATAGTTTATAGCAACTTTTTTGTTGTATGTTGTTGGCCCCAGGTTTACAAGTTAGATGAAAATTTTAGTCTGAAGTTTTCCTAAAAATTGAAGTTATTTGGAACACTTTGGGAAGTAACTTAGAAAAGTTTGTAAAGAACGCAACCCATCAATTTTGACTGTATGGATACATAAAGTCAGTATTCCTGTATATTTTTAATACCTTAGACACCATAAAACCAAAATAAATTATGTATGAAACCTGGAAGTCAAAGTAAGCATAGTGCTGTTTCAATCTGTGCAAGTTTCAATCCATATAACCAAAAGAAAGACTTTTCCTTCAAGTCTACAGAAAGACAAAGGTTGACATAGTTTGGCATGTAAGTGAGAATTGCTAAATTGCTGTTGAATCTCTAGGAGCTAATATTTATCTAAGGAATAAGCCCTGCTGAAGTCAACTGGAGCCGCTATATGATCAGATACTTAAGATGTTACTTAGGATTTTATTTCATGACACAGCTTGAGACGAATAAATCGCTTGCTAAGACCAAAAGGAAAGCATCTCATTGCCCCCGCTCATTGCCATTTATTTGTTGCCACTTTCCTAATCAGAAACTAAGTCAAATCTACCCACTCGATCTTCAGGAAATGAGCTTTCGTTGTTTGGGCTGGGAGGGTGTTTCAAATTAAGAACCCGAATTGGCTTATGAGGCAATCGAGGGAGCCCCAAAACAGCCATCATCATCATCATCATCCAGTAAGACTGCGGGGGAGAACAAGCAGCAGGATGGATGGCTCTCAGAAGGGAGCAGAGATCCCTCATTTGAGGAAGAGCTGGCTAACAAACGACTTCGTTCTGAGCTTTGCTCAGGGAAGCAGGATGCATCTGCATCATGCAGGCAAACATGGGAATGTTTAAAGATACACGATGACTCTGTGCTGTTGCTTTCCTCCTCCAAATGGAAAGCAACCTGACGACTAAATTTAGGTTCCCAAAAGTCTCCACATGGTAGTGAAACCCAAATACAGTTAAAAAAATAATCCTGTGTTCAGATAGGGAAATTAGAGGAAGATATTTTTGCACATGCAAAGAACACAAACAAGTAGGTTTCCAGAAGTATGTCAGCCCAGGGCAGCCAGCAGGGAGCATTATTAGCAACTGAGTAATCCTGCCGTTGTTCTTACAGCACAACTCATACTTTCCAGCCAAAATTAAACTGGAGCAGGTGAAGTGGCCAACGCTTCAAAGCACTTCCAAACTTGGTTCATAGGGTTTTGTAGGAGGACAATGGGACTATGGGCAGAAGCCTAAGAACCTATGATGCAATAAACATGTCATCCAATGAGTCTATAACACTGACTTATAACTCAAAACCTAACCCAAACATAGTTTTGCAACGTCAGCTTCAAAGGAAGCCTATTTGCAAGAATTAAGTTGCAAGTTCCATGCTAAAGTAAAAAAAAAAAAAATAAAAAGAAAAAAAGAAAAAATTACATTAATATCACTGTTGATTTTTACTTCAGTGATTAGTATCTTTTATTTATTTCAAGTCTCGGGTCAACATTCCACTTACACAGCAAGTCACATCAGCATACACTGTCTCTATCCAGGAGCTAAACAGAATTCCTACAGGACTCTAACATATTCTTTGATAACCTCATTCCCGATGGGCACCCACAAATCAAAACACAAAGTCCAATACTGCTTCAATACTGAAGTTTCCTCTTGATTTTGGGCTTTATTAAGAAAAGCATCCATTATCATTGCTGAGTTTCCAAAACTGAAGTTGTCCAATTCCACTAGTGCTTCTTGGGGAATAAATTGGATAATAAATACACACACGAATTGCTAGGAAACTACCAAATACTCAAAAACTTATTAAATATATATCATGAAGAGAATATAATGGTTAGTCAATTAAAGAAGATCTAGCCTGCTTACTAATTTTCAAAGCCAGTAAGCAATGAATAAAAATTTTCTTAATTCCTAAAAATAATTCTCATCTGCTAACAAGCACATAGGCAGAAAACAGCTATTCATGTGGCTCATGGCAAAACACGTTGCTGGTTTGCCCAAACCAGTAAATTTATTCCACTGGCAGCGCGACCACCAGAGCAGATCAGGCATCGGACGCAGAACCCCCAGCTCCGCCACGGGCTTCTGCCCTGACTCCAGGCAAATCCCTCAGCGCCTTTGTCCCTTTGTTTCCCCTCCCCGTGCTGCCTGCCAAATCGATTAAGGCTCTGATCCCGCTAACTAACTTTTCCTGGAAGAGCGATCCTATTGATACAACCGAGTCTGGAGGTTAACACCATGTACGTCTGCGGGCATCAGGCCAGGCCATTAGACGACGCAGCCCAAGGAACCAAATCCCACCCACAGGGAGATGCTGTTGGCCCCCCTGGCACCCGGGAGGAGATGTGTGGTCCTGGGCGAGGCAGCTGGCCAGCCAGAAAAGGCAAGTGTTCCCCCCGCCAGCAAGGCCTCCCTACCCTCCAGCATCGTGTACTGTACCTGGCTGGGCATCCCGCAGGAGATGGGTTTGCAGGAACCTGCAGGGGTTGTAGCCTGGCACCTCAGCAGCACCTTCCCTACGCCCAGAGCATCAGCAAGGAAGGGAACAGGAAGGCAGGTGGCAGGGGCTGAGTGTGGGTTGGGACAGCGTGGGTCCCGGTGGAGGTAAACCTGTGCCCACTTGGCAACGACAGCGATGGGAGATGGTCTGAACTGCAGTCTCCGAGGGCTTCTTTACGGGAGGGATTGTAGGATGAGCAGACACACACACATTTGTAAGGTCACAAATTTGGCAAAGCATCCCAACGCGAATGCAGCCTGCCCGCTCCCTGGCATGTGCACAGTAGGAGCCAAATCCTGACCTGTCTGTGACTCTTATTAAGCAATTTAATAAATACTATATTTACTATTAAGTACATAGGTAACATTGCTAAAGACAACAGAACAACTCATACTGAGCTATGTCTCTCCACAAGTAATTCCAGGGAATCTGAGCTCTGCTCAGAGGGACTGTTCATACCAAATAAAGCCGAACTCAGCCACCATCACAGGAAAAGGTTTAAATCAGAGCTTAAACATACGCCTTACCAACACTTCGCAGGAAAACCTAAAGTAGTATGCTCTAACAGTTTACAAGGCCCATAAATAATATCCATCCAGAGTAAAATGTTTCCACATTTGATGGGGGAAAAAAAAAAAAGTTAAAACCATGAAATGAAAAAGCCATGTTATTATTATTTTTTTAAACCAGTCGTGGTTGATCATAATTGGAGACATGCTGCCCCAAGTAACTACAATCCTTCAGTATGGTATTCCACTAAGAAACAGTACGTAACGTTATTTAGATACGTCTCTGTTGTTTTATGAATTTAGAAAAGCAAGCATCAGGTCCTCATGACTAATAATAAAAAAAATAAAATCACTCAATGTCTTTAAAGTAGTAAAGTAGGGATTTTGTGGTCACCGTTATATATATTAAAATGTGCTTTATAGTACTTTTAACTCCTGTGTCAAATAGTTAAAAATTATAACATCTTGAATTGCATTAAAATAACCATGGGGAAAGATATCTTCTAAAGTGGGAAACAAAACACTAGCTTATCTGGAAAAAGATGTTGCCTGTCAGCACCTGCAAGTACTTTTTTTTTTTTGTCTCTTTGCATACACACAAGAGGCTAAAATGTTCATCTGAAGGCATAGGCAAATCCCCACAATTTATAATGAGCATATACTTTTATCCAAAGTACTAAAAATCAAAGTAATTTGTATTTGATACCATATATTTACACAACTAGCACTTACAATCTTACACTAGAGTTTAAGCAGCTGAGTCTACAGTAGAAGTACAGATGATGATGAGGGCTATGCATAGTTGATTTCAGAATTTGATGTAATTTGTGTTTCATATAATTTTGTCAGGGTTCTTATAGATTTTGTAGTATGAATAACTAAACATTAAAATGTAATTATGTGGAAAATAAAGGATTAAACTTAAAAATGTCATTATAATGAATTTATAGCTAAAGTGCTGTTCCAGAAATACATTTCTCATATCAATTATAATAAAAATAGGCACTTCAAATTTAAAATTAAGAAACCAGACATGCTCATTTTTCCAGGATTAATTTAATACAGTTGCTATTATATCTCTTAATTTCAGAGCTACAGCCACTGTGTACTATTAAAGAAGTTTGTATAGATGTGATTTAATCCCATGATTAGGGATAAAACCTCAACATCTGAAATTTGTTCAATTATCCTCTCCCTTGCAAGTTGTGTATACAACCATTCAAAACGTTACATGAAATCAAAATCAAGCTGCTTTCTCTGAGCAAACAAAATGCTAGGGGGAAAAAAATAAAAAAGTTTAGTCCTTTTGGCCTTCCACTGGGAGTTTGTAAGAGGGACAGAAACACACAGAGAGAAGCAGATGTGGAAACTCTATAGAAAATTTGCCACTGAAAAGATTAGTCTGTGGCAGCCAGCCAAGGAACCACTCAACAGTTCACATGCATGGGATTTAACCATGGTGGAACAAGAAGTCATGTTCTTGGTGAATGACCATTAACATGCAACTGGAATTGTCCCCCACCTTACAACCATCACATCATTGCTTTACCAGAGCAGATTCAAAACCCAACACTGCAAACGTGGCCTCAAGTAGGCCAGTTGGCTTGATTTTTACAGCTCCTTCCACCACCCCAAGGAGAGAGCACAGACCGAGAGCACTACACAAACTCCAGTGACACCATTTTGCATATAAAGGGAGGGTGGAAGTTTCTTAAGAGGCAGAATTTTTGCAAAACAACATGCTCGCCTTACCCGTGATGAAGGGCGAGGGAGGAAGGGATTGGTGACTAATACACTGAGCTACCTACCAACCCCATCTTCAGAGACACAACAAAACCAACTGAATTAGCAGGTCTGCCCCTACAGCATAGACTAGGCAATACTCAGCAAACTTCTGCCACCCCCAGTGTGTACCTCTACGTCTCTGACCTACTCATCCTAGTCATTCTAGCTCCTTACAGTCAAGAAGAAGAAATGGGCACTCCTAAGCAACAATTCTTCTGCCCTATTTCATGTTAGGCTGAGATGAATAAGAGTTATGAAAGATCTCCAAGTCTGTGAGGTGTATGACTTGCTATTCATCTTAGGAGCAGAGATCATATCCTTCCACACACCTTTACAATTGTTGGGAAGTTTCCTCAGCTGGGATGTCAAAGGCATATCTGTCCCTCTTCTAATATACATCAGTAGTCATTAACAAGGCAACAAGGTCTGACAAGAAAGAAGAGCTCTAGTAAGTAGAGCTTGATATTCTCACACAGCTGCCGACTGAAATGTTATCAATGTTGGTGGACCTATTTTCAGGCAGGTAACAGTCAGGGGGTGGGTGGGGGGAAGTATAATCAAACTTCTGGTTGGATACACAAGAGAGAACCTGACTGCCATTCTAGATACCAATGGTCAATACCAAAGTCCAACAACTTCTTCTGAGCCATTAGGTTATCTCCATCTACATTCCTGAACACAAAATGCTATAATGCTCTCAAAGAGCCTAAAAGCATGCTTTTTCTCTCTGTCTCACTTGGGAGAAAAAGCAATCTTTTCCAGTGATTAAATTGAAGAATTATTCATATTAAAAATTTAAATATTCATGGGAACAGGGATAAGGACTCATGTAAGATGTGGGAAGTCATGTTCACCCTCCCTTTCCATTACAGTGGATATCTAATTATTCCATGAAAACAGCTTCAGTAAGAATGAGAGCACTCTACCAATGACTATATGGCTAAGATGCACTAGGGGTGGGGAGGGCAGAAAGAGGAATGAGATTTTTTTTCAGCCATAAAGGTAGTGGATGCTGGTCAGTCCTGGTCAGCCATGTAAATATTGTGGGCAGGGGAACAGAACCACTTCTTCCAGGCACTCTTTGAAAGCCTGACTGACTGACAAAAGCCTGACAAAAGCCTCCGTCATTGCCAAAAGGGCTTAGGCACCCAATATCAAAAGAGGTTTCAGATTTACAAAGTCTTTATGGAGACTGGAGCATTCCTCCATCCTCGAGTGAGACATTTATCTTCCAGGGAGCAACACGTTTTAAACCACAAGGCTCTCCTCAACTTTCAGAGTCAACTACCCACCTGTTTTGCAAACTGCTTTCAGACTGCTTACCAAGGCGACTGAAACACCCCTGGCATCACATACATTCATTTATGCATCTAACCTGGCATCTAAATGCAACTGGATGGTCACACACTAAACCAGCTGGCTGCTGCGGCTTTTGGACTTTCAAGTTAGGAGATGTGTCCAGAGAGATACTTCTCACAGAAGAGAGACATGAGGAGTGAAGGGAGAGAAAATGAAAGCGGGGAAGGGCTAAGAGGAACAACCTGGCATTCACGGGAGGGTGATCTTTTCCCTACTGCTTTCTCTTGTAGTCACACCCTCACTTAAAACTCCGAGCACCTGGTTGTAGGGTAGAAAAAAAGATTTTAAAGGATGATTTTCAATTTCTGACAATGCTTTTCTAGAAATATTTTGTGTTCTCACTGTTGTCAGTGTGAATCAGTCAGTAGCAGAGGAGTGAGGGAAAGATGAAGCTAGGCAAGCAGTTGCAGATTTCATATTCCATGATGAAAAGACACCACCCCTCCCCAACCTCCTCAAAGCCATTTAATGAAATGAGCAATACAGCACAGAACAGCTGCACTGAAGCTAAAGACTCGTCTCATCCAGTTTCTTCTCTCTTACAGTGGGTTAAAAGCAGCTGCTTAAGCAAGGCTATAAAACCCAAGACAAGCACACGGAGATACTTCTCATCTGGCTTCTAATGATTTACCTATCAAGGACCTCCTGCACTACACCACCCTTCATGGAAACCTTCAGTAGCCTGTAGCTTCACGCCTGAACTACGGGGCGCAAGAAGAATGATTTCCATGATGCTGGTTCTGGAGCTGCCACATGTTAGCTTAATGCCCTCAGTAAAGCTGAAGTCTTACTTCCCATGCACAGTTGAGACTCACGGTCCATATATGATCATGTGTTGTCCTTCCTTTACTCTATATATTGAGACATGCAGCAACAGGAACTGCTATTCCCCCGTATGGACATTTCCTATCTATACCATGAGAGTATGCTCAAAACACAGCATGCCCAAGTATTTCTATACAGCCCCACAAAACTGGGATGAAAAGCCCTGTACAGCTGGCCAACACTTTCTGCGGGATTCTTGGGAGAAGAGAAACTATGCTATGTGTTACCTGAAAAGGTTTCTAATGTTTTGATGGGAAATCACTTGCACTGTGTACATGGACTATGGTAGAGCGAAGAAAGGAAATTCTCTGTGAGAAGAGAAAAAAGTATCCACAGATGTACAGTGTTTTCCAACAGAGGTCACTACCTGATTTTGGCCATTTACTTAAAGTCTGCTCTGTAGGCCAAAAAAGAAGAGAAAAAGATAATACACATAATTTCCTAATAGGTTCTCATTATTTTACACACATAGCTCCTACAATTTATTTTCATTTTAATCATGTTTACACAAAGATTTGTTTTCCTCATACTGCCAGACCACTTCCAAAGCTTTCATGATGAGGGGGAGCTAAAACCAAAGCACAGCCTGACCAGCTCATCACACGTTAGGGACGCGGCTCCCAGCTGCTGCTCAAGCCGTAAGCAGCAGGTTTTCCTCCAAGCAGGGCAAGCTACTCCTCACCACATCACCCCTGAGCACATTCCTTCCCTTTGTTTGCAACACACCTTGGTACTTACTCTGCTTGTGACACCCAGCCACCAGCAATTGCCAGGTTCAGTACGCTGTCACGGACACACTACAGCAAAGATGAGAAACTACCTATTTTCTGTGAATAATTTTTTTTTTTTTAAGCCTTAGAAATATTTTTGCAGGAACATTATTCTGACCATCTGAATTACAAATTTAGCTTATCGCTGGTCAAAAACATTTATAGACCTATTTCTGCTCATTAGTGTATTACAGTTGCTATTTTATAATCATCTATGTGTATTCAGCTATACTCCTTATCAAAACAAAAACAAAGTACATGATTTGTGACTGTTTTCCCTCTACCTAAATCTATTTCTAAGACTGAATTTAAGATACTGAGAAATTGTTACGGCCACACCTGAAATGAGGTGAGTGGGCTGTGCCCATAGCCCTGAAGTCCTGAGCTGTAAGCAAGACTATTATGGGAAGCCACCAGAGAACCCACTGCAGTGCTCAGGGACTCCCTCCCTGCCTGAAGCTGGGTCTCCCCCCTAGATGAGCATCAGGGGACAGGGTGGGGGTTGGGAGACAACGCAAACCTGGGCCTTTGTCTGTCACCTTCCACTCACTCACAAGACGACTGGAGTGTCCATACTATGAACCCAGGGCCTGGCAAATGTCCTGGTCCCACAGTTCAGACATGGGATTTGGGAGACAGATCCTGCCCAGAACCAAAAGAGTTGAGCTGAAACAAATACTTTATAATACCTCCACAGAGAATGATCAAACCATCTTACCCTTTGCTCAGGTACACAGCGGAGCAGGGCTATGATCATCTCACCAGATAATGTTTAGAAACGTACTCCTAGACAGCTCATTAACGATCATGAGCCGAGCTCTCATTAACTTCCTTGGGACTGTGGGCTCACAACCCACAGCTACGCTCGGCACAGCGGATACTGTCTGAAAGCCAGATTCACAAATTTAGCGAGGTGCCCTGTCCCTGTTGGTTTCAACACCTTTGCCCACTTAGCCTTATCACTCTACAGAACCCACTAAGTCTCCTTGAAAACAGCCACTCTTTCCCTAACACAATCCCCCAGCAGACATTTCCTACTATTCCTTCAAAAAACAAACACCCCAGTAATCAAAGTAAAACAATGTCTCAGAGAATGTTACTTGCAGATTTCTTTCTTAGAAACTGGATTGCGTTCTCCCTTGCATCAAATGCATTTCTGATAGACGCTAGAAAAATAGAAAAGATTTTTACGTTGCATTTTTAAAACAAACGGGCACCTGTAACTTCCTGCTCTGAATTTAACCTCGAGATGAATTAGCATTTCTTTCTGAACCTGATATGGATTGTGTTGCACACAGAAGCCAGTATTATGTTAAGACACGGAAGGAGAGGAAGTATTTTTGTCACATGGGCATCATAAATACCATCCACATATCACTCCTGAAGGCTAACTGACATTCCACTTGAAAGCAGAGTCAAAAAGCTTAGCAAACTGTTTAGAAAAGTCCTTTTGGCGGTTAAAGTTTATCTTCTGAGAACACCAGTTTAAACCCTGGAAGTTGGTCATAAAATAACTTGTGATAGCAGAAAGTATATAGAATAATTAACTTCTCTGTCTTACTCATATTTTACTTTCAAGCAAGAAACAGATTGTACTGAATGAATGAGATTGTTCCCAGATACACTGGATGCACCTTGGATCCTCCCCATCCATTTACTGCAGAAATCAAGTGATGCACATCATTTATGTGCAATATTACTAACTCCAGAGCAAGATGCACTTTCTTCTGTAATTACTAAAGCTCTCAGTAAATGTTTACACAAACAGAACTGTACTCTACTGTTTTACCAGTCCTGTTTTTCCCCTGCCTCCCAAGTGCTCTCACACAGGTGCCTTTGTTTTGTTCTGTTTTATGGCTACCCTGATTTGTTGCCAGGTAAATATGTTTATAAGCAACCAATAACACTTAATCTTCTTAACAATGTTTGCTGGTACCTCGTTCAGTATTTTTGAAAAATGCACTTGACTTATAGCAGCGTATCTAATCACATGACTATATAACTGAGGCTGTCATCTTTTTGAAATTGTGTTATGCTGCCAGGACTGCTTCTATAAAACAGATTAAAAAACATCTTGTCACCTAAGATGGGACACTTAAGGAGTTCGGCTGTAGTCCCACGATGCTCAGCAGAGAATTCTCCTTCAGGGAGCCTTTCCAGTACATAAAGCCCTGCCTGTATTTTCTCCCATTGCCAGCATCCCAGCTCTTTAAAGCTGCTTTGGACATCTCAAATAGCTGTGATAAACACTTCAGGAGATCACATGAAGGAACTATAAATTCCTGTAGGATACCATGCAGTTGATGAGACTTTATAAAGCTAAGATGCTGTTCTAGAAGGATGCTCTGTGAAGAATGGAAAATGAAAGATCGCGGACAATGAGCATGAAGAAATAGTTTGCAAAATACCAGTATTTCCCCTGAGGCGTCTGTGCCTTTAAAGCCCAAGTTTGCTTCCAAGTGCTAAGGCCCTGATACCATTGCATATTTCACATATTGTGATTGACCAGGAAATATATTGAAAAGCACTCAGCCAACAGTGCAGCAGCTGCATAGCTAGAGAAAACACAAATCCCTTTTAATTTCACATTTAGTGAACAAGTACAATACATCATCAACTAACTAGAGTACAGTCCAGGTCAGGCAGGAATACTTAGCTACGCCAGCTGATCCACATATGAATTATCAGTCTCATTTCAAGTCCTTCTGCTTAAAATAGACTCCACACAGCAAGTTTGATCTCACAAGCCACAGACCTCTGGAAGTTAGATGTTCCATTTATGCCAAGCATACAGGCTCCCTCTATAGTCAGGGAAGACAGATTTGTGCCAAATCTCCAAGATTGGCTTGGACCAGCCTCTTCAATACTTAAAAGGCACCTGTATCCTTCCAGCGACTACTTGTGGAAGCCAGATCCTTATTTCAAGAGGACTGTTTTTGTAGACTCCTAATAATGTGCAAATGAGGTGTCTACAGACTGGGCCAAACCTCTCAGTTCCACATAAAGCACAAGAACAATGACTATATTTTTAAAAAACCACCATCTATGTGGAAATCTAAAACAGGAACATGGAGCCCTAGGACATACTGGAGACACCTGAGCTGGAATCTGCAACACAGAAGGCATTAAGCAGCTTCACTCAAAACACCTACATTAAAGTCCCCTAAAATTTTGAAGTCCTGTGGTCATCCTGTGGCCTTAGATGAAGATATTTCTGCCTTTTAATTATACTCTTGTGTCCATCAGACCAAAACAGAAGCTCAGCACAGCCGAATTCCACAAAACCTGTTAGGAAAAATAGAAATAAATGTCCTCCTCTGCAATATCCTCCCTCGACTTGCAAATAATCCCATCTTGTCTGTACTAAACAATCCTATCAAAACTTTTCTGCAGCAATCACAAGAGACCTGTTTACAAGGAGGAAAAACCAATCAACCTGAGGCACTAATAAAAGGCACAATTTTGACACTGTCTTCCACTTTGATGCTTCAGCCTCTCCAACTGCCATCAAAAAAGTCTCTTAAGTTAAAAAAAAAAGCAGCCCGAAAAACCAAAAACCGGATTCAATCTATGTTTGAGAGAAGAGCCCACAGATACACTTTCATATACAGCAAGGAAAAGACTTGGGCAAAAGCACTTAACCATTTCCAGAAAACACATATAAAATAAACCCAACACGAACAGGCTGCAAATGACTGGTTCCTTCACATCACAGCTTTCCAAATTACCATCCACAGACTACTTTATACTGTATCAGAGGTCCTTATTTCCAGTAGCTATTATTAATTAAAGTACATTGAAAATATTAATTGAAGTAATTAATTATTACTATTCCAGAAAGATATTATGTGGTCAAAAATGGCCCCAAAAGGGATGCAAGACAATCCATGAGAAAGAATAGAAATGGTTCCAAGCCTCCCTATTAATATCTCATGGCTGCTATGAAGAATCTTGGAAACCTCTGTCACATTAAAAGTTACCACTTTACAGAAGCAGAGGAGAAGTTTAAGAAAGGTGCCACCATATACACTGAGACAAACACACATACTAGGAAAAAAAACCAAAACTCCGGTAGCATCTGATCCAATGAAGAAACAGAATTTCAGACTCAAAAGACAGATGGCAATGCTGTTCATTCCAACAGTTACAGTCATAGCCCCACTATATTATATCCTGTACTAATACGGGTACCACTTATTTCCAATGTTTTTCCTCAACTAAATCATGGAATTTGGACAAGTGTGTCCTGCTCCTGGATTAACTGACAATTACCAAATATAATTCTTTTTAGAATGGTGCTTTTTTAAACTGATGAGACAACAGACTTTTATGTATCATATACACTTTATTCCCTTCTTCCAAGTAAGAATTTGCTTTGCTTGCATCTTATGCAACTAACAAGTTAATGTATTTTGGGAAATGTGAAATTTTTCATTGAAAATGTTAAATGTTTCGTTGACTACAGAAGCAAAATGAAGATCTTACTCAGGTACGCACACATATGCACAGAAACACAGCTATACCAATGAGTAACAGAAACCCATTTCACAGTCCAATAAAACAATGGGTTTACATGATTAAAAAAAAATTAAAACATGGCAAAGAGTAAATTTATCATACAGCTTCAATAAAAGACTTATTTGTCTACTGTTTTGCCAGCTTCAGCAGAACTTAATAGAACTCTGCCTCCAAAGTGGAATGAAAAAGAGTCAGCTGCTCAAGTAGCCCTTTGCAAAATGTAGGGGAAAATGCCTCAAGAAGACAAGCGAAAAAATCAGTACCTGATAAAGGCACTGGGATCTAAAGTAAACTAACAGGAAATACTAAGAACTTCTTCAGAGTTAAGATACTTGACTAAGGACAAGATGTATACACTTCATTCCGCTCAGAGTGGAGAGTGTGAAGTTGTCTCCTGCACATCAGTCCTCAAAAGAACTCACTATTTCCTAGGTACACATTCTGAAGTTCCAGCACCTTTTTTTTTTCCCCTTAAAAAAAACCAAAACAAAACAAATCCCTTCAGCATTCTGCTTTTTTCTATGCTTAATTAAGGAAATGGAGCAAGCTGCACTATACCAATATGGAAATTATTAGTAAAAATCAATACAAGTATTTACTTTGGCAAATACAAGTAGAATACAAGCCTGAACGTACACGACCAAAAATATCATGTAAATAACTCTCAATTTGTTTTTTAAAATAGCATGATTGAAATGTTACCACCTTGTGAAAGCAACAACAGCTAATCCATGACTACAAAGAAAACAGAAAACTTCTACTAAGGAATGAGAGGAATAGAAAAAGTTGCAGTATTTTTTCTTAAGAGAATGGCAAGTTAAAGCTTCCCATGTTCGTGACCACGAAAGTAGACTCAAGACTTATGGAATAATTCAGACTCACAGAAGACTCTCTAAACGACCTCTTGCAAGGACTCCATCAAACAGTAGCGTGGTATCTAAACACCCAACATAGCTCATTCACAGCACAGACCAGCTCCCTCTGCATTCAGGCACGCCAGTGTGACTGTGCTCACTCAAGCTGCAAGATCTAAATCTATTGTTTCCACTTCCTAGCATAGTCAAGTATATATTTGTTAAAATAAAAGTCCATCAATTTATCTCCTGAGGGCTGAATTCTAATTCTACTAAAAATCAGTAACAAAAAAGTCCAGCTATTTCACTACTACCAAGTTCTGACTTCTTTTTTTTTTTTAAAATAACAGATGGACTATCTCACGTTACCATATCTTACAAAGCTTTTAGTTTACTGTCACTTGAATATTCATATTAACAGAAAAAAAAAATATTGAGAGGACCTGGGCCAGAAATCACTTACAGTGCTGAAATACATTGGTGCATTTGTATCTGGAAATCATCCTATTGGCTAACATTCAACAACTGAGTACTACCAATTTATTTATTTAGAACCCATACAATCTACTATTTATTTAAAAATACACCAGTTATGGTTAAAGTTAAAAGCTTATCTTGGCAGCATTTTCATCTGACATTTAAAGATTAAAACAGAACAGTATAAGTTACCTTTCTGTAGATATCCAAAAGAAATAGCTGTTATCCTAGCACTCATTGGAGCATGTTAAAATCTCTCATTGGTGTTTGTGAGAGTAACTGCTAGACTATTGGGATTATGAAGTCATAAATACTAACCATTTTCAGTTTATGGCCAATTCTCTCAAGTATTCTGTGCCTCAGGATCATATATACATGTTTATACCTAACGCTCCTCAACATAGCCATTTCTCTGTAACTGCTGTTAAAGTCACAAGCACTAATTCTGTAACTTCACCATTGAGTGACTTATGTACCCTTGCATTAAGTTATACAAATGTAATTCCAAATCCAAATACACATGTTCAACGTTTTATGCTAGATCAAAACTAATTAGTTATAAATAGTTTTATTATCAAGTGGCTTTTCACAGTTCCACCATCACAGGTCTTTATCAATAGTTTCTATGCAAGATTGTTACAACAAAAGCATAAGTTTTCTTTTTGTTATGTTAAAGAGATATTATTATAGTTACATTTCATTAATTTTGGCAGAAATAATTGCTCAAGACTGAAACCTGTTGCAAAAGATGCAAGTCCACCCTCCTATAAACTTTTCCAAATGTTTATGCTGTAAAAAGGAATGTTACAACACAACTGAGTGCAACTGCCTTACAGAAGAACTTTACCTCCACCTTTCAGATCCAAATCCCATCATTCCCTTGCAAGAAGCCTTCTTTGGCTATCAGGGAAAATATTGGTTAAACACATCACCTAACATTTGGTCTGCCTTTTAAAGTAAACTAAAGCGACTCACAAGAGTTTTGGGGAAAAACAAAACAGTACCAGAGAAACTGTTAAAAAGACTAGAGAAGGAAATTCACATTGTAACTTCTCAATAATTCAAGTACTGGAAAGACCACAGTAGTTGAAGCAGTCAGTCTGGTCATGTAAAGGGGTTTTGCATTAACTAGAAAAAACTGATGAGGTTTGCATCCATTTGTCAATTCTATTAGTAGTATTATTATTATTTTAAAATAATGCTAAAATCTAGCATTATCAATTATAGTAAGTAACAGACTACAGAGAGTTATCTCCATCAGTGAAGGCACACTACACCAGCATCATTATTGTTTCCTTGTTCTCGAGCAACTGCTCAACACCACTCTGTCTCCTATGTAAGAGTTAAGTCTAACTCTCCCCCAAAAGACTGTCATATGTCTTGTTCAATCAATCTTCTGAGTTCCGGTGAGCAAAAGCCTAGATACAAAGGAAAAAAAAAATAATCTTCCAAATTCTCATTCCATACATTAGTTTGACAATGATACCCAATTTAACGAGGTGTTAAACTGGACATTAGGACTGTCTTAAACACTGTTCTTAAATAATAAACAACCTGGGAGGACAAATCTAAAACTACTTAGATCTTATTTCATTGATATGATTTTCCCACTGTTACTGGAATGATTTATTGATTTGTCTTTGACTGAAGAGAAGCAAAGTCCTCTGCCTCAAGCCACACTTACAGTGCTGTTCTCAATCGACTTTAAACAGTCTGTGAAACAGATTTGGAAATTGAGATCAAATGAAACAATGAGTTTCACACCTTATAGTCATCATGGCATGTATCAAACAAATTTTACTAAACCATCACCTGGAAAAGCTTGGAAAATTCTCCCCTGTTCTCTACTGTTTCTGATATCAGCAAGTTTGCTATTTTGGCATTACAGTAAAGCCCCAGTGCCTCCATTTCTGACCCCTTCAAACAAAAACAAGCTGCTCAACAATGTCTAATCCGTGCGTCATGTAATCCTGCTTAATACTCTACAAACTCTGGGTAATATTTGGGTAGTTTTTAAATTTAGCAAAGAACATCCTGGCCTACTTCAAAGATACCCTCGCCTTGGGTAGCATCCCCTAGAAACGTCGCCCACGCTCACTCAAACAAGAAAAGCAAACACACATAAACGCGCAAGAGGAATGAACAAGAGATAAAATAAGAGATCCTGGTCTAATGACATAATAAAAACATATAATATTACAAATCAAATGACTGAAACAGGAATGCATTATGCAAGCACCAAAACACACCACTCCAACAATTAAAAAGACATTCTGACTTTCTAACACCGTTCTGGCCCCATTTACCAGCCCAAGACAGAGGAAGTACATCCGACCCCCCGCTTCCAGCCAGATGCTGCTACAGAGGACTGTGGCATGGCCAGCTAAATCACGCAAAGCCTTCTTCCCATCCACACAGAGCTGTTAAATATAAAGTCGGGTATCGCTCCACCGGAGAAACAGAAAATCCCTTCTTTGAGCCATCGTTCGTTTTCTGCAGCATCATTATCTTAGAAGTGGCTTGCACTGCAAACACTACCAAAGAGGTCTAAATTAAATTCCATTATAATTCTTCAGTATACCACCCTGATTGTCCTTCCTAAGATCTCTCAGACCCTCACTGAAGGACAAATACGTTCCTATTTTGTTTAGGCTGTCAGGCAGACAGTCTCCAATCATTAGCCTCTTGTCAACAGCGATGCTGGGGTAGATTACTAGTGCGTAGTGCTTGTAATGGCAGGTGCATGGCCCTGGGGCTGCCATCTGCCAGGAAGGAAGTGTTCTCCTCTAGGATGCTGAAGAGATTGACAAATAATGTAAACAAAACCCTGAATCACTCCTAATCTATGGAATCAAGCAATTGCATTACTCTTCCACAATATAGATGTTACCAGCAGAGGTGGGGGGCTTACATCTGGGGCTTGGGTTTTTTTTAATTTTTTTTCTCTTAACTACTTCTGTGATTTATTTACTGAGATAAAAAAAAAAAAAGGCAAAAAAACCCCACCACACTCTAAAATAACTTTTATTTAACTGACAGAGGTAAATCTGGATTTGAAAACAAACAAAAAACTATCCTAGTATCTAATATCAAAAAGGTTTACTTTGGAAAGTATTTCCCTACTGTTAACCTGCAATGTACCTTTTTTCCAGAGTGTATTGCCCTTCACTGTGCACAAGAACTGGATTTTTTTTTAATTACTATTTTTGATACTGCTACACACAATTTTGGGCCATCATCACTGATAAAAAAATTGAGAACATCCTTTTTGACAAAAAATTTTTTGAATGTAAAACCCCCTGGATAGTAACAGAACTCCTAGTATTGCCTTTGGTCTTTAAATCGATTTCCAAAGGGATCTCTCACGATCAGATTGAACATCTTTCCTAAGCAGTGCTAGTTTAGTGGCCCATTTCTCACCTCAGCTACCAAGCGACAGTGTAACTCCATGCAAACGTGCATGCACTTACGAGAACAGTCGCTGTGATCATACCTGTTCCTTGGGAAAGTTATTCATTGCTGTCTAACTGGCAACACAGCGGAGATTACACGCTCCTGCTGTCTTTAAGCAAGCCTCAAATGTTACTATGTGTGTTAGCACTTTAACACTCCATCAAGTGTATTTTTCAGGTGAGCCTCTGTAAAGATGTGAGCAATCTTTACATTGATTTTTCTGTGGTTTGGATCAGGCTTATAATACCCAAGCCTTAAAAGCTTGCTTTAAGTACAAACACTAAAAACTTAGGGGATTCATCCTAGCTAAATTAGTGTGGAAACTGCAAACGGAATATAAACCAGTACTCCTGATTTCCACTATAGCTGACAGAGACGGAGAGAAAAATTCCTGCCACTTTCAAAATACAAATCCTTGAAATGCAAGTTCTAAAGGGAGCAGTCACCCTTCCTGGCTCTCTTTACTGCTGCTAGTTCTCGAGAGTGCCCAGTGGACCGACTAGCCCAAGATGCCCACATGGCTGGATAGCTAAAGGCAGTCGAGAGAAACACAAGTGTAGAAAGACAAAGAAAAAGTTTTCCTTTGGAAAGGCTGCGGGAGGAAAACCAGCCTTTTCAACAACAGGCAGCAAGGGGACTACTCAGCTCAACCTGGCTTTTCAAGGCTGCTGCTCTTGACCCCCTACATACATATGCACAAGAACTTCAAAAATAACTACGTGCCGGACAACAGACACACAAACAAAACACATCTGAACTGTGGGGTCACTACACCATCTTCTAAAAACTCAAGGGATGCTACTGATTTCCTGTATACACAGACCTCTTCTAAGCAAATACTGTAAGAAACTACAACACAACAGAGTTGTGAAACCCTCATAATTACACGCCCTAACTTATCAAATCGGTCACTATACTCACTTTAAATTGCTATTACACACACTGTGCCAACAAAATGTTAAAACTTCCACAAACTCTGATGAAGTACATCATGACTAATATACAACACCTACACACAAACAGAGAACATATGGAGGACCAGTACAAAAACATACCACACCTCAACAACTTGGGAAAAAAAAACAACCAACCCCAGATATAGCCTTTTCTTTATGTGTTTATTACTTTTAAAAGAAACACATTCATGGTGCTTTAGAGAAAATCTGATATAAACAGAAAATACCTGCATGTACCTATGTTGCCATTTAACTGCTGAATAGGGGAGAAAGTTAGATTACATACACTAACTCTAGCTTAATTTTTCTGTGGATGCTTGCTGTGTTTCAACTTCTAAACCACTTCAGCATTCCAGTGTAATTAATGCTATTTAAAAATAACAGTAAATCAAGTGTAAAGAAAACCATGTTACTCTCTCCTTATAAAAAAACACCATATAAAACATGTCCTAATACTCTTTCTGTTCAAACATTCCTTTATCCATTTTACTTACAAGCGAACGTTAGTCTCTGTAGCTATCTTGAAAGAAATCAAGTAATCAGAAGCAATCATCAACCTAAGCATTTCCTCTGCCTTGAGCAATGACTGTACTGGTTCATTTTAGAACAAACCCACCATTCAACTTGGTCTATAACAATTTATCTTAAATGACTCAAAGTAACCATGACATTCTTTCTGTGAGCGGTATAGCTAAACATAATTTGAAGTATAAAGCAAAATAAAAGTCTAATAGATGTTACGCATTTTAATATTCTATCTGCTTGTAAAAAGCTGACATCCGTATAATCAACATAATTTAAAATATCAAAGGCTTCATTTAATCTTAGATAACTTCAGTTTACATTTTGTGTTACACTAGTGGCACTGCTAGGTTCAGACCTAACCATTTTGATCAGCTGTAAAATACAATCTGAGAGACAACAAGTAAACTTCTAGAGGTTGTAAAATAAAACCTCAGATTTTTTAATTCTAAGCATAAGAAGTTAAAAAAATAATCAAACTATATAAGGTATTAGAAGTAGTTCAGTTGTTTCTGCTGTTAATTTTGATGTTCTCAGAGAACTTAGCAGTAAGAGACTCTAACTACTAGTAGTTTATTCAAAAAAAGACTTTGAAAGATGTATGGATTTGTAACAGCATATAGTTCTTTTAATACCTCTAAGAAGTCATTTTAAAATTAATACAAGTTTTCTTAAGGAGACAATTAAACATTCTCATGCTGCTCTGAGAACCAAAACTTTATGGCAGTTGGCATATTAGAGAGGGGAAAAAAAACCTTAATAATAAAATTTGTTGGGCAAATCAATCCCAAAGAAAAAGTAAATAAGGGTTATGTCTTCAATAAGCTAAAACGTCATTAGAAAGACACAGGAAGAGATTTCTTAAGATGCACTCTTTATTGTTTAGGTGCAGTCATAAAACCCTCACAAAAATAAGAGCGAACTGACAAGGCAGGGGGGTCATTATTATTAAAAAATCACCTTATTACGATCTTAAGTAGATGCATTACAGAGGTTTTTTTGCACCATTACACACAGTATCTGTTCAATTCTGGAAAACTAGACCAACTACTAAAAACATTTACAAGTTACAGAGCATTTTGTTAACGGAAAAGAAAACAAAATTGAAGATAACACACCCAAGTCTGGTGTTTTCAATTAAGCAAAATTCCCTATTACACACCCACTAAATTTAATGGGAATTTTACTTAAGAATCTCAGGATTACACAGAAAGAGTGAAATCTTAACACTCCCCCCCCAAAATAGAGACAAAACTCCCATTTGACTTCAACAGAACTAAGATCCACCATAAAATGTCACATCATTATTGGGTATAATCTGTCATAAATATATTGAAATAAATAATTTACACTATATGAGAAAAAATAGTGTAAATGTCTCCATAAATAATGAAAACCATACACAGTTCATACATTTTTAAGCAAAACAGCAGTCATCATTTAAGAACAAAGGCAAGTAACAAGTTTTAGCCAACCAGTAACAGTATCATTTTATTTACACATCAGATGAAGGCAAGTGTTCCTTCCATTCTTAAATATTTGCACACTTTCAGAACACACTAAAACTAAATGGACTGGTAATTTCAAGCAACCTTTAAATTTCTCAGTTTTGACAGCAGTTGAGGATGCACTCGCTCGCTCTTGCCACAACAGGATAATATGAACAGAGATTTCCAAAAGCACAGCACTCCCTACAGCAGAGGCAAGTTACTGATAGCAGAGAGACAAGCTACACATGAAAACCTGCCACCTTTAAATGACACAAATCATTTCCCTCAAAACACTTATCCATAAGGAAACACATTTACTGCTACAGACCTTCAGGAAAAATTCAAACTGTTTTTTTACATGTATTTTACACAAATTGAAATATTAATTTACTGTGAAGGTAATTACAAGGAGCTTGTTTGTGTACCCTGTATCTCTGAGATTCTCCTGTTCTAAATACTAAATATATATGGGTACTCCATTGTTTTAAAACTGCTAGAAACCTCTCTCGGCTTTTAAAGAAGCTTTGAAGACATAAAGCTTCTCACTTTGCTAATATAGTTGCACTTTTTTCAAGTTCTGTTTTCAAACAACTAGGTAAACAATGCTGATTATATATAAGCTCTCTCTTGTGCAAACCATTAATTTTTACAAAATTAGATTCTCTCAACTGTACCTGAATTACTACTGTGTTAAAATAATCTTGCTTATGCTCAAAACAAAGTTTTCTTTAAATTGCATAAGTGTTTCTCTGTAAAACATGAAATTCTTGGTAGTCTCCCAAATCACGACATTTGAAATTCAAATACACTGGCACAATACTTGATGATCTTTTTAAACGGGCTGAAGTCCTTCCATAAACCAACTTTGGTGCGAAATCCCAATGAAAACCAAAAGAGAAACTAGGAAATTTGCACAAGTTAACGACTCGATTCAACTTACACCAACAAAGTCCTTTGTGATCTAGTTCCCCTTCCCCGTGCTATGGCTTTTCCAGTTTGCCTGCCACAAATGCAACTAACCTGAAACCCGATTTTTGGTACCTAACCCTGCACACCGCTGACTGATGATGTTCCTGTGAGGTCTTCCCCTACCGCCTTGGCCTGACGTTGGCTACATTGCTCCCCCCCCACCCCCAGCCCTGTGTACACCCATCAGGTGTGCCTGCTGCCTTGGATGGGAGCTGGGATGGTGGAGAAGACAACCTCACCTCCTACAGAGAGAGTAAATCTCAACCAGGCTTCCCTGCACCACTTCTTTCCACGTGGTTTGCATTTAAAAAAACTTAGGGGAAAGGGGGAAAAAAATAAATAGGTGTGCGGGTAAATATTAAAATAAGGCAAGGCTATAACCACCCTTTGTCTAATACACAGCAGAAGTGAACCCTTTCCTCCGTATGCCCTGTACCAAATTAACACCGCTCTGTTTATTGCATTATCCTTCTGTTTACTGGATGGGAAGGCCAGTAGTCGGTGCCCCCTGCTTATCGGCTCTTTCATCCCTGCTTTTCGCCTGGATGGTGACTGCGCTCCCATCCAGTCCAGGTTTTCTCGGTAACTGGTGCCCAATCCCCTCCCCCTGCTCCCCCATCCCCCCCCTTCTCCAGGGTCAGCAGTTTGGGGAATGTTGTGGAAATAGCTCTTTCCCAACGCGGGGTTTGGGTCGCAGTTGGGGCTGTAGGTGGCTCAAGGAAAAACAAACAAACAAACAAACAAAACAAACAAAACCCCAAACAACCAAACAAAAAAACCCCAAACACCTCGTTTCTGTGAAAAAATCCGTTTGCAAAGCTAAGGGGTGCGACAGTTTGTGGGTGGCCAGGACCCTCACCACGGCCCCCAGCAAAAAAACCAACAGCAACAGGCAAATAACGCTCTGCCCTCCCACCCTCCCAGTCACTCGGAACTGGCGTTCATCCTTCCAAAC